>CM076572.1:845878319-846478319 GCA_034641835.2 Pinus albicaulis
GCAAAGTGCAGAAGTATCTTCCTTCAAACCACCAGTGAAGGATGCCTAGGATATTAAGAAGACATTTATAAATATAAAGGCTAGAAATGATCCGTTAGGACTTCAATTCTATAATCAATATTTGAATATGGCTCCCAAAAATCAACAGAGATTGATGTCAGCCTATGACATCCAGCAGGGTAAAATGGTGATGAGTCATTTCAAACCTAAAGTGCAGCAGCCTCAAATAGCTCCAGATTATGTCAGAACCAATTTTGAAGTCATGGCAAAGGATATTCATCCTCTGGATCAGATTGAGCTGAACAAACAAACTGGAGAGATGATTTATTCAACTTTGACTGATAAGTTAATGATGGCCCAAATATTACAGAATTCCTTGGATAATACTACTGCTCAATTACATCTTGAAAAATCCTCTTCCCAGGCCAAGGATAACAGAATAAAAACTTTGGAAGAAATAATTATTGGATTGGGTCATAATCCCAAAGATGTTAAGGCTACATAAGCCTTGATTAAAAAGAAATATGATGATATTGTAGCTCTAAGGAAACAACTAAAGTTACCACCTTCAACGCATCCACAGACTACTGAGGTAATAAAGCAAAAATCTAAAGAATAATTGATGGATTTTCTCTTAAAACTTAATGAGCAACTGAATGAGATAGAACAAGAACTTGAAAAGGAATTAGAGGAAAAGCAGGGAGAATTGACCTCTCAAGCTCCCAATGTGACAACAGTAGCTCTAAACATCCCAGCATCTACAATAGAAGTGATTACAGGTACAACAATAACAAGTCAGTCAACAGAACTAGCACAGGGCAACACTTCCAATTTAAGCACTGAAGAATTAATAAAATCAATGGAGGAATTGAAACTCCAAGTGACAGAGCTGCAGAAAACAAAAGAAAAATTTACTACCTTAGAACACAAATATGATCTCTCAAAGATAAGTGTTGCAAAAAAGGCAAGAGAGATCAACAGATTAGAAAAATTGGTCAAAGCATTGGAAAAGGATCTCACATTGGATAAGCCTTTGAAATAAATCAAAGAAATTATTTGGGCCAACATCACTCAATCAATAAAATATGTCTGGCCATCAATCCAAATAATGTATGAGAAAAATGATTTAGTGAAATTGGCTCTGGAAGAAGTTCAAAAGGTAAGGGAAGAATTAGGAAATATGCCTGAAGAATCCAATGAGCTCATACAGTTTTTAAATACCAATAATAGATATCAACTTGAAAAACTTGGCATCGAAGATAGAATAGGGACAATTTTGGAGGTAAAAAAAGTTTTTACTAAAAGAACTCTGATGAAAAACCTATAAAGAAGATGCCATGATATGCAAGAAGAAATCAATGTTGTTACAAAGAGATTGGATATTTTGTAGAATAAATGATTGCCAAGTTCTTTAGTTTCTCATGATAAACTAATGAGCCATAAAAGCTATGTTGAGAAATTGAATAAGTATGTAGAAAATCAGGCCAGTTCATCGACAAGTTCATCAGCAGTAAAAGCATTCCCTACAGGAAAAATTCTTCATGACAGTGTGGAAAATTTGTTTTATCTCAAACATGAGGTAAACACTTATTTCCAATTCAGCCTACTTTTTTTGAGATATACAGAAACTGATGAGACCCTTAGGAAGCTTCAAAGAACCAGAATACCAGAAGCACAATGCTGGGAAGATATGTTAGACATTTTGTAAAAATATCCTTGGATAAATTTTGATTATTTACTATGGTAAGTAATAGTAAGTAATGGTAAAAAGATAAACAAAGATCAAGCAGGTCAAAGTGTATCAGTACAGGTAAAGAGTATCAATAAAACAGAGCAGCCAACACAGAGTTACCAAAGAAGACAACACCAAGCCAAAGCATAGGGCCTGCCTCTAGCACATTCATAAAAAAAAGGAACTACACAACATCGGTTACCTTTTCTCTTATCTACAAGACCATTTGTCTCTATTTTTCTTGTAATGTATTCATGAGTCATCCTAAAATATATCTCACTCTGTTAGGAGATATTTCTCATAATTTTTTGTATAAATACTCCCTCAATTAGAGTATTGAGGGGGGTGAATTCTTAGACTTTGCTGTAATACTAATTATTTTGGAATAAAGTGTTGTTGGACAAATTTCGCATGGCCAGCTGGATAAAGAATTGATGCAAAGGACTTTTCACAGGATTCTTGAGTCAAACAATGGATCAATAAGTCATCTATCTCTTATGTTTTAAAGTTTTATATTTGTTTATTATACCATCTATGTTTCATATCAGAATGATAAACAAGAAAGAATAATTTAGAAAGTTCTTAAGTGAAATCTGTTTGCAATCATTGTTATTCTTAATGTTTTCCTCTGAACTAGTATGAACAGTGAATTCTTAATTGCTCATGTTTTCTAGTTTATTCATTTTTATTATATGGTAAACAAATCTTAATTTCTTTTTATTAATAGTCATTCAAGTTCCCTCTTTCAAATATGTTGAATGATTCTTAATTTCCCTTCACCCATTTCGAGTCCATTCCATTCATTTAGATATTTAATTGTTCCCTATTTGATTACCTTGCTCTGTGAAACCATCCCTTGTTAAGAAACTAAATCTAGTTAAGCCATCTTCATTGACACCATTGGCCCAATGGCCTAAACTATTCAATCCTACCCCTCTGCTATTGAATTTAATCACCCAAACATAATCAAAATCCCTAAACCTTCATAACTAGCATAATATCTTTCAAAAGCAAAGCTAAAACTTAAAGAGAGAGCCCTCTCTGGTTATAGATTAGCTAGATTCTGTACTTAAAAGTTGGTTTGTGGTTACCTCGGACCCCTTTCCTCTTCTGTCCGCACAAAAACAAATTTTGGCCAGGGCGCTGCCCCAGACCCCAACAGTGGGGACTGCTTCGCCCCTCGTGACCCCCAGCTACGCCCGACGCAACATACAGCGCGTGGGGCTAATCGTGGAAAGAATATAACACATACCCAACACCTTCAGCCCTTCCACACTTCCATGGCCTAATTTATGAGGATCATAACACTAATGTTTGAATTTTTTGTTGTGTGTAGGACTTATGAATATGCATAAAATGAGAAAAAAATGAATTTTTTTACCTCTACCCTCAAGGATGCAGCCTTGCACTGTTTCATGGGTCTACCTGGGGACAACGTCACTACCTCGGCCCAAATGCAAGAGTCCTTCAATAAAAAGTACATATACGATTTTAGGTCCAAAGAAACCAAGGAATAAATATTAAGGATGACCTTAGGACCCAATGAATCTTTCGAAGACTATGAGGAAAGGTTTCAAATTAACTACACGAGGTCCAACTGCAAGCTTGATCTTGGGTCACCCAAGTTATTTATTCTATGAGGGATCAAGGAGGAAGTGTTGGAAACCCTAAAAATTTTATCCAGAGGGGATATCTAATAGTTATCTTATGATAACATAAAAAATGTGTTCAGAAATCATTCTAGGTAACCAAGACTTGTTTAGTACCTCTTCCATCACCTCATCCTTAAAAATTGAGATAGGGAAAATGTAGGAGAATTTGAAGAGTGAAATGTTGCATAAATTTTCATTGCAAATGGATATCAAGGATAGAAAGAGGAAAAAATAGGATGAGGATATATCTGTAATTATTATTTTCCCTACATGTACTAGATGATACCCTAGGAATGAATGCCTAATGAATTTCATAGAAGCTTGCTCAGTTTGTGAAGAAAACCATGAAAGAGAAAAATGTGCTTCCTTACTAGGCTTAAAAGTTGTATACCTAGGGGTGGGAGGTGGAGAATAGGAGCTCTGACTCATCAGGAAAAGGATGCCTCATGGACCTCGGCCATACCAACACGACATGCAAGATGTGCCCTAATTTTACTAGAATTCAGTACAAGGAAAAGACCCTCTAGTGGATGATATTTAGGTATCCCTTATAAAAATATCCTAGATAACCATTTGTAGTGGAGGTCACTAGAGGAGGTTGGTGGGTGAAGGTTTTTTCATATGTTTTATTTGCGGTGTGTTTTGCAGTGCATACTATAAATTGGGACACCGAGACACCATTCTCTCTGTACAAACCTGCCCAGTGTGTCTAAGTACTCTAGCACATTAGTTCTCTATGTACAAATTGGCCCGATGTGTCTCCATAATCGAGTGCACCGTAATGGTGGGAGCTGCACCATTGATAAAACGACCTGGTGCGTCTCAAAATCAAGCACACCGAAAAAGGGATAATTTAAAAAAATTACCGACCATAAAAACCTCATTTTTACTTGTTCAGTGCTCTACACCTCTCAAGCACCTGTATGAGTTTGTCTTCTCTGAGGTGCCATGTAATCAGTGCTCCCATTGCCTGCATTTTTGCCATCCATTAGGCACTTTGTCGAGTTCAAATTTTTTTAAATGGTTGGAAATTTCTTTTCTTCAATTCCTCAGCAAAGATCGCTCCTTGATGCGCAAGTTTATAGGAAATATACTTGTTTCTGAATAACTAAACCTTTTAGCAGATTACAATTTGAAATTAACTTAAAATTAACCATTTAAAAAAAAAAACTATATGTTTCATTCGATCGATTTAGCTCACACTATTTGGATACTTCCTGTAAATTTACAAGCCGCAACACGAACGGTGTTAATGGAAACCGCACTAGGTTTCAGTGCGGTATCAAGAAAATGCACACTGATATAATTTAAAAAATAACACGGTGGTGCAGTCATTTAAATGACCGCACCGTTGAGTATGTAATACTTTTGGGAGCTCAGTGTGATGACCAAACAATCTGCCCCAGGGTGGATAGATAGGTAAACAAATTGCCCGCTCATCAACATTACATAGTCAATGGTGCAGTCGTTTGCAGTACTACACCGTTGATCATGTACTGTTGTTGGGTGGTGCATTGATCAAACTATTTGCCCCGAGGTGGTTCGTTTGTTCAATGCACTGAACAAAAATATTCCCTAGTTTGGCGATGCACAAACATTTTTCATGCGCATCAAGCGCGGTGCACGATAAAGAAGTATACACCAGTAATGGTGTGTTACCACTTTTTTGGGCATACTGAGTGCTTTTTTTTCAATAAAAAAAAAAAAATATATATATATATATATATATATATATATATAGATAGATAGATAGATAGATATTTATTTCAATGCATTTCTCATTTAATAAAAAATATGTATTTAATATGTGAAACATTCAACGACGTTAATGGAGATAGCAAAGGGAACAAAGATCATATAGAGGACCATTAACGTGATTCAATTGTGGGAGGCACGAGAGAGGGAGAGACTTTTTTACCATTGACCTATTACGAAAGCCACCTAGTTTCTCCTAAGGGAGGTAGGCCTTCTCAAGTTATACAACGAGGCTACATCCCTAAAGGGGCATAGTGGGTTATTGGCCGGACAACTAATATACATGTGGGATGCCCACCGATAAGCTATCTGGGTCAGTCCTGGCCAGTGGTACGAGCCCACTGAGGAGGAAATCTATTTTATTAATAGCCTATATGATCAGGTGATCATGTCCAAGTTCTGAAAATTGCTCAAAATTGAAAGTGTTTAAAAATGGTTGCAACCTGAACAACTAGAAATTTCTTATCGTTGCGATTCTGGTGTCGCTAATGGGACTCAAAACTGATGTCGCATGTGAAAGTTATTGAGGTTTGAATTTTTCTAGTGACCTCCAAAACATGACTTTTTCACTATAATTTTGTTAATTTTTACAAAAAAAGTAATATGGAAAAAAAATTGGTTTCTATTAAGTTTTTATAGGCCTATTAGTGGGTGCCATGTGGCCTACCTAGAGGCTGCAATGTGGTTGCAGGCCATTGGTTTAAAGCTCAAGTTCAAATTTTGGAGGGCATGGGTTTCAAACCCTGATCCAACTACATGGGCAGGGCTGACCCGACCAACATGCCACAGGCAAGACTTGTGGAATGGGCGAGTCAAGTGGTGGTTGAACATCCATTCAGGTAGTCAGAGTAAAAAATTGGTAGGGAAATGATTGAACAACTCATGAAATGGTTGAACGTCAGGTCAAGTCGATGTTGTGTTGAACGTTCGGCGAGTCAGGCAGAGTAAACGCATGTTCGTGTGTTGAACAAGCAGAGATTTTGGGACCAACCCATTGGGAGAAAGATCCTATCCACATACAACCTCCAAAGAAGAACCCGATGCTTAAAACATTTCAACCGACGGAGTTTGAAGGGGCCTATCCCTAGTACTAAGCCCCCTTCCGACGTGACCTTATGTTATGACCAAGGGCACGGTCTCCAAGCCTTATTTTCCAGCAAATTAAACTGTCCATAAAAATCGCATGTGAACGCGCCCTCTAGCTGACAATTAAATTTATTGTTCCACCTAAATTGGAGTGCATTTTTTCCTAATCCACATGTCCAACAAATTTGGAGGATTTAACTGGAGTTCATCCAGTTTTGGATGAGGTTTCTTAGTGCCACTGGGCAAAAACTTGTTTGGGTCATAACTTTCTCAATTTTGGACCAAACAAGAGGAAATTTTAGATATTTTTGGCTTTCTTGGGGATTCTAGAGAGTTTGGGATAGGTTGCAGAGTGAACAAAGGAGTTTTTCAACAATTTTTTCTTCAAGGAAGAGGAAAGAGCCATCAGGGCCATCAGGGAGATGGAGCTATATAGGGTTGTACTTCACTGTTTAAGGTGAAAAAAAAAGTCATTTTTAGCTTATTTCTATCTTCTGGAGTCAAATTCATAGCTATTTTTGCATGTTTCGGCATATTTTTCACTGTGTAACCATTTTCGAGCAAATTAATAGAGCAAGGACATGCCATTGGGGAGCCTTGGACTGGTGGATGTAGCCCAAGAGGGGCGAACTTCCTCATCATTTTGTTGCATTATGATATGATGAAGTTTATTTTCTGTGTATTTATACTGTGATATATTAAATATTAAATTTAAATAACAAATCCTCACACATAAAACTCAGAAACATTACCAAAACTACTTTATTTAACCTGCAAGACATGGAGAAGACTTTGCACACTAAATTAAATGGAAATGGATACGTTTCATAGAATTAAAAATAGTTCAATTTTTATATAGGTTGGTATCAGAGCTAGATTTTTACTCTTGATTTGTTCTTGTGCAAAGATATGGTTGATTTTTTGCAAGTTTTGTTGCTTACTAGGCTTAAGCTCAAGAGAGGGGAAGGACAATCAGTTAGAGCACAAGTTAATCCTCAACCAAGGAGGGCTAGAGTTCCCTTAACTCCACTTTCTAATTCACCCTCAAGAGCCATAGAAGAAGCCTCAATCATGTCTTCAAGGGAAGGAGAAGTTACTAAAGACATTGATCCCAAAGAAGAAAAACATGTACTCTGAAAGGATTTTTTGGACATGACTGAGATGGTGAGGATACTCTAACAAGAAAGGAATGATAGGCTTGTTGGAGAATGGTATAAACATCAGAAAGAAGGAGAGGGTTCTTTAGGAGGAAATAAAAGTGATGACAAGTCAAAGAAAGGAAAGGGAGGAAATGGTGATCCACCATCCCCATCTTCATCCTCTTCCTCTACATCGTCATCCTCTACTTCGGTGAATCAATCTCAAAAGTCTAAAACCTCTGGTAAAAGTCCATTTTTAAAGCTTGATGTTAAATTTGAGATGCCTATGTTTAATGGTGAAGTCAATGCAGAGAAACTTGACAATTGGATAAGACAGTTGGAAGTTTATTTGAGGATACGAAACCTTCATGAAGAGGACACATTGGTATAGCAGGAAGATAAAACCAAGGATGAAATTAAAAAAAATGGTAAGATCACTTTATCATGAGCTAAATTTATTTCCGAAATTAAGCAGAAATTTTATCCATTAGCTCATTTACAAAAGGATATCATGAATTGGAAAAGTTTTAGACAAATTAAGGGAAAAAATGTTCAATATTACACTCAAGAGTTTAAACGAAGTGATTTTTTACTTGGTATTGATTTTCATAGCCAAGAGACTTTAATGAAATATATAGGTGGTTTACACAGATATCTTATACATACTATCCTTATGTTCAATCCTACTAGTCTAGATGAGGTTTGTGTCCAAGCCACGAATTTAGAGGCTAGAGGTGAACAATATTTTGATGGGAATGAGGATAGTGAATTTAAAGGAAAAGGGAGAAAAAGAAATGCAAATTGTAGGAAATAAAAAGGAAAATTCTTTTGTAAAAATTGTTCCAAAACAAGCCATGATGAAGACTATTGCTAGAAACTTCAGTCGGAATTGAAGCCAAGAAAATTTAATACCAAAGATAAGGCCAATGAAAATGGAAAAAACGGTTATAATAGTTGAACAAGACTTAGGGTCTGAATAAGGAGATGAAACTAAAAGTAGAAACATGGTAGTAAAGAACCTAAAGGGGAAAGAGTTTGTAAAAGAAAAAAATTATATTTCTAGAACTTTAAACTATCACATAGAAGCTCCAAATGAAGAGAGGAGGATTGAGCTATTTCATGTGAGGATAATTTCAAAACACACAAAGATAGAAACACTATTTGACAATGGGTCTCAAGAAAACCTCATCTCAAAAGACTTAGTCAAGAAGCTGAAACTTGAAACCCTTCCACATCCAAAGTCATATCCATTTGGTTGGATTTGCAAGGATGCTAATTTACAAGTTTCAAGGAAGTGCATTTTATGCTTCACCATAACAGGTCATTATGTTGACATGGTTGAACTAGATGTGGTATCACTTGACATTACAAGTTTGGTGTTAGGTAGTCCATACTTATATGACAGAAACATGATCTTCCATCACCATGAGAACAAGTATCATCTATTCAAGGATGGCAAGGATTTTATTGTGAGAGCACATCAAAAGAAGCTAGAATCTTCTTTAGTGAATATAGGGCAGTTGAAAGGTCTTGTCAATGCAAGTCAAAATTTTAATTTTTTGATGGTTAAGAAAAAATAATTTGTACATAATCCTTTTCATGTTATTCCCGATATAAATGATGATATGTTTCAATCTTAAAGCAGGTCGTCTTTGGAAGAAGATGAAAAGATGTTACAAAAAGTGTCTTTGGTGTCGATCGGTGCAAAGAACAAAGTGTCGGTGCAAAGTGGTGTAAGAATCCAAGAAAGGGAAAAGCATGCAAGAAAATGGGATGAAAAATTTAGCATGGATCAATGCTAGTTTCAGAATGGAAGGTTGGTATGGAGAGAAAACTCGGTCAGGAATCGACACAAGTACATGGCTCATTTGGCAAAAATTCACCATTAGGACAGTTGGAAAGGTGAATCTTATTTTTAGTTTCCTTTTAAGATAGACCATTGTCGGAATAGTATGGTTTCTAAAAATTTCAGTTGTTGTTCTGCAAGTTTCAAAAAATCGCAGCATGACATAGTCAAGGTTAGAAACAGTTGGTCAACGGAGTCAAGGAAGAATTTGTCTTTTTATTAGAATCTCAATTTGATGAAGTTAGGGAGATTTCAGTGGTTCTAGGTTGAAAGAGTGGAGAATCAGTCTCCTCATCTTTAGTTTCTGTAATTCAGAGAGCTTTTGGGGGCCAAGAGCTTCCCATTGGGGAGGTGTGATCAGGTGATCATGTCCAAGTTATGAAAATTGCTCAAAAATGAAAGTGTTAAAAAATTGTTGCAACCTGAATGATCAGAAAGGTCTCGTCGATGTGATTCTGGTGCTATAAACGAGACTCAAAACTGATGTCTTATGTGAAAGTTACTGAGGTTTGAATTCGTCAAGTGACCTCCAAAACAGGACTTCTTGACTATGATTTTGCCATTTTTACAAAAAAAATATATGGAAAAAAATTGGTATTTTTAAGTTTTTATAGGCCTATTAGTGGGTTCCACGTGGTCCTCCTATATGCTACCACGTGGCCCCAGGACATTGGTTGAAATATCAAGTTAAAATTTTTGAGGGCATGGGTTTCAAACCCTGACCCGACTACACGGGCAGGGCTTACCTGACCAACACGCCATGGGAAAGACTTGTGGAATAGGTGAGTCGGGCGGTGGTTGAACATACATTTGGGTCATTGGAGTAAATGAACAGTTGGGAAATGGTTTAATGACTCATGCAATGGTTGAACACCGAGTCGGGTTAATGCTGTGTTGAACGTTGGGCAAGTTGGGCGGAGTAAACGCATGTTCGGGTGTTGAACAAGCGGAGAGTTGGGGACCAGCCCCTTAGAAGCCATCTATTATCTAAATATGACCTGCAATGAAGAAACTGATGCTTAAAATGTTAGAAATAATGGAGTTTGAAGGGGGCTAGCCCCAGTACCAAGCCCCCTTCCGATGTGACCTTATGTTGTGACCAAGGGTGCGGTCTCCAAACCTTATCCACCAAAAAATTAAACTGTCCATAAAACATGCATGTGAACATGCCCTCCAAATGATAGTTAAATTTATTGTTCCACCTAATCCACCTGTCCGATGAATTTGGAGGAGTTAACTGGAGTTCCTCCAATTTTGGAGGAGGTTTTTTAGTGCCACTGGGAAAAAACTTGTTTGGGTTATAATTTTCTCAATTTTCATTCAAACAATATGAAATTTTAGTCAATTTTGTCTTTCTTGAAGATTATGGAGAATTTGGGACAAGTTTCAAAGAGAACATAGGAGTTATTTAGCCATTTTTTCTTCAGGGAAGAGGAAAGAGCCATCAGGGCCATCAAGGAGATGGAGTTGTATTGGCTTGTACTTCACTATTTAAGGTGAAACAAAAGCCATTTTTAGCTTATTTCTATCTTTTGAAGTCAAATTCACAACTTTTTTTTCCTGTTTAGTCATTTTTTTCACTGTGTAACCATTTTGAGAAAATTAATAGAGCAAGGACATGCTATTGGGGAGCCTTGGACCGACAGATGTAGCCCAGGAGGGGTGAACTGCCTCATCATTTTGTTGTGTTATGATATGGTGAAGTTTAATTTTTGTGTATTTCTACTGTGATATATTAAATAGTAAATTTAAATAACAAATCCTCGCACATAAAAGTTAGAAATATTACCAAAACTATGTTTAACCTGCAAGACATGGAGAACACTTTGCAGACTAAATTAAATGGAAACGGATACTTTGCATAGAATTACAAATAGTTCCATTTTCATATCACTATATGGGAGAGGGAAGGATTTACCTCAGTTCATAGATTTCCCCTTCGGTTATGCAGTAGAAAGTCAGTTGGCGTACTCCTAGAGATACATTAGGGATGATATAGTTTCTCCTATAGATTTTCAGATGTCCGGTGGTCAGTAACACATTGATTTGTTTAGTCCAAAGGAGGTGAGGTGCCTTTCACTACTACTGATGACCATTGCATATTATACTAGTGATGCATAGCACATTATTTGCCCCATTTTATTTTATGTTGATTATTTATTCTGGGCACCAAGACTTGTGAGATGGCCTGTGATATTTTTGTGCCAATTTTGTACAGCATTAGATTGATGTTGTTCTCAGGAATGTGGGAGGTTGACCTTCCCTTTTGCTTCTAAGTCATTTTTTAATTTTTTGAGAGGTTTCTGAAGATGAGGCCTACTTTTGTTCGGCGGCCTCGTAGGCCAATGTTGCATGTACAGATGGAGATCTAGGACAAGATGATGCCCAAGAGGGGCCTGTCTAACTTTTTGGCAAGGATATCTATTGACGCAGTCGAGTTGATAGCTAGTGCGTGTGATCACTCGTTTGTTATGGTACTGTATCCATACGCCGGTTTGGATTGGTAAGGGTTTACCAACATCCTCTTCACATGGGATGAGCCACCTGATGCAAGAGGTAATATTAATGTTTTCTTTAAATTAGTATATTTTCATTTTATTATCTCAGTTAATTAATTAGAATAAAATTTTTTCTAACATGTTCCTTAACTTTTTTTTATTAAATTGTTTAATTAAATTGTCTAATTATTGATCTGTAGTATATATTTTGTAGATAATAGGACATTCATTTGGGACATCATTTCACCCCCACCGGATGATCTGAGTGTAAATATTGATGAGGAGATGGCAGAGGTGGCAGATCAAGGTGACATACTTGATCTGTGGGTGCAAATACCCATGAGGGTGTGGCGTAGGGTAGACACCCGATTCAAGATTGATTTGGGTGACTAACTATGTCAACTCCTGGTTGATGAGGGATTATGCCCTACTATGATCAGAGATATCCAAGTTGATCGTAGTCTCACAGAGATCTGGAGAGAAATTTCCCACTATATGATGACCCTTATGCGTCATATCGTTGGAGGTTCTAGAGTAGTGGTGGCTAGGAGGGATAGGCATCATTGAGATGCATTGCAGAGAAACTAATCTAATGATCATGGTCATGAGGGGAGTGATCATCATTCTATTACTCAACCTCCTCCTCCTTCACCTCACATCGGAGATCATGATCGGTCAGCATCGAGTCTTGATTAGCAAGCATATTCTGGGAAGTATAGACCATCTCAATAGAAAACTAGTCCTAAGAAGACATGACCATTAACTGAGAAGGTAGGTCCATCAGAGAATGTAGGTCCATATGAGCAGGTCACACCATCCACTAAGAAGGTTGCACCATTGATGACTCATCAACATGCAGTTCTTGAGCAGACTATACCATCTGATCAGCAGGTACCACTGAAGCAGGTACGTCATCCATCTAAGCATGAGGTCGCACCATCGATTGACCAGGCCTTGACTAGTACTAGTATTGATGTAGTACCACCAGATATTTGATATTTATATGTAGTTATATTACAGTTATATATTTTTGTCATTATATATATATATATATAGATAGATAGAGAGAGAGAGAGAGATGGTGCATGTATTTTATGTTCATGTAGATGTACTTAATTTACATTTTGGTGTTCATCATGATGTGTATATTGTTAGGTCATGTTAGATATGTTCATTAATGTGCTTGCAGATAAACGTGTATGTGATAGCTGTTATTTGACATGAGATGTATATTTTATGTTTGTGTTGTGATGATGTTATACAATTCCTGTGTTTTGTTAGATGATCATGATCATGATGATTATATGATGTCAGTGAATTTCAATGTGCATTTCAGAATATGCTGTTTGTACGATGGTCATCATAATAGTGATGTTTATTTTTAATATTAAATTGTGATATTTATCAAATATTATGTTGTGATTGTAATTGTAATTGTACGTAATTATATTATGAAATTGTAAAATTGTAACTGTAATTGTATGCATTGTCATAATTCAATTTTATTAAAATTGTAAAATTTCTAAATTTCTAAATTTGTAAAATTGTAAAATACTAATTGTAATTGTATGCTTCGTGATTGTAATTGTATGTAAAATTGTAATTGTAATTATAATTATAATTGTAATTGTAATTGTATGTAAAATTGTAAATTTTTCATTGTAACTGTAATTCGAATTATAATTATAATTTTAATTGTAATTGTATGTAAAATATTTGTAAATTTGTAATTGGAATTGTAATTGTGAAATGATTGTAATTGTAATTGTAAGTAAAATTGTAATTGTAATTGTAATTATAATTGTAATTATGATTTTAATTTTAATTGTAATTGTATGTAAAATATTTGTAAAATTCTAATTGTAATTGTAGTTGTATTGTGAAATTATAAAATTGTAAATTAAATGTCAATTTTGAACCATAACTACCGTAATTAAAATGTATACCGTAAATATTGTTAAATTACCATAATTGTAAATTTGTAAATTTTTATGAATATAAATAATTTGAAAATAATAAATCTAGAATAATATGAATTTTTGTAACATAATAAAGTTTAGAAAATAATGAAAATAAATTCATGTTTACAATTATCATTATTTTATTATGATCTTACACACCAAAAATAACAATATACATTAATACATTTTATTTTTTTAATTTGAAGATATCATTCACACACTTTTAAAGAAACTAGGTAGTTGTATTATTTTAGGAATTGACATAAAAAAAAGAACTTGATAAAATGCATAGTTTTCGAGATCAACATGATTCTAAATTATCAAGTGAAATTATTTCAACATTAACACAGTGCAACTCACTTAATTCAAAATACATATTATAATGTTTCGAAGAAAAAACGTCTTATTTCTAAGGTTAAGTCATATTATTTATAAAAAATCATCTTAAATGGTATAAATGGTGAAATAACACATGTACCATATCACTCTTTGTTCTCATGATCACCCTCATTATCTTCTAGCTCACTTGGCATGATAACACTTTTATTCTCAAAAATAAGTTTTGATCTACGGTCATGTCTTAATACGAACCACCAATCCATATTCAACACATCTGGGTAAAAAAACACCTGGTTGCAGTGTTTGGGGAAAAAATTAGGCTCCTTAGCTTCATACCACATCTTTCTAGCGTTGATACATATCATCCTACTATCGCCATATTCCTTTCCATTATTCTAATAAAAGGTTTCGCACCACTTACACCTAAAAATAACACATTGGAAAGAATAGAAGTCCACTTGAATGATCTCTTGTATCTTTCTGATCTAACCTAACGTCCCAAATACTAGGTTTTGATCACGGTGGCTATCTCGACCAGATTGATTGAACTTGAATTCCACTCCACAGTCTAGTGTCACGTGTCCATCATCAGCATTTTTTGTGCAAAAATTATGTCCATATGCCGACATAGATGGGAACAAATGCACCTATAGAGAAGTTAAAAAATCATAGTGTCATGTGTCCTATAATAAACCAACTGTTGAAATATGAAATATAGATGTTACATTTCAAAGGTGCATTATTAATTTTAAAATATACATAAATATATTATTACCGAGTTTCTGCACCCAACCACTATGTTTAGCGCACCCTCTTCAGCGCATGGGTAACGACCGGTTGCACCATATTTCTCTCTGACTTGGTCAGCAACCCAACTATTGGGGCATATAATTGGTATATTTTATTTTAAATTATTGGGATAAGGCACAGTTATACCAATCAAATGTCATAATTCTTTCTTCTCACCATCCCATTTCATCCTCTTTTTTCATACACTGCGACCCAGGGTTGTGTCACTTCATAATTGTAAAGAACTAATTTATTGATTGCTTCCATTTCTGCATTGCCTGATGAAATCAAACCGATAGATAATACATATGATATCAAAATATACGTTATATTGAAGTTCAACATGAATATTTACTTTGTGTAAATTTGAAAAATTATAAGTCTCTTACTCTTTTTCAAGCGCCTTTTTCCATTTGTTTGGAGAAACTCCCCTTCTCTTTTATCGTCATCCCTTTCATCGTCCCAAATCACCGCACCTATTATTTTTTTGATCTACTTGATGTAATCAATGGCATAATATAAATAATCCTACGATATGTACCCCTCTTCCATAGACCCCTCAGGTTTAGCACTTTGTCGAACAAAACCTTTCAATTTATTCATGTACCTCTCTAAGAAGGACATCCAATGACAAGAAACCACCCCAAATAATTCAACCTCATCTACTAAGTGGATTAGAAGATGAACCTACAAGTACATGACACTCGTCGGCAGTTGCTTCTCAAATATACAAGCAATCTCAACTATCTCTCCACGCCTCCATGGAATGTTAGCCACGTGAATCTCCTTTGGTATTATCCAATGCACAAATGAAAATAATATATATATGGCACATCCTAGGTCTTGGGGGAAATCATGTTTCACACACCCACGCGCGAACAAAGGTTAATGACATTGCAAAGTTAGAAACACATGCAATAACATAAAAAAAAATAGTTATGTTTTATTATCCATGCATGGGATAAAATTTATTAATATAACAAATAATAAAATCATTCTTTTGACATTATGCATACTCTTAGAAGATTCAGATGGTCATGCGATTTCAACCCCGAAAAATGGTCATCCATGGCGAAGTAGCATCATACTGAAGACCCATATGAATATGGCACCCTCACACCCATTATAACTTCCTTTGCTAAAGAAATATCACATTTTTTTTAAATCCATGGGACATCACCTTATTTGAAGTACCAATTAGAGGGACCAACTGCCTCTGATCATGTACTTTTTAATTGTCTTGGCCATTTTTCTTTTTAGTCTTTTATGTAATAAGATCTTCCCTAACAACCAATGTGTCACTTTTTTTCGATTATATGTACCTCCATAAAGAAGATGAAATATTTTTAAATATATTCATGGGATCTCGTAAGTGGGTAATATTAATATCCTCCCAATATGGGAGGTTATAAAAGATAGAATTCCTTTTCATCTCGATGGGAAATTTCTCAACATAGGTGTTGACGAATTCTGGATCATCAAATATAGTCTCCCCATTTGAATCGAACATTTCGATGAACTCCTTCTCCTTCTCTCTCTCATATGCTCTAATCCATTCAGTTGGTATCATTAATGCAGGCCCTTGGGTTCTCTCTCGTTTACCATTGAAAGAAACTCTTTCTCTTCTGTAAGATTGTTCTTCTGGGAAGAATACCCCAGAGTAGTAATTCACTGGCTTTTGTAGGTTGTTGAACCATCTAGCTTTCAGAGAAGGTCCAAAAAATTTACATCCATAATACCGTTCTGTTACAAAACATGTGAAATTATTTTATACAATATGCATGGCATGTCAAAGAATATCATGAAGATCAGAACAATTACGAAGAATTAAATAATTGATATATGAAAGAATAATGTTACGTATATAAAAAAACCAATAAACATGTAATTTACCAGAGCAAACTCGTAAGTTTGGATAATCATGTTTCGTGTAAGAACATATGCCATACGATGTAAAAATCCTCTCTATTGCATTGGTCCTTGACACATCATATACATTTATCCCATCTAGTAATTCCTTCAATTAATTTACCAGTGGTTGTAAGTAGACATCCCTATTCTTCACTTTTATTCTAGCAAGGACTATGATAGCTAACATAAGATGTTCATTTTGCACAGACAACCATGGTGGGATATTGTTATTGATCACTACTACAGGCCAAACAGAATAGTTGGTGTTCAGGAGAGAATATGGGTTGACGCCATCCATGGATATGTTGATTCATAGAATTTGTACTTCGTCCTTGAATTTTTCGGGCCATGTATCCTCTATATGCTTCATGGCTATTGAATTTGTTGGGATTCTCATAACTCCCAACTCACTTCTGTGTGAGGCATGCCATCCTTGCAACATAGCTAATTCTTTACAACAAAAGAGTCTTTGAATCCTTGGAATTATAGGCATGTGCCTCAATATATTAAAAGGAGGACCACGTGATTTAACCTTATTTTTTGATTTATCATACATGTCATGCCCATATTTCAGACATATCTCTTTTTCTGCATACTCTCCTCTATATAGAATATAATCATTTGTACATGCATGATATGATATGTACTCATGATATGATATGATTTAGTGACATTGAACTTAATTCGATAATAATAATAATAATAGCAATGATAATATTGATGACGAAGTCTAAATTGAACTATTAGGATTGATTGATGGTCAGAAGTTATTTTCCAACATCAATACTTGATTACAAATTGATGCAAGGCAATTTAATATTTTTGGAAACTCATACTCGAGTATTCTTATTTTTAGACTTCTTTTTTTAGAAATTATATTTTTATACTTTCTATTTTTAGGCTTTCAACTTTTAGATATTCTATTTTTATTATTTCAATTTTTATGATTTCTATCTTTTAGAAATTGATCCTTGAGCTACCAAATTTTCGACAATTTCAACAAGGAAAACATGCAATGTTCTCCTATTGTAGTTTTTGATCCAACATTCCTTTCCATTTCCCAAAAATTCCTTTTCTTTCTTACTTGCTTTCTCTATATGCAATTCAATTCTAGGATGCTCCAAGAATTCTCTAAGAGAACAGGAGTATAAGAGAGATAGAATGAACAAAAGCTTAGATAGAACTATTAAGAAGCTATCAAATATATCTATAATTCCTTTGCATCATTGATTTATCCCATTTATATTTCATTTTCCTTCATTTTCTCTATAATTTCCCTTGGATGCGTATTTGTGTCTCTTCACCTTCATTTTCTTATATTTTCATGTATTTCCTTAATTAAATGTCAATTATCTCCTCTTTGCCTTGGTCAATCTCCATAGCCATTAACTAAACCACAAGTGATGCCCACTATAATGGTTACCCACCATTCAACTTGGAATATGTGTCCCATGACCTTGTTTTTTATTTTATTTGCATGGAAAATGAATGAGGTTTTGTTACAAATTAAGAAAAATAATATGGCATCATAATGGAAATATTGGGAAATTGAGTTGATTGCAACTTGTATCAGTATTCAGATAAGAATATAAATTCATGGTATTTCAATTCATTACATTGTATTGGTTTGACTGTTTATCAAGGCGCTAGTGATTAATAATATTATTCATCTTTTGCACCAAAATTAAATATGAATTAAGTTGAAACACAACTAGAGTTAAATAGTTTTTTCAATAGGAAAGATGGGAATTGAAATCATAAAGCATTATATAACCAAGGAAAGTAAATAACTAGTCAACAAAGGAACCATGAGGAATACAAGTATAGAATTTTTAGCCATTGAAGAACATAAGGAAGCCACTATTATTAATATGTGAAATGTATTTGATTTAATGAAAATGAAAAAAATATTTGAAAGATAAGAAACCATCTTACTCATGCCAATGTTATCAAGTTCTCATATCTAGATAATCATATTCCATTCATACTCAAGATACTTTTCTACACCATATGGTTACACCCTAAAATAACTGATAGGTTAAACCACTGAAGGAATGGATGTGCATACTCACTACTTATATCTCAACCTACGATCTCCACCTAAAATAAGTAGTTTTTCTCATGTTTCGAGTAACCAGAACTTACTGATATACTTTAATATATTTAGCATGATGTGTGAATAAATATAATTTTGAAAGATAAAGAATTCATAAGGATTTAATTACTATCATAATTTTCCAATAGATTTTAAAATTATAAGTAGCATTAGTGTTCCATTTTATCTAAGACATAAGAAAAATCAATATATTTTCATAAAAAACAAATATTGTTTTATAAATCAATGTTTAAGTACATAGGAATATATAGAGAGTTAATTAATTCCCAAAAGGAAGAGGTGATATAGATATAGGTAACATTATATTTATTTTCATCCTAGAAATTATTGAAAAGAAATATTTAGTTTTCAAAAGTTATTCTATTTTGAGTAAGATTAATTTTTGGAAATGCATTTGTTTCAAAAAATAGTGCTTTGGTGTTTATTTTCAAGATATGTGATATTGGCATGGATAGAGGGCCTTCATCCAAAATATCTTCCTAGAGAATAATATCTTCCTAGATAACTAGACACACATTGAATTGGGTAAGATCTCTGGTGACTTGATAGATGGAGATAATTCCAAGTGAATATTTGATGTTTTACCTTGTCTTAAATTTATTTGATGTTGCAAGTAATCCTTTATCACTATTCTCAATAAAAATAAGGAAAATAAAAATATATGATCCTTTCATGATTTAAAAGGTCCACATTTATGAAGGAAGGGATCATCTTGATCTTGATTTATGCAGGAACACAATAACATAATTAAATACACAGAAAAGAAGAGATGCATCAGAAATAATGATTCATTTCATTAATAACAAATAAATGAAATATGATTACAAACATAATGGAATTAAAATAGCTAGGGTGTTGGTAGCTTATCTCTGAGAAGAGATGTGGTGGCTACGGGCCTCTAAAATATGTTACAATGAGTCTCAAGGGACTATTTATTATTGAGAAACAATGGAAAACCCTAAACATTCAAAAACCTAAGCCTAGGAGATGAAGCGCCAAAACTATGGGCCCCGTTTGGGTAAATTGGTACATTAATCTTCTTAGGGACGTAACTTTGGCATACAATCTCACTTTGATGCTCATAATACCTCGTTAGAAATATCTATTTGAGGACTACAACTTTTGATGCGAGAAACATCAAAGGAACTTCCATGTTACTCCCGATGTTTCCAAAAAACATCGTTTAGGGCCTCAAAAAAACTCCAGAAGGTTAGGACTTGAAAAACTGCTAAAAATAGTAAACTCTGCTACAATTAAGGAAAATGGAAATCTGAAAGAAAAAATGGTAGGGCCCTAAGTGGAATAGGTGGGTGAACACCAATATCCACCTAGATCATTCCTCTGCCCTTAAGAAGAAATTTTCCCCATTTCATTAAGTTCCTCCATGAGATGAGGAAAATTTTTCTGAACTTGGTCCCTGGTGAACCATTTGACTTGGTCCAAGAGTTGGCCAACTTTCACAACCCAAAACAGTTGGATCTTCTGTTGGCGAGTGTTCTTGATTTGCATGTCCATTATATGATCTGTGGTGGTTTGTTCCATGTATTTTGGATTTAACTCTATTTGTGTGAGTTTTTCTTCAATGTAGAAGTTGTCTAATAGAGGTGGGAAGTAGGGCCGAAGGTGGTCCACATTGAACACTCCTACAAAGCAAGGAATGGTGGAATAATGAGCTTGAAGGAATTATCCCCTATAGCCCGGGTGATGGTGTATGATCCATATCAAAGTTGGTGAAGCTTGCAGTGGGGTCCAACGAGGCGCTCTTTCTGCAAATACAGACACACTTTTTCACCCACCTGGAAGTTGTGTGGCACCCGATGTTGATCATGTCATTTCTTGTACTTATCATTGGCTCTTTCCAATATGTCATGGACTTATTGGCGGATGTGATCAATGCACTCAATGATTTTTTTCACCTTGTCAACTTCAGACTGTACATGAGCCGAATCGGCCTTAGTGGCCGTAAATAGTATGTCTCTGTCAATGGGACATAGTGGCTAGAATCCCAAGCCCACCTAAAAAGGGCTATGTCTGGTTGAGCTGTAGAGAACCCGATTATAATTTTCTTGTACATAGCGAAGGCTCTCATCCCATATACATGCATGATTGCAATTGTATATGTGTATAATATGTATGATCATCCTGTTGATGACCTCTGTCTGGCCCTTAGTTTGGGGATGAAAAGTTTTGGACTTGGTGAGCTTGGTGTCCAACATTGACCAGAGGTTGGATGAAAATATGCTGAGGAACCTGATGTCCCGATCTGAGATGATAGACTGTGGGATCCAAAATTGCACCCACACTCATTGAAAGAAGTGTTTAGTAGTGGATTCTATTTTTATATTCTTCTTACACTCTGGCATAATGGCCATCTTCGAGAATCTGTCGAAGACCATGAAAACATAGTCATTTCCATGCTTATTATAAGGAATGTCTGACATGTAATCCATGTATATGGCCAAAAATTTCGATATGGAAAGTTGTGGACTTGGTAATCTTGGTTTCCAACATTGACCAGAGGCTGGACCAAAATGTGCTAATGAAATTGTTGTCCCAATCTTAGATGACAGACTGTGGGATCCCAAACTGCAACCATAGTCACTCAAAGAAGAGTTTAAAAGTGGCCTCTGATGTGGTATTCTTCTTGCAAGCCGCCATAATGGCCATCTTCTAGAATCTACTGAATACCATGAAAACAAATTTGTTTCCATGCTTGGTAGATGGAAGGCTTGAGATGTAATCCATGGAGATGGATTCTGAAGGTCAACTAGGGGTAGGTAGTAGAGTATAGAGACCTTTATTTTTGATGGTCGATTTGGAAATAGAAAAATAAGTGTAGGATATTATGTACTTCTCGAAATCCTATTGAAGGTTCGGCCAATAGAAATAATTATTTAGTTGTGCCACTCTTTTCTCAACCCTGAAATGCCCAACGACCTGACTATAGTGTGCTTCACAAATCATCTTGGAACGCTCTCTTGAAGGAACACAAAGGTATCCCAGGTGACATAATAGTGCATCCTGGGGATGAAAATTTTAAACTTGGGTACCGTCCAAGGGTGTCTTCTATGCGTGGCCAAATTTTGGATCTCTCTTGTAGAGAAAAATCCAATCAGAAGTCTCATGCCCACAAGATTTGATAACGGTGGTTAGCACCACAATCGGTGGTCGGATGAGGTGGTATGCAACATTATTGATGTTTCCCCTCTTGTACTTTATATTCAAATGAAACTATAGCAGATATTTGGACCGCCATCGATGGTGATTGTTCTGCAACTTCCCTTGTGTACATATGAACTAGAGGGGTTGGTGGTATGTGTGGATAATCATTTCTTTACCCAAAATGTAATTCTTGCATTATCAGCCACCCTATACGATGGAATACATTTCTTTTTCATAAGTGGGATAATTTCGGATTGTGTCAGACATTGTATCACTGTGATATTCCACTGGATGCCCCTGTTGAGTAAGAACTGCCCTAATAACATAGTCATAGGAATTTGTCTCGATCTAAAATAGTTGTTGCAAGTCTAGTAATGTGAGCACTGGGGCAGAGGCGAGGTGATGTTTCAATTCTATGAATACCTTCTGTTGAGATTCCAACCAAAAGAATTTTTCTTTCACTCCTCCCTTGGTGACTTGACTCAAGGGCAAAGTGATATGAGAGAATCCCAACATGAAAATATAGTAGAAATTAGAAAGACCAAGAAAGTTACTAAGATTTGTTAGAGTGGTTGGGGCTTGCCAATCTTGAATGACTTGGATTTTTTTTGGACCCACATGCACTCCCGACTCATCAATAATGTATCCTAGGTGTTGAACCTCAGTCATGCTGAAAGTGCACTTCTCCAAATTGGCACACAAATTATGTTTCCTTAGTGCTTAGAGCACTTGTCGGATGTGGTGGAGGTGCTCTTCCCAATTCTAGCTGAAGATCAACATGTAATCCAAGTACACTACTACAAATGAGTTTGTGAATGGCTATAAGATGTCATCCATCAGCCTCATGAAGGTTGCAGGAGAATTCATCAACCTAAAAGGCATGACTAGCCATTCGGAAAGGCCCTCCTTGGATTTGAAGTCAGTCTTCCAAACATCGGAGGGTTCGATTGGTACATGGTGATACCTAGACTTCAAGTTGATCTCACTGAAATACTTCGCCCCTTTGAGTTGGTCTAAAAGGATATCAATCTGTGGGATCGGGTACCCATTCTGAACAATGATCTTGTTCAGCGCCCAATAGTCAATATAGAGTATCCAAGTTCCATCCTTCTTCTGCATGAACACGATTGGGCTTCCACAGGGTGATGAACTCGGCCAGATGTGACCATTATGCTACAACTCCTGAATCTGCCTCCTGATTTCAACATTCTCCATAATAGAGCATCGATAGATCAGTCCATTTTGAAGTGCCACACTTAGGGTCAGATCGATGGGGTGCTTGACCTGACAGTGTAGAGGCACACTTGTGGGTGAGGTAAATATGTACCCATACTCCTCCATGACCTTTCTCATTTTTTTTTGTCGTGGTGAGGGTCCCTACCTAGAGGTCGTGGCACAGAATTATTTTTTCCCTGAGGGGGGATCATCACGAAAACAAATTTCCCGGTTTTGGAATTGAGCTTATTGCATTGTTTTGCATCAACCAAAGATAAAGAGGCAGGCGATGGTACCTCTGGTATCTTGTACAACCTATTTCCCAAAGTAACAATAACAACGTGAGGTTGAGACTCATACACAATATTTCACTTCCACAAGTACAGTTGGCTTAATAATACATCACAAACATCAAGAGGAGAAATGTCACATAATACCTCATCCCTGAAGGGCTTGATGTTGTAGGGAAGACGGCACTGTTGGATGATGTTGTGATCCTCTCCTTGGGGAAGCCACCCGATGGTGTATGGTTGTGGGTGTGTTGTGGTCGGAAAACCCAAGCACTTCATGACCTCTGCAGAAATGAGGTTCTTTTGGCTCCCACTTTCGACAATGAACTCTAGCGGAGAACCCTTTACCCACATCTGGGAGTGGAAGAGATGCTCCTCCTCGACTGGATCTTCCAGTTCCTCCTTCTGTATATTTGTGGTGGAAAAGTGGCATTGGGCTCCACATCAATAATTTTCTTTTCTTTATCATTGCCCTTCTCATGATATGATTCAAAGTCAGAGCATGCATATGATTCAAAAGCCTTCGACTTGGCCACCAGTGACTACTTGGCCCGACACTCAGTTGTGTTATGAGTGGAGCTCTTATGGAACTCACACCACTTTCCTGTGTCCTTCTTCAGCTTTGCGGTGTTGTTCTTTTCTTGCAATTTTCGTAGGTTTTCCTGGGCCGCTATGCCTTGGATTTTTCCTTAGTTATGTAGTTTGGGGGAACCTTTCCCTTTCTTTTGATTCATAGATCCAAATTCTCGCTTCTTCTATTTGAATTTTTTCTCAATATTGGCAGCATAATGGTATGTTTCACTAAGAGAGGTGATGTCGAGGAACTCCATTTCCTCCTGAATGTATCTATGCAGACAAATATTCTACTTTAGCACCAAATTTTTCTTCGAACCTTTGATACCAAACTTTATGCGCAGGGTATGGAATAGATTCGTCAACTCATGAAGATATTTATGCCTTCATTGCCGCAATGTACTCCATTGTTTGTACTTGTCCTCATAACTCCCCACATGATAATATTGTTCCCTAATGACCTCTCAAAAATAATTCCAAGTGGGTACGACCGAGAATAGAGAGGGTTCCCCCTCTTCCTTCTTCTCACAGTAGGTTTCCCACCAGTCCTTGACATGGGGGACGACTTTGAGGAGTGCAAAAATAATCTTCTCCTGGTTGGAAAAATCATGAGCCAAGAAATATCCTTATAATAGATTCAACCACCTATCTACGACGTTTTCATCTATTTGTCCCTAAAATATGGGAATGTCAAAGTTTAATTTTACCTTAAAAGGAGTGGCACCTCCAGAGTGACTGTTGGATGTAGATGTGCCGCCGGTGGGCAGTTGTTGAAGGATCTGGGCAAAGTTATCCATCATCACGTTCCTTTGCTTCTAGAGGGCCTCCTCGAGAAATATTTTGATCGGATCTCCTGCACCATCATATTCCTTTTCTTCCCCTGTGGGTAGCCATTTGGGTTTGCGAAGTTGATCTTACAAAATGTTCAACCAAATCAAGCCCTAATTCCTTATACCATGACCTCGTTGGGGACATGCAAAGAAGGATCGAGAAAGAGAATATATCTCTTATATCACTGATCCAGATTTATGATAGAACACAACGAAATATAGAAATACACATAAAAACATATATGCAATAGAAATAATGCTTCATTTCATTAATAACAAATAACTAAAATATTCTTACAGACAAAATGGAAATAAACTACCTAGGGCATTGTTAGCTTATCTCTGAGAAGAGATGTGGCAGCTATAGGCCTCTGAAATATGTTACAATGAGGCTCGAGGATCCTATTTATTATTTAGAAACAATTTAAAACCCTAAACATCCAAAACCCTAACCCTAGGAGATGAAGTGCCAAAATCATGGGCCCCGTTTGGGTAAATTGGTACATCAATCTTCCCGTGGACGTAACTTTGGCATACGATCTACGTTTGGTGGGAAAAATACCTCTTAAGAAAGATAAATCCAAGGAATACAACATTTATGTGAGAAACATCGACGAAACTTTTTCCTTTCTCATGTTTTTTAAAAAAAAAATCGTTTAGGGCCTCAAAATGGCTCGAGAAGTTCATGACCTGAAAAACTGCTAAAAATAGTAAACTCTGCTATAATTAAGGAAACTAAAAAACCAAAAGAAACAATGTTGGGGCCCCAAGTGGAATAGGCAGGTGGCCACAAATAGCTGCCTAGATCACATTTGTACGTGATCATGAACGTGTATTGTTTCCCAAATAATTTTGACAATTTTTGCATTGGGAATTATTCCTTAGTAACAAGGTTACGAAGGATGCATGTGGATTGTTATCGAGTAATTTAATCAAGGAGATCCATGATTCAAGAGCTTGGGAAGGCGGAATCAAATAAATTTAGAATTTCGATTGGTATCTACCGAGATATGAGTGCTATGTCATATCATGATGGAAATCTACTTGGTTCAAGCAATGTTTGGAAAATAGAAGCATCTAAAAATGCTTTTAGTTTATTGTCTTAATTTTACCATAAATTCAAGATTTTAGGGAGGTGTAATATTACAAATTGGGAATTTATGTACATAGCTACACCTTTACGAAGGTTATGTAATATCGTGATGGATCCGTATATGTTTCATGCAATTTTTCTCAAATAGAAGTATCCAAGAAATGCTTTAGTCAATGTTCTTAACTATACCATAAGCCTTAAGGACAAGTGTTAGAGTTCATACTTAGCTTAATTAATATAGTAAAATAGTTTCCATATAATGACTAATAAAATCATTGTTATAGAATATTTGGAATAATAAGTTACTGTAATGCAATTACAAAAAAAATGTTTCATTACTAACATAAACATGGATAAATACCATGGTATAAAATTCACTTCATTATAACAAAAAATATATTTTACATGATTTCCTTGAGTGTGCTTGCAAGCCTTTTTCTTTATTTAGAAAAAAATTTAATTCTTTGACAACACAATAATTTCTCCAATGTCATAGACTAACACAAGGTTAGTAGTTATATCCACATTAAAGGTCTTCAATTTTAATTTCAGAATAAGTGAAATGGGGTTGATGTAAATAATACAAAGTTGTAAATCTATAATTTCTAATGATTTAGTATTTCTATCATCACATATTTGTTTTCTCTCAATATAGGGAATGCTTAATATATTCTATGCTCAAACATAAGTCCCCTCTTATATAAAATAACTTAAATTTGGAATAGATATTTTAAAAAAAAAAAAAGAGAAAATATTTATATGATTTCTTTCTTTTTTCTTTGAAATATAAATAATAATTATACCACTCTTTACATATCATTTCATTAATATATTATTATTTTTGAAGTAAGTGTTGGCAAGAATATTGGATTTTTTGGAAAATATAATAAATATTTAACGAATTATTATTATGTACATTAAAAAAATGATCATCTAAAATGGAGAAGATGTGCTTCGTGTCCATCCCTTGGCAGCTAGTGGTTCACTAGCCACAATTGAAATTTTTTTTTCCACGGGTCGCAAGCTATTTAAAGGTACCTAATTCTCATCGAACATTCATTTCTGGATGTTTTCTACTTTATATGTCATTGTGTGAGACCCCTTGGTTCTAATCCATTGTGCTCTCTATATTTTGTAGTGAAACCCGTGCAATCATCAAAATCTCACTTCTAGGTGCCATGAGATATTGAAACTTTAATTTTCTATTTGTTATTATTGGGAGATGCATGGCTCTACTTCATTTCATTCTCTACACTTTGAAGAGGGACCTTATAGTCCATGGCATCTCTGATCATCTATGGGTGCTAATATTAGGATTTTTTAGACACAATATCTACCCCAAGTAACTTTGTGAAGAACAAAAATTAAAGCCTTTCTTTCAATTTGGGGCTTATGTTCTCAGTAGAAAAATATGCGGGGCTCTTGTATGAAACAGGTTTAATGCTAAGGTTCAAAGGTCTATGCCCAAGTTTTTAATATTCTGAAGACAAGGTCTTTGACAATTGGGTGAATAATGAACCCAAAAGAATGATCTATGTTGGAAATGGGTATTATGCATTTCTCTTTGAAAAACAAGAAGATATAAAGTAATTTATAAGTTGGCTTTCTAGTTCATGGGCACTAAAGGATTTTATCTCACCCATTTGTCTTTCTAGTTTAATCCTATGATGGAAATCCCATCCACACATGTGTACATCTAATTTCCATTTATCCTTCTCCTTTGCTAGGGTAAAGGAATTTTTAAGGTAATTGGAGCTAAACTGGGAAGCTTTATATCTTGTGATCTAGATCATGGGCACAGATATTCGTGTCCCTAAATATGTGTTGAAATGGATTTATCAAAAGGATTCCCTATAAAATTCATCTAAATCTAGATGGTTGATATAATCTTTAATTCGTGGACTATAAATAGCTTCCTTTTAAATGCAATGTATGCCATGCATATGGAAACTTTGCAAAAATCCATCCAAAATATTCAGTGGCTCAAATATCTCCAAATCCTCCTCTCAATAACGAGCAAGGAGAATCTACATGAGGATCCATTCCCATTAACATGAAACATAGGAAGGACAGAGGTAAAAAGCGATCGAGATGTAACGTTGAATCTAAGCATCAACTCATTTCCCCAAATAACTTTGAACTCTTGAATATTTCAGAGGAAGAAAGTGAGAACCTTGAAGCACAAGAAGATAAGCCAAATTTGATTCCATAGGCTTCTCATGATTTGAATGGTGAAGAAGAAACACATCATGACCCTCCAAGGAGAAA
Source organism: Pinus albicaulis (assembly GCA_034641835.2). NCBI lineage: Eukaryota > Viridiplantae > Streptophyta > Pinopsida > Pinales > Pinaceae > Pinus > Pinus albicaulis. The sequence goes on from CM076572.1 coordinate 845,906,575, forward strand.
TATTGTGGTAAGGAAGCTTCCCCCAAGTGTCTCTCCCACATTAAAGGATGAAAAAGTTGGCAAGGTGGCTAGGAAGAGGTCCTCCTCTTCTCCCCCATCCTATTCAAATGTGCTTAAAATGAAGCATTCCTACCTTGTTTCCTACCCACTCAATATCAGAAGAAAGAAATATCATAGAAGAAAAAAAATAAGTCTTGAATCGTGCACGCCAAGCAATGGGCCATCTTCTAGCAGTTTATATAAATGTTTTCCTTTTTCATTATTTTTGTGCAAGAAATTTGTTAAAATATACTCTTTCTATAGGAGTAGCATTAGAAATGAAATCTTGTTGTAGCAATAGGTATAAAAACCAAAATACTTAGTTTTGGAACTTCACCCTCCTTGGTCTTATTGAGAGGAGGTTGGTTTCGTAACTTTTCTTTATAAATGTGTCATTAGTGAAATCTAGTCAAATGGGCTCACAAGAACGAGAACATACAGTAACTCATTTCTTGAGTAATTGTTTCATCTAGGTCCAAATTTTGATATAAATTATAAACATTTTTGTTAAAAAATTGTACTTTGAAACATATTTATTCTTCAAGTTAATTTCATTTACATGTATTCTCTTCAATTGTTTTTTGAATAGATTAGAATTCCATGTTTAAATTAAAAGTATTTTTTAATTCAAACTAGTTAAAAGGAAAAACCATTATTGGAGAAAAATAAATACTATGGCTCGATTTCCATGTTTGTTACAAAAAATAGATTCAGAAATTTCCATTTTTTCTAAAAATTGTTCACCTAAATTTTATAGTATAAATTTTTTATCTTAAAAATTACAAAGACTATATAAAATCATTAGAAATTTGAATATTCCTATAATCATATAGCCATTCCATGCCCAAAACCACACTATATGATCCCAATGAAGCACATCTAGATGTGGTAGTGTAGTCATATCATGAAGCCCAAATGCACAAGATCTCACTTAGTGATAAACTCTTCTCTTGGTCCTTGTAGCGAGCTCCACCAACCAATATTATGCATACACTTCTTTACTCAACCGATGTTCATCCAGCAGGTCTCAAATAATATAGCTATAATTAGATCCAAGATAAATATAAATAGAAACAATTTGATCACAAATCTTACCTTCTACCTCGATAATAGATGCTTGATGATTTGCTTTCTTGTTACCAACTGCAGCATAAATCTAGGGAATTCTATGACCTACATATCCAACTATATGTGATTCTTGGCACTCTAAATCTGAGGCTCGTCACCCTATTATGATGGAAAATCTCTATTTTGATGCTCTCCACCACATGTCCAACAATGCAAAGGATTCCTACCATAGCCTTTACTCTACGTCTCCTGGGGCTAACACGCATGCCCTCTCCCAACTCCATTGAACTTATTATCGGATCCCACATTCTCCTTTTTGTCTCCAAATTGAGATATTTCTTTCTTCTTATGCAATTTTCCTTTTCTATTCTCATTACCTTTTCAGTCATTCCTGAACTTAGTCCTGCACTTAAATTTCTCATAAAAATGCTTAATATTCCCTATGAATTCCTCCAATGATGGGTCTCACCATAATCAATCTAATACTTGAATTTTAATGGCAGATCACTAATGAACCTTTGGACCATTTTATTCTCATATTGGAGGTAGGGAGCATATCTCAATAACTCTAAAAACTTGGTCATTTACTCTTCATCTATTATGGAACCCATCTTAAGGTCATAGAATTCCATGACCTTCGTATCATAATACCTCTAAGACAAATATGTATTCCTTAATAGACTTATAAATTCATGCAAACCCAAATCCTCTTCCTTGATTCCTTTGACTTTCTTAACATATTCCCACTAGATATTTTATTTTACCTTGAGACTAAATATAGCTACCTTGGATTTGATGTTCTCTGAATAATCATGAAATCATAAAAACTTCTTCATCCCAAGTAGCCATGTTTTTGCATCTTCTGATTTCTTCAATTCCCCATCGAAATTAGTAGTCTTTCCTTTATTGAACTTATTTGGAAAGTACAGCCTCTCACTCCTCCTTCAAGGATGATGGAGGTAATGTTGATGATGTCTCTCCAAACTAGAACTAGAATAAAAAACATGATTTCTAGCCCATTTCTCTAGTGTATCCAAAGATATCCCACCTCTATCTGTATTATATCTTTCCATAATGTATCTATTTTGACACTTGTTACCATATGCTCCATTTTTCTTCTCCACCTACCTATATCCTTGATTGTTTCCATGTTTTCCCTACTTTTGCAAATATGAAAGGCTCTAAAGAATCACTACATTAACATTAGGTTTCTTTTCCTGAGCCTTTGCAAGTATTTCCTATGCATCAATAAACATGTTATTATCTACCTTGCAACTTCTTATATTTGGCCTTAGACTCCTTAGTGTATCTCCTAAATCAAAAGAGCACTCTTCTCCTTATTACTAAATTGACCTTCCACATTCCATCGATTTTGCATCATGCCTGTAAGTGTAGTCATGTGAATTGTAGTACACCAGTCTTCTCTTCATCTCTTATCTTCTATTTCCTACAGACATACCATGTTAGATAAACCAAATAGAGGATATAATACAAAACATACCTCGGTGTATCCCATGCGAGGTTGTTGCATATGCACAGGACCACCTGTATTATCATGATATAATATCACAATAATATCAATTATCACATAAATATCACAACCATAACCATAATAATGAATGCATAACAAACAATTTTAGTCGATCGAGTCTAAATGTTTTGAAATGTAAGCTCTAATACCACCCTATAATTCGTCCTTTTACATTTACCCACTTTTACAAGCTCTCCAGGGTAAATATGAGCTATGTGTCACTATGATATGACCCGACATCCAATTTCAAGTTATATAAGTGGGGCATCCAAGACAGAACACATGCTACCACCCCTCATGGACACTAGATCACAAAACAACTTGAGAACCACCCATAGTGATCAATCCCTAAGTTAGAACTCTATTTCATAAGATTGACACCCCAACTGTACCCATAACACATTATGCATGTGGTTATGATGCTCCAGCCATTCGTGTCTCCACCCATCTATTAAGAGTTCTAGGATAGAGCCCATCTTGGCCCTTGACTCTTGGTAATTTCCTGAGACCACCTCACCACGATCCAAAGTCTACTGACCATCCATTTACTAAACTAAAACTAGTTACCCACAACACCATGGTTATCTAAGAAATTGAAAGGAAAGGATGAAACCATTGTCAATCCTTAAAAATCCCATGCCAATGACAAAAAAATAACCAAAGAACCACATGAAAGTACCATGCATCCAAATATCAGCAAGGAAACCACACATGCAACTTTTTACTTACAATAAGCTCTTTTGTAGCTTGTGATCCAAACTATTTTTATGTTTCCCACCAATTGTTTTTACTTATTTCTTTCTTTCTCTTGATCCAAGTGAATGCTAGGATGCTCCAAGAATGCTCCAAGTATACAAGAGTACAAGAGAGTTAGAATAAACTAATCTTGAGTCAAAAGCATAAAAAACTTATCAATTTTTTCTATGATTCCCTTTTTATCATTTATGTCTCCTTTTACTTTCATTTTCCTTCATTTTCTCTATAATTTCCCTTGCGTGCATATTTGTCTCACTCCACCTTCTTTTTCTCCTATTTTCCTTTATTTCCTTAATTAAATTCTAATTATTACCTCTTTTCCTTTGAAAAATCCTTTTTCAGTTTCCATAGCTATTACTTAAACCACAAGTGATGGACAATATTCAACTTGGAAAACATGTCCCATGGCCTTGGTTTTTATTTCATTTCCATGCAAAATCAACTAGGGGTTGTTACACATTTAGAAAAATAATATGGCATTAGAATGAAAATATTAAGAGATTGAATTGACTGTAATTTGTATCAATATTTGAATAAGAAGATAATTTCATGATGCTTCAATTCATTATAGTGTAGGGGTTTGAATGTTTATCAAAATCATATTGGTTAACAATATGATTTTGCAGCAAAAATAAACATGAATTAAGTTGAAATGCAACCAGCAAAATAAGTTTTGCAATAGGAAGTATAGAAATTGAATTCATAAAAAATTATTTGACCAAATCAAAATCAATAACTATACAAAAAAGAAACCATGAGGAATAAAAGTATAAAAGTTTAAACTATTAAAGAATGTAACAAATCCACTCTTAAAAGACATTTAAGATAAAATGTCTTTGATTTAATGAAAATGAAAACATTGTTTGAAAGATAAGAAACCAATCTTGCTCATGTCAATGTTATCACATTCCCACATTTAAATAATCACATTCTATTCATACTCAAGATAATTTTCTTCACCATATGGTTACACCCTAAAATAAATAATAAGCTATATTACTCAAAGAATGGAAGTGCATATTCACTACTTCTATGGCAACCTACCCTCTCCACTTGAAATTAGTAGGTTTTCACATGTTTCCATTAACCAAGTTTGCCTTTCATACATTTAGCATGATGCGTGAGTAAATATAATTTCTAAAAATAAAAGAATGAAGGATTCATAAGTATTTTAAGGCATTATCTACAACAAATAAAAAATTATAAAAATAAATTATTTTTAAGGATTTTATTATAATCATAATTTTCTAATAAATTTTAAAATTATTAAAAGTAGACATGGATAAACCATATGGTACAAAAATGACTTCATTATAATAAAAAATATCTTCTACATGATTTCCTTGAGTCTGGGTAACGGAATGGAAACCCAATTTTTAAATGGAAACAAAGCAGCGAGAATGTGGCATAATGCAATCAAAGAATATAGGATTTTGAACAACTCAAAGATGCAAAGACAAGTCGAGCTCCACATGTTCTGTTTTATCACATGTATTATGCTCCTGAGGATCTTCGTTTCTGAGCGTTTTCACAGATGGTAAAGTGCTTGACCCCAATTTGATGTCATTTCTGGCCCTTTTCAGAGAAGATAAAGAGCTGGACACCAATTCGATGTTAGAAGACGAAGAAGTCGACGAAAATTTTCTGGCCCTTTTGCCAGAACACAAAGAACTTGATGAAAATTCGACAGAAGGTAAAGAGCTGGACGCCAATTCGATGTCATTTCTGGTCCTTTCCACAGAAGATAAAGAGTTGGACACCAATTCGATGTCATTTCTGGCCGTTTCGCCAGAAGACAAAGAGCTCGAGGAAAATTCTCCGTGAAAATTGCGGGGACCCACAAAATGAGTTTGATATTTTGATAGGTCCACTCTCTCCAGCACAAATTTTGATAGGTCCACTCTCTCCAGCACAAAATTGTGAGAATAACTCTAATTCCACTCCACAGTCTAGTGTCATGTATCCATCATCAGCATTTTTTGTGCAAAAATTATGTCCATATGCCCACATAGATGGGAACAAATGCACCTATAAAAAAGTTAAAAAATAATAGTGTCATGTGTCTTATAATAAACCAACTGTTAAACATGGAGCCACCGCAGGGGGCGGCTTTCCAAGCCCCCCCCATTCATCACTCCTCTAATGCCCAGACAAAAGCTTCTGACAAGAATCACGCCCCCTCTGGCAATGCTCAGGGCGCGAACACGAGCAGTAACCCCACGGCCACTGCTGAAACTCTGCAACCCACGAGGGACGACTCAGAAACGCTACCAGACAAAAGTTCAGAACCGGAAGGCAATACGACCTCTCCTAAGGTCACCTCCACCACCTGCCGGCCGATTGCTGCAGATCGGCCCAAGATAGATCTCCCCAGCCAACGGATCAATACCCAAATACAGTACATGCGGGACCATGCACTGATTGGTAAATTCGTGGGCTTCTGGCCCACTGAGAAAGCTCTCCATGGCTGGGTTAAGACCAAGTGGAAACCGAAAGGCCAAGTCACGCTCCAACTTGGCCCCAAAGGGTTCTTCACAGCCACCTTTAACTGCCTGGAGGACAAAAATCGCGTCATGGATGAAGGCCCCTACTTATTCAACGCATCTGGGCTATATCTGCGTGAATGGATTGAAAGATTCAACCCGGACACTGAAGACTTTAACTGGGCGCCGGTGTGGATCAGGTTGTATTCCCTGCCCTTGGAATACTGGGACGAAGAATCTCTCAAAGACATAGGAAATGGTCTTGGAGAATTCATAAAAACGGCGGAGGAAACCAAACTCAAGCGCTACACCTCCTACGCTCGCATCTGCGTCTTCATGCATCTAGCCAGTGCCCTGCCAGACTCGGTAAGTCTCTATCACGATGACTTCGAATGGGTTCAACCCATAGATTACGAGCATGTGCCTTTTCGTTGCAGAAAATGTCATACCCATGGTCACCTCTTTCGGGATTGCCCCCTGAACGCCCCTCCCAGTAACCCTTCTGCCAACTCCACAGCCCCGGATGCGGAGGGCTTCACCAAAGTCCAAAACCGTCGCCGCCACTCTAAGAAAACCCCTGCATCCAACCCTAATGGCACATCCCAGATTCCCAAGCCGCCCGACTCCAATAACCGCTTTGAAATCCTAGCCAATGCTGACCCAAACGCTCAGCCTGAGCACACCTCCTCTCAACCCCCGCCCAATGCTGAACCTAGTCCCAGCGCTACCCCTGCTGGTCACATGGAGGTTGATAAAACTGTTGCTGAGGCAGGACAAAGTAGTCTCGCTGAGGAAGAAACGGAAATGGTAGATATTGGAGAACTAGACATATTCACCCTGGAACAAGCTTGCAAGAAAAGGGAATATGATCAGATATCTGAAAAACAAATCGAGAACCTCACGATGGCGCTCTCACGCATGCAGAAACAACAGAAAACCCTAGGCATACAGCAAGGCAGCCCTTGGGATGGAAAAAAATTGTTTAAAGAATCCAAGAAACGAGGTCGGAAGACCGATCTGCAAAGAACTATCCTCGTTGGAGAAATGCTTATGGAATCTGGTAGGTACCCAAAACTTACCAAGTTCTTCTCACCTCGTGAAAGCAGTTCTCAATGAAGGTTGTCTCATGGAATATAAGGGGACTTAATGGCCCCTCCAAAGTCCGTATGATCAAGAACCTGATAAGGATGGAAAGACCCCAAGTCTTATTCCTCCAAGAAACTAAATGCAACAGCCTTACTCTAGGACCCATTCTCTCAAAGGCCTGGCGAGGCTGTAGATCTGTGGCAGTTGACGCCTCTGGAGCCTCTGGAGGACTTGCAATTGCCTGGGACCCAGGTACTGTATCCATAAGTGATGCTCATGCTGCACACAACTTAATCCAAGTTACTTTCCACATTCTGGGCACCAACATGCATGGCCACCTCTCCAATGCTTATTTCCCCCAAGACATTGGTAGGAAAATAGCGCTGCTGGAAACTATTGAGCTTCTCAATTCCAACAGATCTCACACTCTCTGGATTCTAGGGGGGGACTTCAACATGATAACCTGTCCCGAAGAGAAAAGAGGAGGCAGGGCAAAGATGGAAACTGACAGCACTCACTTCAAAGAGTTCATTCAACGCAACTGGTTAATCGATCTCCCCTTTGCCAACGGCACTCATACTTGGAACAATAAGCGATCTGGGTCACAGCAAATCGCTTCCAAACTAGATCGCTTTCTCTTCTCCGACAATGCCATTCACATCGGAGGAGACTTTCAGACTTCCATCCTACCGCACTCTGGCTCAGATCACTGGCCCATATGCCTCCAATGGTCCAGACTTGGTGATCATGTCAAAAGACCTTTTCGGTTCGAGGCTTTTTGGCTCACGCATCCAGGATTCCGGGAAATGGTTCACTCAGCTTGGACAACCTTCATCCCGCCATCAGGTTCCCAAATGTATCAATTTCAGCAACGCCTCAAAGACTTAAAGGCACGCATCAAGGATTGGAACCACTCTACTTTCGGCAACATCTTCCAGCAGCAAAAACATATCGAGCAGGAAATGGCTGAGCTACAGCGCCAAATCATCCTAAATGGGCGCAATGAAGCCAACACACAGAAGGAGCAAAGCCTCGCCACACAATTAGAGGAAAGAAGGCAGCAAGAAGAAATCTATTGGAAGCAAAAATCAAGAATCAGATGGCTGAAAGAGGGGGAAATAAATACTAAATTCTTTCACCGATCCACTGTTCAACGCAGAATGGGCAACCACATAGGCTTTCTCTTCAATCAAGCCGGGGAGAGACTAGAGGACCATCAAGCCATAGAGACGGAATTAGTCAACCATTTCAAATCTGTTCTGAAGGAAGATAACATTGATCGGCAACCTGCCATCACTCGAATACTTCAGCACGTGCCCAAACTGATCACGGAAGACCACAACAAACTCCTTCTACGCCCGGTTACTCTCCTGGAAGTGGAGCAAGCAGTGGCCCAAAATAAAGCAGATAAAGCACCTGGACTAGATGGGTTCACTTCCAATTTTTTCCACCACTTCTGGGATCTCATAAAAAATGATGTTTGGCATCTTATGGAGGAATCCAGATCCACGCACTAGCTCCTACCATCGCTCAATGCCACGTTCATCACCCTGGTCCCTAAAGAAGAGCAGGCAGCTACTCCCGACAAATTCCGCCCCATTTCCCTCTGCAACGTCATCTACAAAATCATCTCGAAGGTCATTGCCAACAGACTGAAGCCGTTGCTCCCCATGCTCATATCCCCAGAGCAAACTGGATACGTCGAAGGCCGCCAAATTCTCGATGGCATAATCCTCACTCATGAAGTCATCCACTCGCTGAAGCAGCACAAGAAGCCAGGTATGCTTTTAAAAATCGATCTCTCCAAGGCTTTCGATAAATTAAATTGGAACTATATTCGTCAAATGTTAGCTGCCTATGGCTTCAGCCCCACCTAGATCAGATGGGTCATGAGCCTCATTTCTTCATCCTTCTTCTCTGTTCTCGTAAATGGCATTCCCTCCCCCCCCCTCTCCCCCTCCCGAGGTATCCGGCAAGGGGATCTCCTCTCCCCCTTTCTTTTCGTTCTCATGGCAGAGGGTCTCAGTCGCTGCATCTCCCATGCTCTTCACATCAGGCGCCTCCGAGGCATCGCAGTCCACGGGGCCAATCCCATTACTCATCAGCAGTTTGTTGACGATAATATGCTTTTCGGTCATCCTTCAGCTCAGGAAGCCCTTATCTTCAAAGACTTGCTTGACCTTTTTGCTGAAGCCTCAGGCATGAACATTAACGCCTCCAAATCGCAAATCTTCTTCTTCAATACTGCCATTCCTATCCAAAACCGCATTGCCAGAATCCTAAACTTTTCTATTGCCAAACTTCCTGATAAATACCTTGGTGCTCCTCTGACTGACTCGGCTCTCAAGCACTCGGCCTGGCAAAATCTTCTTTCCAAACTCGAAGCCAAACTCTCCTCCTGGACCTATGGCACTCTCAACCTCCCCAGTAGACTCATCCTTGTCAAGGCGATTCTTCAAACCATGCCTCTCTATCTCTTTTCTGTGCTTGCAGCCCCCAAATGGGTCCTTAAGCAGATCAGAGCGATCCAACGACACTTCCTTTGGGGTGCTTCAGGAAAAGGCAGGAAATGGGCATTAGTGAAGTGGTCCACGATATGCAAGCCCAAGAGTGCTGGAGGCCTCGGCCTTCGCGATCCCCAGCACAGCAATGAGTTGATGGGAGCCAAGATATGGTGGCGTTGGCTTTCTTCACCCCAGCGCCCATGGGCCCAGCTTTGGACGGCTAAATATGCGAATCATCGTCCTCAATCTGAGCTTATCCGACTCTCTGCAGTCGACCCAGGATCGCTAATCTGGAATGCGGCTAAGAAAATTCGCCACTTAATCCAGGAACACAGTTTTTGGGAGGTCTGTAACGGAAACACAGCGCGCTTCTGGACGGACTCATGGCAACAGCAACCTAAGCTGCTCTCCATCATCGATCCGCCCCTTCAACCTGATCAGATCGACACTATGGCAGCTCCTATCTCTTGCTTCTGGGAGGAGGACCCCAATCAGGGCTACCGACGCTGGAAATCAGCAGCGGCTTGTCTGCACAATCAACAGGATCAGTCGGTCTCGGCTCTGGACGCAGCTTTGAACAGCAGAAAAATTAGACTCTCAAATAAACAAGACATCCTTCGCTGGGGCCACTCCTCAAAAGGGGAGTTCACCATTAAGGAGGCTTATGCTATTCTAACTCAGGATCAGGATCCTCCTGACCCTATTTGGAAAACGCTCTGGGCCCCCCCCACTTGGCCGAAAGTCTCCACGTTCCTCTGGTTTCTCTGCCATAAAAAGATACTCACGTGGGATAATCTTCTCAAAAAAGGATTTGCGGGACCTTCAAGATGCCCCAACTGCAACAGCAGAGAGGAAAACATTGCTCATCTCATGATCCAGTGCCCTTTGGCTGCCTTCTTATGGGAGAGCATCAGCGCCTATTGCAGAAGAGATGGCAGAAGCTCAGAAGACTTAAACACTATCCTTCGCAACTGGGCCCCGGCGCCCTATCACAGCTCCATCCTCAACACCCTGTGGAAACTAATTCCCGGAATCACTCTATGGACCATTTGGAAGGAGAGAAACAAAAGGATTTTCAAAGACCAGTCCACGCCGCAAGAGACCCTTTGGAACAACCTTTGCAGCAATCTTCAGGAGACCCTCGCCCTCCAAAAATGGAAGCAGGAGGACCTTCCAACTCTTCCTGTCGAACAGCAAATTTGGAACAGGTGGCAACTCAATCTTCATTCTGACCCCACTCCCACTGGCAGCCGGGGTCCCCAGACGAACACTCCTGACTCTTGGGCTCCTCCTCCAGCTGGTTTTTTAAAACTCAACTTTGATGGGGCATCCAATGGTAATCCGGGGGAAGCAGGATTTGGAGGGATCTTTAGAGACCACAAGGGTAACCCTGCGCTCATCTTCTATGGCTCTATAGGGTGGGATACCAATAATTCAGCAGAGCTTGAGGGACTCTGGCAGGGTATGCAGCTGGCCCAAAGGCATAACTTTTTTCCTCTTGAAATAGAGGGTGATTCACAAATCCTTATCAACATGACCCAGAAGCTCCTCTCCGGCTCCCCTCCTTCTAAGGTGGCCAACAGTTGGAGATTGACGGCCAGACTTGAACTTATAGCTAGCTGGTTGCAGGACAAGCGAGCTATATGTTTCAAGCACACCAAGCGAGCAGGTAATAAGGTTGCTGACCTTCTGGAAAATTTAGGCGTTGGGAGCACCCAGACTCTCACCGAAGGACCTCTAACCATTATTCATGATAGCAAACTTCATCAAGATTGCACTCTGTTGGTGCACCAGGATTTCAATCCCCCGGCTGCGGGTGATTAGGGGCATCTGGAAGGATGGCATGCCACGGGATAGCACGTGGCCTCGGGCTCGTTCGCATTTACTCCTCGCAGCCATGCCTACTGCGCATTTACTCCACCCAACGCAGCATTTACACTGGTGGGAACGACGAGGAAACGATCCTCCCTACTTGAACGCTAGTCCTCACGCAATGTTCATTCGGCTTTTTCATTTCTATTTCCGTCTGGTTGCTCTGCGGGTTCATCTCCATACCATTCTGGTCTGTCACACCCTCCGGCGCTTCATGACTCGGCAAGTTAAGCCGCTCAATTTTAGTTGCCCTGCGGAGGCCTCCTCGCCCAGTTTCCGCACGCAAGTTGGCCGTCGGTGTCCGCTCACTTGCTGTTTCGATCTTTATCCAGGCCTGCATTTATCCCACAGTCCATTTTGCTCTGGTCTGCACGCTACTTCGTCTGCTCTCTGGAACTCGCCGCCTCCTCGCCTCCTGTCTGGCCCTAGTCTCGACTATTGCCCCACCATGCCCAGATTAAGGCATCGGCTTCGCTGCCGTCGGGGTAATACGAGAGCTTCTTCTTCCAGAGGTTGGCGCTCTCCCTCTAGTTCTTCGGAATCGTCTTCCCCTGCAGATAGCTTCGAAAGGCCTCGAGTGAGGCGCCATTCCAGCAATTTGCGCAACCGCATTTCCCCTGCCTCGCGCAGACCCCGTCCCGGTTCTTCCAGGTCTCATGCTGTTCCCCTCCCTGCAGCGCCCCTCCACAGTCCCTCTTCCGCCATTTTCCACTTTCAAAGTAGCACCAACAAGCCTTTGATCATCGCTACTGTCACTGTCTCTTTCAAAGAGGTAGCTGAGACCACTCCCGCCCCTCCGCCTTCCTCCATCCCGAACGAGGCTGCGCTCTCTCCCTCTCCGCAATTCACCCTCCTTACAGGTACTGATGAGGCGCGCAAAGCTGGAGAAGGCTGCTCTGCCCACCAGCATGCTAAAGATTCACAAGATGGCGTTCAAGATGCTGAACCAGCTGCATTTCAGAGCAACCCGGCCCACACAGATGAAAGCGCAGGATGGTGCAGGATAGAAGAGGAGCAACCTTCAGGAGACTACGGCCTCTAGATAATCTGCAAATCCATGTAATCCTGCTAGGACTCTTTGATTTTTTGGCTTATACTGTTGTTTCAGTTCTCAGTTACAAACATAGAATGAGTCGGTTTCCCCTCGTGGGCGACTCTGTCTTTCTGTTTATAACCATCATGCTAAAGCTGGTTTCCTCGGAAGAGGCAGCTCTTATACTCTGCTCGAGCTGGTTTCCCGTACAGGGCAGCTCTATTTTTGTCATTTTGCTGACAGTATGCCTGCTTCAGGCTAGGATCGCTCTGTACTATATGTTCATATAATAGATTTTAGACTTACTTAGAAAAAAATAAAAATAAACCAACTGTTAAAATATGAAATATAGATGTTACATTTCAAAGGTGCATTATTAAGTTTAAAATATACATAAATATATTATTACCGAGTTTCTGCACCCAACCCTTATTTTTAGCGCGCCCTCTTCAGCGCATGGGTAACGACCGGTTGCACCATATTTCTCTCTGACTTGGTCAGCAACCCAAATATTGGGGCATATAATTGGTATATTTTATTTTAAATTATTGGGATAAGGCACAGTTATACCAATCAAATGTCATAATTATTTCTTCTCACCATCCCATTTCATCCTCTTTTTTCATACACTACGACCCAGGGTTGTGTCACTTCATAATTGTAAAGAACGAATTTATTGATTGCTTCCATTTCTGCATTGGATGATGAAATCAAACCGACATATAATACATATGAGATCAAAATATACATTATATTTAACTTCAACATGAATATTTACTTTGTGTAAATTTGAAAAATTATAAGTCTCTTACTCTTTTTCAAGCGCCTTTTTCCATACGTTTGGAGAAGCTCCCCTTCTCTTTTATCTTCATCCCTTTCATCGTCCCAAATCACCGCACCTATTATGTTTTTGATCTACTTGATGTACTCAATGGCATAATATAAAGAATTATATGATATGTACCCCTCTGCCATAGACCCCTCAGGTTTAGCACTTTGTCGAACAAAACCTTTCAATTTATTCATGTACCTCTCTAAGAAGGACATCCAATTAAAAGAAACCACCCCAAATAATTCAACCCCATATACTAAGTGGATTAGAAGATGAACCTGCAAGTACATGACACTCATCGACAGTTGCTTCTCAGATATAAAAGCAATCTCAACTATCTCTCGACGCCACCATAGAATGTTAGCCACATGAATCTCCTTTGGTATTATCCAATGCACAAATGAAAATAATCTATATATGGAACATCCTAGGCCTTGGGGGAAATCATGTTTCACACACCCACACATGAACAAAGGTTAATGACATTGCAAAGTTATAAACACATGCAATAACATAAAAAAATAGTTATGTTTTATTATCCATGCATGGGATAAAATTTATTAATATAAAAAATAATAAAATCATGCTTTTGACATTATGCATACTCTTAGAAGATTCATATGGTCATGCGATTTCAACCCCGAAAAATGGTCATCCACGGAGAAGTAGCATCATACTGAAGCCCCATATGAAGATGGCACCCTCACACCCATTATAACTTCCTTTGCTAAAGAAATATCACATTGTTTTTAAATCCATGGGACATCACCTTATTTTAAGTACCAATTAGAGGGACCAAACTGCCTCTGATCATGTACTTTTTAATTGTCTTAGCCATTTTTCTTTTTAGTCTTTGATGTAATAAGATCTTCCCTAACAACCAATGTGTCACTTTTTATCGATGATATGTACCTCCATAAAGAAGATGAAATATTTTTAAATATATTCATGGGATCTAGTAAGTGGGTAATATTAAGATGCTCCCAATATGGGAGGTTATAAAAGATAGAATTCCTTTTCATCCCGATGGGAAATTTCTCAACATAGGTGTTGATGAATTATGGATCATCGAATATAGGCTCCCCATTTGAATCGAACATTTCTATGAACTCCTTATCCTTATATCTCTCATATGCTCTAATCCATTCAGTTGGTATCATTATTGCAGGCCCTTGGGTTCTCTCTCGTTTACCATTGAAAGCAGCTCTTTCTCTTTTGTAAGATTGTCCTTCTGGGAGGAATACCCCAGAGTAGTCATTCACTGGATTTTGTAGATTGTTGGACCATCTAGCTTTCAGAGAAGGTCCAAAAAATTTACATCCATAATACCGTTTTGTTACAAAACATGTGAAATTATTTTATACAATATGCATGGCATGCCAAAGCATATCATAAAGATCAAAACAATTATGATGAATTAAATAATTGATATATGAAAGAATAATGTTACGTATATAAACAAACCAATAAACATGTAATTTACCATAGAAAACTCGTAAGTTTGGATAATCATTTGTCGTGTAAGAACATATGCCATACGATGTAAAAATCCTCTCTGTTGCATTGGTCCTTGATACATCGTATACATTTATCCCATTCAATAATTCATTAAATTAATTTACTAGTGGTTGTAAGTAGACATCCATATTCTTCACTTTTATTCTACCAAGGACTATGATAGCTAACATAAGATGTTCATTTTGCACAGAAAACCATGGTGGGATATTGTTATTGATCACTACTACGGGCCAAACAGAATAGTTGGTGTTCAGGAGAGAATATGGGTGGACGCCATCCATGGCTATGTTGATTCATATACTTTGTACTTCGTCCTTGAAATTTTCGGGCCATGTATCCTCTATATGCTTCATGGCTATTGAATTTGTTGGGATTCTCATAACTCCCAACTCACTTCTGTGTGAGGCATGACATCCTTGCAACATAGCTAATTCTTTACAAAGAAAGAGTCTTTGAATCCTTGGAATTATAGGCATGTGCCTCAATATATTAAAAGGAGGACCACGTGATTTAGCCTTATTTTTTTATTTATCATACATGTCATGCCCATATTTCAGACATATCTCTTTGTCTGCATACTCTCCTCTATATAGAATACAATCATTTGTAGATGAATGATATGATATGTACTCATGATATGATATGATTGAGTGACATTGAACTTAAGTCGATAATAATAATAATAATAATAATAATAGAAATGATAATACTGATGATGAAGTCTAAATTGAACTATTAGGATTGATTGATGATCAGAAGGTATTTTCCAACATCAATACTTGATTACAAATTGATGCAAGGCGATTTACTATTTTTGGAAATTCATACTCGAGTCTTCTTATTTTTAGACTTATTTTTTTAGAAATTATATTTTTATAATTTCTATTTCTAGGCCTTCAACTTTTAGAAATTCTATTTTTATTATTTCAATTTTTAGGATTTATATCTTTTAGAAATTGATCCCTGAGCTACCAAATTTCCGACAATTTCAGCAACAAAAACATGCAATGTTCTCCTGTTGTAGTTGTTGATCCAACATTCCTTTCCATTTCCCAACAATTCCTTTTATTTCTTGCTTTCTTTCTCTATATCCAATTCAGTTCTAGGATGCTCCAAGAATTCTCTAAGCGCACAGGAGTATAAGAGAGATAGAATGAACAAGTGCCTAGATAGAAATATTAAGAAGCTATCAAATATATCTATAATTCCTTTGCATCATTGATTTATCCCATTTATGTTCCATTTTCCTTCATTTTCTCTATAATTTCCCTTGGATGCGTATTTGTGTCTCTTCACCTTCATTTTCTTATATTTTCATGTATTTCCTTAATTAAATGTCAATTATCTCCTCTTTGCCTTGGTCAATCTCCATAGCCATTAACTAAACCACAAGTGATGCCCACTATAATGGTTACCCACCATTCAACTTGGAATATGTGTCCCATGACCTTGCTTTTTATTTTATTTGCATGGAAAATGAATGAGGTTTTGTTACAAATTAAGAAAAATAATATGGCATCATAATGGAAATATTGGGAAATTGAGTTGATTGCAACTTGTATTGGTATTCAGATAAGAATATAAATTCATGGTATTTCAATTCATTACATTTTATTGGTTTGAATGTTTATCAAGGCGCTAGTGATTAACAATATTATTTATCTTTTGCACCAAAAGTAAATATGAATTAAGTTGAAATGCAACTAGAGTTAAATAGTGTTTGCAATAGGAAAGATGGGAATTGAAATCATAAAGCATTATTTAACCAATGAAAGTAAATAACTAGTCAACAAAGGAACCATGAGGAATACAAGTACATAATTTTTAGCCATTGAAGAACATAAGGAAGCCACTATTATTAATATGTGAAATGTATTTGATTTAATGAAAATGAAAAAAAATATTTGAAAGATAAGAAACCATCTTACTCATGACAATCTTATCAAGTTCTCATATCTAGATAATCATATTCCATTCATACTCAAGATACGTTTCTACACCATATGGTTACACCCTAAAATAAATGATAGGTTAAACCACAGAAGGAATGGATGTGCATACTCACTACTTATATCTCAGCCTACGATCTCCACCTAAAATCAATAGTTTTTCTCAGGTTTCGAGTAACCATAACTTACTGATATACTTTCATATATTTAGCATGATGTGTGAATAAATATAATTTTGAAAGATAAAGGATTCATAAGGATTTAATTACTATCATAATTTTCCAATAGATTTTAAAATTTAGTGTCACATTAGTGTTCCATTTTATCTAAGACATAAGAAAAATCAATAGATTTTCATAAAAAAAAAAATATTGTTTTATAAATCAATGTTGAAGTACATAGGCATATATAGAGAGTTAATTAATTCCCAGAAGGAAAAGGTTATATAGATATAGGTAACATTATATTTATTTTCATCCTAGAAATTATTGAAAACAAATATCTAGTTTTCAAAAGTTATTCTATTTTTAGTAAGATTAATTTTTGGAAATGCATTTGTTTCAACAACTAGTGCTTTGGTGTTTATTTTCAAGATATGTGATATTGGCATGGATAGAGGGCCTTCATCCAAAATATCTTCCTAGAGAATAATATCTTCCTAGATAACTAGACATGCATTGAATTGGGTAAGATCTCTGGTGACTTGATAGATGGAGATAATTCCAAGTGAATATTTGATGTTTGACCTTGTCTTAAATTTATTTGATGTTGCAAGTAATCCTTTATCACTATTCTCAATAAAAATAAGGAAAATAAAATTATATGATCCTTTCATGATTTAAAAGGTCCACATTTGTGAAGGAAGGGATCATCTTGATCTTGATTTATGCAGGAACACAATGACATACTTAAATACATAGAAAAGAAGAGATGCATCAGAAATAATGATTCATTTCATTAATAAAAAATAAATGAAATATGCTTAAAAATATAATGGAAATAAACTATCTAGGGTGTTGGTAGCTTATCTCTGAGAAGACATGTGGTGGCTACGGGCCTCTAAACTATGTTACAATGAGGCTCAAGGGACTATTTATTATTGAGAAACAATGGAAAACCCTAAACGTCCAAAAACCTAACCCTAGGAGATGAAGCGCCAAAACTGTGGGCCCCGTTTGGGTAAATTGGTACATTAATCTTCTTGGGGATGTAACTTTGGCATACAATCTCACTTTGATGCTCATAACACCTCATTAGAAATATCTATTTGAGGACTACAACTTTTGATGTGAGAAACATCAAAGGAACTTCCATGTTACTCCCGATGTTTCCAAAAAACATCGTTTAGGGCCTCAAAAAAACTCCAAAAGGTGAGGACTTGAAAAAAAGCTAAAAATAGTAAACTCTGCTACAATTAAGGAAACTAAAAAACTGAAAAAAAAAATGGTAGGGTCCTAAGTGGAATAGGTGGGTGAACACCAATATCCACCTAGATCATTCCTCCGCCCTTAAGAAGAAATGTTCCCCATTGCATTGAGTTCCTCCATGAGATGAGGAAACTTTCTCTGAAGTTGGTCCTTGGTCAACCATTTGACTTGGTGCAGGAGTTGGCCAACTTTCACAACCCAAAACAGTTGGATCTTCTGCTGGCAAGCGTTCTCGATTTGCATGTCCATTATATGATCTGTGGTGGTCTGTTCCATGTAGTTTTGATTTAACTCTATTTGTGTGAGTTGTTCTTCAATGTAGAAGTTGTCTAGTAGAGGTGGGAAGTAGGGCTGAAGGAGGTCCACATTGAACACTCCTACAAACCAAGGAATGGTGGAATAATGAGCTTGAAGTAATTATCCCCTATAGCCTTGGTGATGGTGTATGATCCATATCAAAGTAGGTGAAGCTTGCGATGGGGTCGAGCGAGGTGCTCCTTCTACAAATATAGACACACTTTTTCACCCACCTGGAAGTTGTGTGGCACCCAATGTTGATCATGTCGTTTCTTGTACTAATCATTGGCTCTTTCCAATATGTCATGGACTTATTCGCGGATGTGCTCAATGCACTCAATGAATTTTTTCACCTTGTCAACTTCATACTGTACATGAGCTGGAACGGCCCCAGTAGCCGCAAATAGTATGTCTCTGTCAATGGGACATACTAGCTAGAATCCCAATCCCACCTAAAAAGGGCTATGTCTGGTTGAGCTATGGAGAGCCCGGTTATAGTTTTTTTGTACATAGGGAAGGCTCTCATCCCATCTACATCCATGACTGCAATTGTAGATACGTATAATATGTACAATCATCCTATTGATGACCTCTGTCTGGCCATTAGTTTGGGGATGCAAAGTTGTGGACTTGGTGAGCTTGGTGTCCAGCATTGACCAGAGGTTGGATGAAAATATGTTGGGGAACCTGATGTCCCGATCTGATATGATAGACTGTGGGATCCAAAATTTCACCCACACTCATTCAAAGAAGTGTTTAGTAGTGGCTTATGTTGTTATATTCTTCTTGCACGCTGGCATAATGGCCATCTTCGAGAATCTGTCGAAGACCATGAAAAAATAGTCATTTCCATGCTTAGTAGAAGGAATCTTTGACATGTAATCCATATATATGGCCAAAAATTTCGATATGGAAAGTTGTGGACTTGGTAATCTTGGTGTCCAGCATTGACCAAAGGTTGGACCAAAATGTGCTGATGAACTTGTTGTCCTGATCTCAGATGACAGACTGTGGGATCCAAAACTGCACCCACAGTCATTCAAAGAAGATTTTAGAAGTGGATTATGATGTGGTATTCTTCTTGCAAGCCACCATAATGGTGATCTTCTAGAATCTACCGAATACCATGAAAACACAGTTGTTTCCATGCTTGGTAGATGGAACACTTGAGATGTAAACCATGGAGATGGATTCCGAAGGTCAAATAGGGGTAGGTAGTAGAGTATCGAGGCCTTTATTTTTTATGGTCGATTTAGAAATAGCGCAAGAAGTTTAGGATCTTATGTACTTCTCAACATCCTATTGAAGGTTCGGCCAATAGAAATAATTCTGTAGTAGTGCCATTGTTTTCTCGACCCCGAAATGCCCAATGACCTGACTATAGTGCGCTTCACAAATCATCTTGGCACACTCGCTTGAAGGAGCACAAAGGTGTCCTACGTGACATAACAGTGCATCCTAGAGATGAAAATTTTAAACTTGTGTACTGTACAAGGGTGTCCTCTAAGTGTGGCTGAATTCTAGATCGCTCTTGTAGAGAAAAATCCAATCAGAAGTCTCGTGCCCACAAGAGTTGAGAACGGTGGTTAGCACCACAATCGGTGGTCGGCTGAGGTAGTCTGCAAAATTATTGATGTTGCCCCTCTTGTACTTTATATTCAATTGAAACTGTAGAAGATATTTGGACCACTTTCGATGGCGATTGTTCTGCAAAATCCCTTGCGTACGTATGAACTAGAGGGGTCAGTGGTATGTGTGGATAATCATTTCTTTCCCCAAAATGTAACTCTTCCATTATCAGCCACCCTATATGATGGAATACATTTCTTTTTCATAACTGGGATACTTTCAGATTGTGTCGGACATTGTCTCACTGTGATATACCACTGGATGCCCCTGTTGAGTAAGAACTTCCCTAATAACATATTCATAGGAATTTTTCTCGATCTAAAATAGTTGTTGCAAGTCTAGTAATGTGAACATTGGGGCAGAGCCAAGGCGATGTTTCAATTCTATGAATACCTTCTATTGAGATTCCAACCAAAATAATTTTTCTTTCGCTCCTCCCTTGGTCACTTGACTCAAGGGAAAAGTGATATGAGAGAATACCAACATGAAACTATAGTAGAAATTAGAAATACCGAGAAAGTTACTAAGATTTGTTAGAGTGGTTGGGGCTTGCCAATCTTGAATGACTTGGATTTTTGTTGGACCCACATGCACTCCCAACTCATCAATAATTTATCCCAGATATTTAACCTCAGTCATGCTGAAAGTGCACTTCTCCAAATTGACACACAAATTATGTTTCCTTAGTGCTTAGAGCACCTGTCGGATGTGGTGGAGGTGCTCTTCCCAATTCTGGCTGAAGATAAACATGTAATCCAAGTACACTACTACAAATGATTTTATGAATGGCTATAATATGTCATCCATCAGCCTCATGAAGGTTGCAGGAGAATTCGTCAACTTGAAAGGCATGACTAGCCATTTAGAAAGGCCCTCCTTGGATTTGAAGTCAGTATTCCACACATCGGAGGGTTCGATTGGTACATGGTGATACCTAGAATTCAAGTTGACCTTGCTGAAATACTTCACCCCTTTGAGTTGGTCTAAAAGGTCATCAATTTGTGGGATCGGGTACCCATTCTAAACAATGATCTTGTTCGGCGCCCAATAGTCAATACAGAGTATCCAAGTTCCATCCTTATTCTGCATGAACACGATCGGGCTTCCACAGGGTGATGAACTCGGCCAGATGTGACCATTCCGCTACAACTCCTGAATCTACCTCTTGATTTCAACGTTCTCCATAATTGAGCATCGATAGATCAGTCCATTGTGCAGTTCCACACTTAGGGTCATATCGATGGGGTGCTTGACCTGATAGTGTAGAGGCACAATTGTGGGTGAGGTAAATATGTAGCCATACTCCTCCATGACCTTTCTCATTTTTTGTTTTCGTGGTGAGGATCCCTACCTGGAGGTCATGGCATAGTATTATTGTTTCCCTGAGGGGGGATCATCACGAAAACAAATTTCCTGGTTTTGGAATTGAGCTTACTGCATTGTTTTTCAGTAAGTAAGGAGAAAGAGGTAGGTGATGGTACCTCTGGTATCCTATACAACCTATTTCCCAAAGTAACAATAACAACATGAGGCTGAGACTCATACATAATATTTTGCTTCCACAAGTACAGTTGGCTTAATAATACATCAAAAACATCAAGAGGAGAAATGTCACATAGTACCTCATCCCTGAAGGGCTTGATGTTATAGGGAAGACGACACTGTTGGATGATGCTACAATCCTATCCTTGGGGAAGCCACCTGATGGTGTATGGTTGTGGGTGTTTTGTGGTTGGAAAACCCAAGCACTTCATGACCTCTGCAGAAATGAGGTTCTTTTGGCTCCCACTTTCGGCAATGAACTCTAGCAGAGAACCCTTTACCCACATCTAGGAGTGGAAGAGATGCCCCTCCTCCACTAGATCTTCCAATTCCTCCTTCTGGATATTTGTGGTGGTAAAAGTGGCGTTGGGCTCCGCATCGATAATTTTATTTACTTTATCATTCCCCTTGTCATGATATGATTCGAATTTAGAGCAAGCATATGATTCAAAAGCCTTCGTCTTGGCCACCAATGACTGCTTGGCCCGACACTCAGTTGTGTTCTGAGTGGAGCTCTTATGGAAGTCACACCACTTTCCCGTGTCCTTCTTCAGCTTTGCGGTGTTTTTCTTTTCTTACGATTTTCGCAGGTTTTCCTGGGCTACCATGCCTTGGCTTTTTCCTTAGTTATGTATTTTGGGGGAACCTTTCCCTTTCTTTTGATTCGCAGATCCAAATTATCGCTTCTTCTATTTGATTTTTTTCTCAATATTGGCAGCATAACGATATGTTGTACCAAGAGAGGTGATGTCAAGGAACTCCATTTCCTCCAGAATGTATCTATGTAGACAAATATTGTACTTTAGCACCAAATGTTTCTTCGAATCTTTGATACCCAACTTTATGTGCAGGGTATGGAATAGATTCGTCAACTCATGAACATATTGATCCCTTCATTGCCGCAACATAGTCCATTCTTTGTACTTGTCCTCATAACTCCCCACATGATAATATTGTTCCCTGATGACATCTCAAAAATAACTCCAAGTGGGTACGGCCGAGAATATAGAGGGTTCCCCCTCTTCCTTCTTCTCACAGTAGGTTTCCCACCAGTCCTTGACATGGGGGATGACTTTGAGGAGTGCAAAAATCATCTTCTCCTGGTTGGAAAAATCATGAACCGAGAAATATCCTTCTAATAGATTCAACCACCTATCTACGACGTTTTCATCTATTTGTCCGTAAAATATGGGAATGCCAAAGTTTACTTTTACCTTAAAAGGAGTGGCACCTCCAGAGTGACTGTTGGATGTAGATGTGCTGCCGGTGGGCAGTTGTTGAAGGATCTGTGCAAAGTTATCCATCATCACATTCCTTTGCTTCTAGAGGGCCTCCTTGAGAAATATTTTGATAGGATCTCCTGCACCATCATAGTTCTTTTCTTCCCCCGTGGGCAGCCGTTGGGGTTTGCGAAGTTGATCTTACAAAAGGTTCAACCAAATCAAGCCCTAATTCCTTATACCATGACCTCGTTGGGGACATGCAAAGAAGGATCGAGAAAGAGAATATTTCTCTTATACCACTGATCCAGATTTATGCTAGAACACAACGAAATATATAAATACACATAAAAACAGATATGCAATAGAAATAATTCTTCATTTCATTAATAAAAAATAACTAAAATATGCTTCCAGACAAAATGGAAATAAACTAGCTAGGGCATTGTTAGCTTATCTCTGAGAAGAGATGTGGCAGCTACAGGCCTTTGAATTATGTTACAATGAGCCTCGAGAGCCAATTTATTATTTAGAAACAATTTAAAACCCTAAACATCCAAAAACCTAACCCTCGGAGATGAAGTGCCAAAATTATGGGCCCTGTTTGGGTAAATTGGTACATCAATCTTCCCATGGACGTAACTTTGGCATACGATCTACGTTTGGCATGCACAATACCTCTTTAGAAAGATAAATCCAAGGAATACAACATTTATGTGAGAAACATCGACAAAACTTTTTCCTTTCTCATGGTTTTTCAAAAAAATGTCGTTTAGGGCCTCAAAATGGCTCTGGAAGTTCATGACCTGAAAAATTGCTAAAATAGTAAACTCTGCTATAATTAAGGAAACTGAAAAACCGAAAGAAACAATGTTGGGGCCCCAAGTGGAATAGGCGGGTGGTCACGAATAGCCACCTAGATCACATTTGTATGTGATCACCAACGTGTATTGTTTCCCAAATAATTTTGACAATTTTTGGATTGGGAATTATTCCTTAGTAACAGGGTTACGAAGGATGCATGTGGATTGTTATCTAGTAATTTAATCAAGGAGATCCATGATTCAAGAGCTTGGGAAGGTGGAATCAAATAAATTTAGAATTTCGATTGGTATCTAGCCAAATATGAGTGTTATGTCATATCATGATGGAAATCTACTTGGTTCAAGCAATGTTTGGAAAATAGAAGCATCTAAAAATGCTTTTAGTTTATTCTCTTAATTTTACCATAAATTCAAGATTTTAGGGAGGTGTAATATTACAAATTTGGAATTTATGTACATAGCTACACCTTTACAAGGGTTATGTAATATCATGATGGATTAGTACATGGTTCAAGCAATTTTTCTCAAATAGAAGTATCCAAGAAATGTTTTAGTCAATGTTCTTAACTATAACATAAGCCTTAAGGAAAAGTGTTAGAGTTCATATTTAGCTTAATTAATATAATAAAATAGTTTCCATATAATGACTAATAAAATCATTGTTATAGAATATTTGGAATAATAAGTTATTGTAATGCGATTACAAAAAAAATGTTTCATTACTAACATAAACATGGATAAATCCCATGGTATAAAAGTCACTTCATTATAACAAAAAATATATTTTACATGATTTCCTTGAGTGTGCTTGCAAGCCTTTTTCTTTATTTAGAAAAAAGTTTAATTCTTTGACAACACAATAATTTCTCCAATGTCATAGACTAACACAAGGTTAGTAGTTATATCCACATTAAGGGTATTCCATTTTAATTTCAGAATAAGTGAAATGGGGTTGATGTAAATAATACAAAGTTGTAAATCTATAATTTCTAATGATTTAGTCTTGTTATCATCATATCTCTGTTTTCTCTCAATATAGGGAATGCTTAATATAGTCTATGCTCAAACATAAGTCCCCTCTTATATAAAATAACTTAAATTTGGAATAGATATTTAAAGAAAGAAAAAAAAAAAAGAGAAAATATTTTTATGATTTCTTTCTTTTTTCTTTGAAATATAAATAATAATTATACCACTCTTCACATATCATTTCATTAATATATTATTATTTTTTAAGTGTTGGCAAGAATATTGGATGTTTTCGAAAACATAATAAATATTTAACGAATTATTATTATGTACATTAAAAAAATGATCATCTAAAATGGAGAAGATGTGCTTGGTGTCCATCCCTTGGTAGCTAGTGGTTCACTAGCCACAATTGAAATTTTGTTTCCAGGGGTCGTGAGCTATTGCAAGGTATCTAATTCTCATCAAACATTCGTTTCTGGATGTTTTCTTCTTTATATGTCATTGTGTGAGACTCCTTGGTTATAATCCATTGTGCTCTCTATATTTTGTAGTGAAACCCTTGCAATCATCAAAATCTCACTTCTAGGTGCTATGAGATATTGAAACTTTAATTTTATATTTGTTATTATTTGGAGATGCATGGCTCTACTTCATTGCATTCTCTACACTCTGAAGAGTTACCTTCTAGTCCATGGCATCTCTGATCATCTATGGGTGCTAATATTAGGATTTTTTAGACACAATATGTACCCCAAGTAACTTTGTGAAGAACAAAAATTAAAGCCTTTCTTTCAATTTGGGGCTTATGTCCTCAGTAGAAGAATATGTGGGGCTCTTGTATGAAATAGGTTTAATGGTAAGGTTCATAGGTCTATGCCCAAGTTTTTAATATTCTGAAGACAGGGTCTTTGACAATTGGGTGAATCATGAACCCAAAAGAATGATCTATGTTGGAAATGGGTATTATGCATTTCTCTTTTAAAAACAGGAAGATATAAAGTAATTTATAAGTTGGGTTCCTAGTTCATGGGCACTAAAGGATTTTATCTCACACATTTGTCTTTCTAATTTAATCCTATGATGGAAATCCCATCCGCACATGTGTAGATCTAATTTCCATTTATCCTTCTCCTTTGCTAGGGTAAAGGAATTTTTAAGGTAATTGGAGCTAAACTGGGAAGCTTCATA
Organism: Pinus albicaulis; assembly: GCA_034641835.2. Lineage (NCBI taxonomy): Eukaryota > Viridiplantae > Streptophyta > Pinopsida > Pinales > Pinaceae > Pinus > Pinus albicaulis. The sequence goes on from CM076572.1 coordinate 845,932,345, forward strand.
TCCTATGATCTAGATCATGGGCACAATTATTCGTGTCCCTAAATATGTGTTGAAATGGATTTATCAAAAGTATTCCCTATAAAATTCATCTAAATCTAGATGGTTGATCTAATCTCTAATTCATGGACTATAAATAGCTTCCTTTTAAATGCAATGTATGCCATGCATATGGAAACTTTGCAAAAATCCATCCAAAATATTCAATGGCTCAAATCTCTCCAAGTCCTCCTCTCAACAACGAGCAAGGAGAATCTACATGAGGATCCATTCCCATTAAAATGAAACATAGGAAGGACAGAGGTAAAAAGCGATCGAGATGTAACGTTGAATCTAAGCATCAACTCATTTCCCCAAATAACTTTGAAGTCTTGAATATTTCAGAGGAGGAAAGTGAGAACCTTGAAGCACAAGAAGATAAGCCAAATTTTATTCCATAGGCTTCTCATGATTTGAATGGTGAAGAAGAAACACATCATGACCCTCCAAGGAGAAATATTGTGGTACGGAAGCTTCCCCCAATTGTCTCTCCCACGTTAAAGGATGAAAAAGTTGGCAAGGTGGCTAGGAAGAGGTCCTCCTCTTCTCCCCCATCCTATTCAAATGTGCTTAAAATTAAGCATTCCTACCATGTGTCCTACCCACTCGATATAAGAAGCAAGAAATATCATAGAAGAAAAAAAATAAGTCCTGAATCCTGCACGCCAAGCAATGGGCCATCTTCTAGCAATTTATATAAATATTTTTAATTTTTATTATTTTTGTGCAAGAAATTTGTTAAAATATACTCTTGCTATAGGAGTAGCATTAGAAATGAAATCTTGTTGTAGCAATAGATATAAAAACCAAAATACTTAGTTTTGGAACTTCACCCTCCTTGGTCTTATTGAGAGGAGGTTGGTTTCATAGCTTTTCTTTATAAATGTGTCATTAGTGAAATCTAGTTAAATGGGCTCACAAGAACGAGAACATACAGTAACTCATTTCTTGAGTAATTTCATCTAGGTGCAAATTTTGATATAAAGTATAAACATTTTTGTTAAAAAATTGTACTTTGAAACATATTTATTCTTCAAGTTAATTTCATTTACATGTATTCTCTTAAATTGTTTTTTGAATAGATTAGAATTCCATGCTTAAATTAAAATTATTTTTTAATTCAAACTATTTAAAAGGAAAAACCATTATTGGAGAAAAATCAATACTATGGCTCATTTTCCATGTTTTTTGCAAAAAATAGATTCAGAAATTTCCATTTTTTCTAAAAATTGTTCACCTAAATTTTATAGTATAAATTTTTTTATCTTAAAAATTGCAAAAAAATTACAAAGACTATATAAAATCATTAGAAATTTGAATATTTCTATAATCTTATAGCCATTCCATGCCCAAAACCACACTATATGATCCAAAATGAAGCACATTTAGATGTGCTAGTGTAGTCATATCATTAAGCCCAATTGCACAATATCTCACTAAGTGATAAACTCTTCTCTTGGTCCTTGTAGCGAGCTCCACCAACCAATATTATGCATACACTTCTTTACTCAACTGATGTTCATCGACCAGGTCTCAACTAAGATACCTATAATTAGATCCAAGATAAATATAAATAGAAACAATTTGATCACAAATCTTACCTTCTATCTCGACAATAGATGCTTGATGATTTCCTTTCTTGTTACCGACTGCAGCATAAATCTAGGAAATTCTTTGACCTACATATCCAACTATATGTGCTTCTTGACACTGTAAATCTGAGGCTCTTCGCCCTATTATGATGGACAATCTCTATTTTGATGCTCTCCACCACAAGTCCAACAATGAAAAGGATTCCTACCATAGCCTTTACTCTACGTCTCCTTGGGCTAAGATGCATGCCCTCTCCCAACTCCATTGAACTTCTTATCGGATCCCACATTCTCCTTTTCGTCTCCAAATTGAGATATTGATTTCTTCTTATGCAATTTTCCTTTTCTATTCTCATTACCTTTTCAGTCATTCTTGAACTTAGTCTGGCACTTAAATTTCTCATAAAAATGCTTAATATTCCCTATGAATTCCTCCAATGATGGGTCTCACCATAATCAATCTAATACTTGAATTTTAATGGCAGATCACTAATGAACCTTTGGACCATTTTATTCTCATATTGGAGGTAGGGAGCATATCTCAATAACTCTAAAAACTTGGTCATTTACTCTTCATCTATTATGGAACCCATCTTGAGCTCATAGAATTCCACGACCTTTGTATCATAATACCTCTAAGACAAATACTTATTCCTTAATAGACTTATAAATTCATGCAAACCCAAATCCTTTTCCTTGATTCCTTTGAATTTCTTAACATATTCCCACTAGATATTTTATTTTACCTTGAGACTAAATATAGCTACCTTGGATTTGATGTTCTCTGAATAATCATGAAATCATAAAAACTTCTTCATCCCAAGTAGCCATGTTTTTGCATCTTCTAATTTCTTCAATTCCCCATCGAAATTAGTAGTCTTGCCTTTATTGAACTTATTTGGAAAGTACAGCCTCTCACTCCTCCTACAAGGATGATGGAGGTAATGTTGATGATTTCTCTCCAAACTAGAGCTAGAATAAAAAACATGATTTCTAGCCCATTTGTCTGGTGTATCCAAAGATATCCCACCTCTATCTGTATTATATTTATCCATAATGTATCTATTTTGAGACTTGTTACCATATGCCCCATTTTTCTTCTCCACCTACCTATATCCTTGATTGTTTCCATGTTTTCCCTAATTTTGCAAATATGAAAGGCTCTAAAGAATCAATGCATTAATCTTAGGTTTCTTTTCCTGAGCCTTTGCAAGTATCTCCTATGCATCAATAAACATGTTATTATCTACCTTGCAACTTCTTATATTTGGCCTTAGACTCCTTAGTGTATCTCCTAAATCAAAAGAGCACTCTTCTCCTTATTACTAAATTGACCTTCCCCATTCCATTGATTTTGCGTCATGCCTATAAGGGTAGTCATGTGAATTGTAGTACACCAGTCTTCTCTTCATCTCTTATCTTCTATTTCCTACAGACATACCATGTTAGATAAACCAAATAGAGGATATAATAAAAAACATACCTAGGTGTATCCCATGCAAGGTTATTTCATATGCACAAGACCACCTATATTATCATGATATAATATCACAATAATATCAATTCTCACATAAATATCACAACCATAACCATAATAATGAATGCATAACAAACAACTTTAGTCGATCGAGTCTAAATTTTTTGACCTGTAAGCTCTAATACCACCCTATAATTCGTCCTCCTACATTTACCCACTTTTACAAGCTCTCCAGGGTAAATATGAGCTATGTGTCACTATGATATGACCCGACATCCAATTTCAATTTATATAAGTGGGGCATCCAAGCCAAAACACATGTTACCATCCCTCATGGACACTAGATCACAAAACAACTTGACAACCACCCACAGTGATCAATCCCTGAGTTGGAACTCTATTTCATAAGCTTGACACCCCAACTGTACCCATAACACATTATGCATGTAGTTATGATGCTCCAGCCGTTCGTGTCTCCACCCATCTGTTAAGAGTTCTAGGATAGAGCCCATCTTGGCCCTTGACTCTTGGTAATTTCCTGAGACCACCTCACCACGATCCAAAGTCTACTGACCATCCATTTATTAAACTAAAACTAGGCACCCACAACACCATGGTTATCTAAGAAATGGCAAGGAAAGGATGAAACCATTGTCAATTCACGAAAATCCCATGCCAATGACAAAAAAATAACCAAAGAACCACATGAAAGTAGCATGCATCCAAATATCAGCAAGGAAACCACACATGCAACTTGTTACTTACAATAATCTCTTTTGTAGCTTGTGATCCGAACTATTTTTATGTTTCCCACCAATTTGTTTTACTTATTTCTTTCTTTCTCTTGATCCAAGTGAATGCTAGGATGCTCCAAGAATGCTTCAAGTGTACACGAGTACAAGAGAGTTAGAATAAAATAATCTTGAGTCAAAAGTGTAAAAAACTTATCAATTTTTTCTATGATTCCCTTTTTATCATTTATGTCTCCTTTCACTTTCATTTTCCTTCATTTTCTCTATAATTTCCCTTGCGTGCATATTTGTCTCACTCCACCTTCTTTTTCTCCTATTTTCCTTTATTTCCTTAATTAAATTCTAATTATTACCTCTTTTCCTTTGAAAAATCCTTTTTCAATTTCCATAGCTATTAATTAAACCACAAGTGATGCACACTATTCAACATGGAAAACATGTCCCATGGCCTTGGTTTTTATTTCATTTCCATGCAAAATCAACTAGGGGTTGTTACACATTTAGAAAAATAATATGGCATCAGAATGGAATATTAAGAGATTGAATTGACTGTAATTTGTATCAATATTTGAAGAAGAAGATAATTTCATGATGCTTGAATTCATTATAGTGTAGGGGTTTGAATGTTTATCAAAACCATATTGGTTAACAATATGATTGTGCAGCAAAAATAAACATGAATTAAGTTGAAATGCAACGAGAGAGATAGGTTTTGCAATAGGAAGTATAGCAATTGAATTCATAAAAAATTATTTAAGCAAATCAAAATCAATAACTATACCCAAAAAAAAAGAAACCATGAGGAATAAGAGTATAAAAATTTAAACTATTAAAGAATGTAACAAATCCACTCTTAAAAGACATTTAAGATAAAATGTCTTTGATTTAATGAAAATGAAAACATTATTTGAAAGATAAGAAACCAATCTTGCTCATGTCATTACACCCTAAAATAAAAAATAGGCTATATTACTCAAAGAATGGAAGTGCATATTCACTACTTATATGGCAACCTACCCTCTCCACTTGAAATTAGTAGGTTTTCACATGTTTCCATTAACCAAGTTTGCCTTTCATACATTCTAATAAATTTTAAAATTATTAAAAATACACATGGATAAACCATATAGTACGAAAATGACTTCATTATAATAAAAAATATCGTCTGGATAACGGAATGGAAACCCAATTTTTAAATGGAAACAAAGCAGCGAGAATGTGGCATAATGCAATCAAAGAATATAGGATTTTGAACAACTCAAAGATGCAAAGACAAGTCAAGCTCCACATGTTCTGTTTTATCACATGTATTATGCTCCTGAGGATCTTCGTTTCTGAGCGTTTTCACAGATGGTAAAGTGCTTGACCCCAATTTGATGTCATTTCTGGCCCTTTTCAGAGAAGATAAAGAGCTGGACACCAATTCGATGTTAGAAGAGGTAGAAGTCGACGAAAATTTTCTGGCCCTTTTGCCAGAACACAAAGAACTTGACGAAAATTCGACAGAAGGTAAAGAGCTGGACGCCAATTCGATGTCATTTCTGGTCCTTTTCACAGAAGATAAAGAGCTGGACACCAATTCGATGTCATTTCTGGCGGTTTCGCCAGAAGACAAAGAGCTCGAGGAAAATTCTCCGTGAAAATTGCGGGGACCCTCGAAATGAGTCTGATATTTTGATAGGTCCACTCTCTCCAGCACAAAATTGTGAGAATGTCTGCGGTTGGAATCGAAAGTCTGCTGCCCTACAGCACGATTCTGAAAGCGGTCAGTTGGCGGACTATTCAAAATGGGATTCGATTTGCTTGCATTTCGCTCAATCTTATGGGCATTCTGATGGCCTCCCAGTGCCCTAGAACTGTAGAACTGTTTTGAGCAATAGCGGCAATGAAAGACGAGGGCATTAGGGCCCGGAGCAGTGCTTGCGCTCTTGGAAGCACAAGCCGCTAAATCTGGTACCTGCTGATGACTTTGCTTGTTTGCAGGCGTTTCACCCGCTAAATATGACGTTGCTAGGTGTTCGCGATGGCTGAAATTAGTGTCGTGTAGGGTGAGATCCATTCCAAACAGTCTGAGCTTATCCTTCTTGTGACCGCAGTCGGAAGCCATGGATCCTCTGAATATTTCGAATCAGGATCTCTGGACTTTCGGTGTCTGCACCAGCGTTATATAGCACGAAGTGAAAATTAGTCTGCTTACGGTGCCTCTGAGTCAAGTAAGCTCGCGGAATATGTACAGACGCTCAGACGCAACTTCGTATATTTATAAAAACGTCCGCAAACAAACCAACTATTGGAGACTTTGCAATATACTCTCTCTCCGGATCTATCACGAGACTATAAATTAAACCATTGATGATAGTTCTGCCGTGTTGATATGGGAACCCAGTCCATTCTTTTATTATTTTATTTTAAATTGAGTAAATTATTTTTATTTTTTTTATTTCATCTTGTAACTTTGTACTATTTAACTCACTAAAAAATATAAAGCCAAAATCAAGGTTTAAATTTAATTATAAATTGTGAAAAACAATTTTAAATATTAACAACAAATTAAAAATAAATTTTTCATTATTTTATTATTAATAATTAATTTATTTTATAATAAACTAATAAATTCAAATAATTAATAATTTTATTTTGTAAATTTCAATTATTTTAATTGGTGTAAAATATGAAACCTGAAGTCAAATATTAAATTTATAATTTAATTATAAATTATAAAAATAATTCTAAATAAATTAATCTAACTTCAAATTTTCTGTTTTATTTTTTATATCTTATTACTAACGACTAAAAAGTATAAAATAAATTTGAAAATGGTCAATAATTAATTATATTATTAATAATAATATTTCTCATAATTTTAAGAACAAAATTTTGAGTAAAATCTGGTAAATTAATTTGCAGTTTCAAAAATGATAACCAATTACTTAACACTTATAGTTAGATATTGTTTCCAAACTAATAATTTTAACATCACAAAATCTTTAATACAACATCTTGTCTATACCTTCTCAACATTGTGCACTATTTTTTTTTTAAATGTTTTTTTTTTAAATATCATTGGTTTAAGTGATACTCTATAGCTTAATGGGAGAGATATTGTTTCTAAAAGTTTTCTTTAAAAATAATAATAATAATAATTAAATTAAATGTTTTTTTTTATAAATAAAATATTTTAATTTTATATCATTTATTTTGTGTATACTTATTTTAATATGGGTAGATACATGCTATATTGAAAAATATTAATAAAAAAAAAAAAACAATAAAATATAAATAAAATATGTAATACATAGTTTATATAGAAAGAAAGGAGGAGTGAGATAGATAAAGTTTTTATCTCATTTAATTCAAGAAATCAGAGAAATTTCTAATTTATTTAATTTTTAACCTGACATGTAACATTTTAAAAAATATAGATAACAAAACTAATTTACTGTTAGTATAAATACACAGATTATATCACATGTTTATATACTTATTTTATGCACACATAAACACACACACACACAAATAAAGAGAAAATACACTGACAAAAAATAACTATTTGTCCCTAATTGGGAGATAAAGAGAAAATATACTAATAAAGAATAACAATCTGTCCCCGATGGGGATGAGGCCCAAGAATAGTGGTGGTGTGGGTATCCATGCCCACCGCCCTCGTGACTAAATGACATTAGGAGCATAGATGGAGATAGGTGGCTTGGCCACCCCCACACATGCAACCATATGCAAATTGAAGATATTAAGAAGCACTCGTGGATTGACAAAGGAAGCTAGAAAGGGGTGGCGATAGTATTGGTTAAGTGATTGGATTATGGAGAATCGACCCCCTACCAGTGATCAAAGAATTGTGTATGTAATTTGGGAAATTAGATCTTTAATCTCAAGGGCTAGTTAAATCTGATTTAATAACACTGTGTTGATTTTTTTTGTGTATCTTGGGAGGTAATCCAAGCCCTAATGTTCACGGATTGTAGGGGAAAGTGCCACAAATATTCTTGTGGGCTTGGAACCCAAGGCTGGGGTTTTGTACCCATCGATGCTTGGGCCAAAACCATGCCGATTTTTCGACATGTAATGAGAATCATCAGATTATTAGATGTCATTGAAGAGTTATGAATTTTTGAAGTTATGTTATGGGATTTTCATATGTGTGTTAGAGTCGACATGGTGTAAATAAGCCTCTTAACAATTTTCAAGCCCCTAGGATGATATTGTGGCGGATACCTTGTATTTTTATAAATACAAGGTGTGTTAGAAGTATTTGTGCATCCACTCTTACAGAACACAAGAGCTCAAGGAACTTGTGTTCTAGGCCGCAAGCAAGGAGGGCTAACCAATGTGAAAGAGAGGACTATTGATCTAGGTGGATATTAGTGGTCATCCACCTATTGCATTTGAAACCCCATAATCGTTTATTTCAATTTTTCAGTGTCGTTATTTGTAGCATGGTTAACTATTTTTGGGATTTTTTTTGGTCCTAAACTTCTAGAGCGGTTTTGAGGACCTAAACGATGGTTGTTTTTTAAAATTGGGACCAACATGGGTCTTTAACCTATGTTGGTCACTCGAAAGTTGTATTCATCAGATATATATTTTTAAGGAGGTATTGTGCGCATCAAACAGAGATCGAATTCCAAATTTATCACCCCGGGAAGTTGATGTACCAATTTACCCAAACGTTGCCCACAATTTTTTCACTTTGTCTCCTACGGTTAGGTTTTTCGATGATTATGGTTTTCCATTTTTTCTCAATAATAAATAGGCCTTTGAGGCTCAATGTAATAGAGTTCAGAGGCATGTATATGCCACATCCCTTCTCAGAGATAAGCTACCATAACCCTAGCTAGTTTATCTCCATTCTCTATTTCAACATATTTGAGTTATTTGATATTAATGTAATGAAGTTTTATTTCTACTGCATCTCTTTGTTTATTTTTAGTACTATAATTTATTGCATTCTTACATAAGTCTGGATCAATGTTATGAGAGCTTTCTATTCTTTCCCGATCGTTCTTTTCAAGTCCCCAATGAGGTTAGGGTATAAGTGGAGTTAGGACTTGATGTGGTTGATCCTTTGCAAGATCAACCTCGCAAACCCTGACAGCTGCCCATGGGGGAAGAATAGAAACATGAGGGAGTAGGAGATCCTATAAAAATATTACTCGAGGAGGCCATTGAGAAACAAAAGAACACAATGATGGATAAATTTTCCCAAATCCTTCAACGACTTCCCATTGGCGGTGCATCTACATCCAACAACCACTCTAGAGGCGCCACTCGTTTCAAGGTACAATTGAACTTCAACATTCCTATATTTGAAGGCTAGATAGATGCAAAGGTTCTATATGGATGGTTGAATTTGCTAGAAGGGCATTTCACAGTCCATCGTTTCTCCAACCGAGAAAAGATTACTTTTTGACTCCTCAAATCTGTCCCCCATGTCAATACTCATGGAAAACCTACTATGAGAAAAAGGATAAGAGGGAACCCTCTATACTCTTGGCCGCACCCAATTGTAATTCATTTTGATACGACATCAAGGAAAAATATTACCCCATTGGTGGCTATGAGGAAAATTACAACCAATGGACCACGATCTGGCAGCAAAGGGATTCAAATGTGCATGAGTTGGAAAAAATTTTCCATACCCTATGCACAAAGTTGGGCATTAAATATTTAGAGAAGAATTTGGTGCTCAAGTACCACAGTTTTTTTCACATATACATTCTGAAGGAAATGGAGTTCCTCGACACCTTTCTTTGAACATCATATCAATATTCCACCAAGATCGACTAGAAATTTGAGGAGAAGAATCCAGACTTTGGATATGCGAATCTGAAGCCATGGAGAGACACCCCAGAACTACAGAACAAGGTCCAATTCCAAAGCAGGGCGGCTCAGGATAACACCAAAAAGAAAAAATAAGTACACAAGGAAGTGGTGTGAATATCATAACACCTCCACTCACAACACAAGCTACTGTAGGACCAAACAGTCCCTGGTGGCAAAACTGAAGGCATCTGAATCAGATGCATGTTCTAATTTTGAGTGAGAACTGGACAAGGGGAATGAAAAAGGGAGAAATATCATTGATGTGGAACCTAGTGCCAACATTTCCATCACCAAGCTATAGAGGGAGGAGCTTTAGAATCTAGAGGAAGGCGAGCACCTCTTCCATTCCCAGATGTGGGTAATGGGCTCTCCACTACAATTCCTTGTCGATATCAAAAGCCAAAGGAACCTAATCTATGCTAAGGTCATGAAGTAGCCCGACCTACCAACCACAACACACCCACAGCCATATACCAACGGGTGGCTTCACAAAGTAAGAGATATTCACGTCAGCAAGTAGTGTCATATTTTTTACAATGTATAGCCCTCCACGAATGAGGTTCTACTTGATGTTGCTCCTCTTGAAGTGTCTAATGTATTATTAGGCCAACCATAATTGTCAAAGGGGCATGTTTTTTTATGATTGTAAGCCTCATTATGTTACTATTACTTAGGGAATTAATTTTTATAGGATATCGGAGGTAGTACCACCTTCCACTATCTCTTTGAATACTACAAAGCAATGCAGTAAAATTATTTCCCAAACCATGAATTTTTTTTCATTACAATTCACCCACAATGAAAGAAGAAGAGTGTGGCCATAGCCTCCAAACATGGATCCCGTACGTGACAACAGTCGATGGAAAAAGTTGTGGAGGAATACAAGGACATTTCTCCTCACCCACAAGGGTACACATGCACTATCAGTTCAAGCATCCGATCAATTTGACTCCCAGAGCACCTCTACGAACTAGAGCTATCCATAGTTCAACTGGTCACAGTCCCTTTCAGGTGGGGTTTGGATTCGAACCCCTATGTCCCATTTATGTGGCCATACCATTTGCAGCTACTCAGGAAACTTCAGCCCATGGTCAGTCTGAAACTAATAGGGCTAACAACTTCTTTGAGTGAATTGAGCACATCTGCCTACAGTTCCATGACATATTCGACAAATCCAATGCTAAGTATAAGAAACTACATGATCAACATCGCGTGCCACACAAGTTCCAGGTGGGTGACAAAGTTTCCTACATTTGCAGAAGGAGTGCCTCATAAGGCGCCATCGTAAGTTTCGACTACTCTTATATGGGCCATACACCATAACCAATGTGGCATAAGACCATAATTTCCACCTCACCATTGCACTATTCCTTTGCATGTGCCCAGTGTTCAATGTGGACCGCCTTCATCCATATTTTCCACCATTATTAGACACATATGACATTGTAGAACAACTCACATCAACTGAGTTAAACCCAAACTTCATGGAACCCACCATCACAGATTGTTTTGTTTCCCCTAGAGAGAGCCTTGAGCTGCAATTAGAGGTTATATGTACACAATTTTAAGGGTGCCTTTGATAGAATATGGAATAAGAGGATAATTATTATGGTGGTTCAGGAATGATGAAGACTTGAGTCATGTAAATTACCCTATCTTCGAGAGGGCTTAGGAGGCTGTATGACTCCGTGGATTCTGAAATGGGCCAAGTATGAAACAATGAGCAAAGGATTTCATAATATGCAGAGGTGTTGAGAAAGAATGGAGGAGGAACCCATGAGAGACAGGCTTAAAAGTCTTAAGAATTTGTCTTCCATGAACTTAGAGGAAGCATATGTAAGTGGAATGTGACCAACAAGAGAGATTCGTGGAGCGTGAATTAAGGGGGCACATCAAGTCTAATACATAAGCATTATTCATACATGAATTCGTGAATAAAAATTCATACCACCAGTAGCTACATTACATGAATCATCAAAGCAGCAGAACATTGAAAGATGATTATACATAACATCAGATTACTGATAAAAAATATAACACATATGCATACTACTTATTGCTCCATCCGGAATCCAAATAAACACTGTTGTATATCATATTATGTTCAAAACATCTCTCCCAAATATGTGTCTCAGAGCATAAAGAGCACAGTCATACAGAACTACAGCAAAAATTCTCCAAAATTCAGAACCCTTGATCCAAGTGAATTCTAGGATGCTCCAAGAATGCTCCAAGTGTACAAGAGTACAAGAGAGTTAGAATAAACTAATCTTGAGTCAAAAGCGTAAAAAACTTAACAATTTTTTCTATGATTCCCTTTTTATCATTTGTCTCCTTTTACTTTCATTTTCCTTCACTTTCTCTATAATTTCCCTTGCGTGCATATTTGTCTCACTCCACCTTCTTTTTCTCCCATTTCCCCTTATTTCCTTAATTAAATTCTAATTATTACCTCTTTTCCTTTGAAAAATCCTTTTTCAATTTCCATAGCTATTAATTAAACCACAAGTGATGCACAATATTCAACTTGGAAAACATGTCCCATGGCCTTGGTTTTTATTTCATTTCCATGCAAAATCAACTAGGGGTTGTTACACATTTGGAAAAATAATATGGCATCAGAATGAACACGATCGGGCGCTCTTTCTGCAAATATAGACACACTTTTTCACCCACCTGGAATTTGTGTGGCACCCGATGTTGATCATGTAATTTCTTGTACTTATCATTGGCTCTTTCCAATATGTCATGAAATTATTGGCGGATGTGCTCAATGCACTCAATGAATTTTTTCACCTTGTTAACTTCAGACTGTACATGAGCCGAATCGGCCTTAGTAGCCGCAAATGGTATGTCTCTATCAATGGGACATAGTGGCTAGAATCCCAAGCCCACCTAAAAAGGGCTATGTCTGGTTGAGTTGTAGAGAACCTGGTTATAATTTTCTTGTACATAGGGAAGGATCTCATCCCATATACATGCATGATTGCAATTGTAGATGTGTATAATATGTATGATCATCCTGTTGATGACCTCTGTCTAGCCATTAGTTTGGGGATGAAAAGTTGTGGACTTGGTGAGCTTGGTGTCCAGCATTGACCAGAGGTTGGATGAAAATATGTTGAGGAACCTGATGTCCCGATCTGAGATGATACACTGTGGGCTCCCAAAGTGCACCCACACTCATTCAAAGAAGTGTTTAGTAGTGGCTTCTGTTGTTATATTCTTCTTACACGCTGGCATAATGGCCATCTTCGAGAATATGTCAAAGACCATGAAAACATAGTCATTTCCATGCTTAGTATAAGGAATATCTGACATGTAATCCATGTATATGGCCAACAATTTCGATATGGAAAGTTGTGGACTTGGTAATCTTGGTGTCCAGCATTGACCAGAGGATGGACCAAAATGTGTCGGTGAACTTGTTGTCCCAATCTCAGATGACAGACTGTGGGATCCCAAACTGCAGCCATAGTCACTAAAAGAAGAGTTTAGAAGTGGCGTCTGATGTGGTATTCTTCTTTCAGGCCGCCATAATGGCCATCTTCTAGAATCTACCGAAGACCATGAAAACAAAGTTGTTTCCATGCTTGGTAGATGGAAGGCTTGAGATGTAATCCATGGAGATGGATTCTGAAGGTCAACTAGGGGTAGGTAGTAGAGTATAGAGACCTTTCTTTTTGATGGTCGATTTGGAAGTGTAGGATCTTATGTACTTCTCGACATCCTATTGAAGGTTCAACCAATAGAAATAATTTTGTAGCAGTGCCACTCTTTTGTCAACCCCGCAATTCCCAACGACCTGACTATAGTGCGCTTCATAAATCATCTTGGCATGCTCACTTGAAGGAACACAAAGGTGTCCCAGGTGACATAACAGTGCATCCTGGAGATGAAAATTTTAAACTTGCGTACCGTCCAAGGGTGTCTTCTATGTGTGGCCGAATTCTAGATCGCTCTTGTAGAGAAAAATCCAATCAGAAATCTCATGCCCACAAGAGTTGAGAACGGTGGTTAGCACCACAATCGATGGTTGGATGAGGTAGTCTGCAAAATTATTGATGTTGCCCCTCTTTTACTTTATATTCAAATGAAATTGTAGCAGATATTTGGACCACTTTCGATGGCGATTGTTCTGCAACTTCCCTTGTGTACATATGAACTAGAGGGGTTGGTGGTATGTGTGGATAATCATTTCTTTCCCCAAAATGTAATTCTTGCATTATCAGCCACCTTATATGATGGAATACATTTCTTTTTCATAAGTGGGATACTTTCGGATTGTGTCGGACATTGTCTCACTGTGATATGCCACTGGATGCCCCTGTTGAGTAAGAACTGCCCTAATAACATAGTGATAGGAATTTCTCTCGATCTAAAATAGTTATTGCAAGTCTAGTAATGTGAGCACTGGGGTAGAGGCGAGACGATGTTTCAATTCTATGAATGCCTCCTGTTGAGATTCCAACCAAAAGAATTTTTCTTTCGCTCCTCCCTTGGTGACTTGACTCAAGGGAAAAGTGATATGAGAGAATCCCAACATGAAACTATAGTAGAAATTAAAAAGACCAAGAAAGTTAATATGATTTGTTAGAGTGGTTGGGGCTTTCCAATCTTGAATGACTTGGATTTTTTTCGGACCCACATGCACTTTCGACTCATCAATAATGTATCCTAGATGTTGAACCTCAGTCATGCTGAAAGTGCACTTCTCCAACTTGGCAAACAAATTATGTTTCCTCAGTGTTTAGAGCACCTGTCGGATGTGGTGGAGGTGCTCTTCCCAATTATAGCTGAAGATCAACATGTAATCCAAGTACACTACTAAAAATGAGTTTTTGAATGGCTATAAGATGTCGTCCATCAGCCTCATGAAGGTTGCAGGAGAATTCGTCAACCTGAAAGGCATGACTAGCCATTCAGAAAGTCCCTCCTTGGATTTGAAGTCAGTCTTCCATACATCGGAGGGTTTGATTGGTACATGGTGATACCTAGACTTCAAGTTGATCTCACTGAAATAATTCGCCCCTTTGAGTTGGTCTAAAAGGTCATCAATCTGTGGGATCGGGTACACATTTTGAATAATGATCTTGTTCAGCGCCAAATAGTCAATATAGAGTATCCAAGTTCCATCCTTCTTCTGCATGAACACGATCGGGCTTCCACAGGGTGATGAACTCAGCTAGATGTGACCATTCGGGCTTCCACAGGGTGATGAACTCGGCCAGATGTGACCATTCTGCTACAACTCCTAAATCTGCTGCTTGATTTCAATGTTCTCCATAATAGAGCATCGATAGATCAGTCCATTGTGCAGTGCCACACTTAGGGTCAGATCGATGGGGTGCTTGACCTGACAGTGTAGAGGCACACTTGTGGGTAAGGTAAATATGTACCCATACTCCTCCATGACGTTTCTCATTTGTTGTTGTTGTGGTGAGGATCCCTACCTGGAGGTCGTGGTACAGTATTATTTTTTCCCTGAGGGGGGATCATCACGAAAACAAATTTCCCGGTTTTGGAATTGAGCTTACTGCATTGTTTTGCATCAACCAAAGAGAAAGAGGCAGGCGATGGTACCTCTGGTATCCTGTACAACCTATTTCCCAAAGTAACAATAAAAACGTAAGGCTGAGACTCATACACAATATTTCACTTCCACAAGTACGGTTGGCTTAATAATACATCACAAACATCAAGAGGAGAAATGTCACATAATACCTCATCCCTGAAGGGCTTGATGTTGTAGGGAAGACGGCACTGTTGGATGATTCTGCGATCCTTTCCTTGGGGAATCCACCCGATGGTGTATGGTTGTGGGTGTGTTATGGTCGGAAAACCCAAGCACTTCATGACCTCTGCAAAAATGAGGTTCTTTTGGCTCCCACATTCGGCAATGAACTCTAGCGGAGAACCCTTTACCCACATCTGGGAGTGGAAGAGATGCTCCTCCTCCACTATATCTTCCAGTTCCTCCTTCTGGATATTTGTGGTGGCAAAAGTGGCGTTAGACTCCGCATCGATAATTTTCTTTGCTTTATCATTCCCCTTCTCATGATATGATTCAAAGTTAGAGCATGCATATGATTCAAAAGCCTTCGTCTTGGCTACCAGTGACTACTTAGCCTGACACTCAGTTGTGTTATGAGTGGAGCTCTTATGGAACTCACACCACTTTCCCGTGTCCTTCTTCGGCTTTGCGGTGTTTTTCTTTTCTTTCGATTTTCGTAGGTTTTCCTGGGCTGCTATGCCTTGGATTTTTCCTTAGTTATGTAGTTTGGGGGAACCTTTCCCTTTCTTTTGATTCATAGATCCAAATTATCGCTTCTTCTATTTGAATTTTTTCTCAATATTGGCAGCATAATGGTATGTTGTACTAAGAGAGGTGATGTCGAGGAACTCCATTTCCTCCTGAATGTATCTATGCAGACAAATATTGTACTTTAGTACCAAATGTTTCTTCGAACCTTTGATACCCAACTTTATACGCAGGGTATGGAATAGATTCGTCAACTCATGAAGATATTGATGCCTTCATTGCCTCAATGTAGTCCATTGTTTGTACTTGTCCTCATAACTCCCCACATGATAATATTATTCCCTGATGACCTCTAAAAAATAATTCCAAGTGGGTATGACCGAGAATAGAGAGGGTTCCCCCTCTTCCTTCTTCTCACAGTAGGTTCCCACCAGTCCTTGACATGGGGGACAACTTTGAGGAGTGCAAAAATAATCTTCTCCTGGTTGGAAAAATAATGAACCAATAAATAACCTTCTAATAGATTCAACCACCTATCTACGATGTTTTCATCTATTTGTCCCTAAAATATGGGAATGTCAAAGTTTACTTTTACCTTAAAAGGAGTGGCACCTCCAGAGTGACTGTTGGATGTAGATGTGCCGCCGGTGGGCAGATGTTGAAGGATCTGGGCAAAGTTATCCATCATCATGTTCCTTTGCTTCTAGAGGGCCTCCTCGAGAAATATTTTAATCGGATCTCCTACACCATCATATTCCTTTTCTTCTCCCGTGGGCAGCCGTTGGGGTTTGCGAAGTTGATCTTACAAAAGGTTCAACCAGATCAAGACTTAATTCCTTATACCATGACCTCGTTGGGGACATGCAAAGAAGGATCGAGAAAGATAATATTTCTCTTATATCACTAATCCAGATTTATGCTATAACACAACGAAATATAGAAATACACATAAAAACAAATATGCAATAGAAATAATGCTTCATTTCATTAATAACAAATAACTAAAATATGCTTACAGACAAAATGGAAATAAACTAGCTAGGGAATTTTTAGCTTATCTCTGAGAAGAGATGTGGCAGCTACAGGCCTCTGAATTATGTTACAATGAGGCTCGAGGGCCTATTTATTATTTAGAAACAATTTAAAACCCTAAACATCTAGAAACCTAACCCTGGGAGATGAAGTGCCAAAATTATGGGCCCCGTTTGGGTAAATTGGTACATCAATCTTCCCGTGGACGTAACTTTGGCATACGATCTACGTTTGGTGGGAAAAATACCTCTTTAGAAAGATAAATCCAAGGAATACAAAATTTATGTGAGAAACATTGACGAAACTTTTGCCTTTCTCATGGTTTTTCAAAAAAAAAATCGTTTAGAGTCTCAAAATGGCTCCAGAAGTTCATGACCTGAAAAAATGCCAAAAATAGTAAACTCTGCTATAATTAAGGAAACTAAAAAACCAAAAGAAACAATGTTGGGGCCCCAAGTGGAATAGGCAGGTGGCCACGAATAGCTGCCTAGATCACATTTGTACGTGATCATCAACGTGTATTGTTTCCCAAATAATCTTGACAATTTTTGGATTGGGAATTATTCCTTAGTAACAGGGTTATGAAGGATGCATGTGGATTGTTATCCAGTAATTTAATCAAGGAGATCCATGATTCAAGAGCTTGGGAAGGTGGAATCAAATAAATTTAGAATTTCGATTGGTATCTACCGAAATATGAGTGTTATGTCATATCATGATGGAAATCTACTTGGTTCAAGCAATGTTTGGAAAATAGAAGCATCTAAAAATGCATTTAGTTTATTCTCTTAATTTTACCATAAATTCAAGATTTTAGGGAGGTGTAATATTACAAATTGGGAATTTATGTACATAGCTACACCTTTACGAGGGTTATGTAATATCGTGATGGATCCGTACATGGTTCAAGCAATTTTTCTCAAATAGAAGTATCCAAGAAATGCTTTAGTCAATGTTCTTAGCTATACCATAAGCCTTAAGGACAAGTGTTAGAGTTCATATTTAGCTTAATTAATATAATAAAATAGTTTCCATATAATAACTAATAAAATCATTGTTATTGAATATTTGGAATAATAAGTTACTGTAATGCAGTTACAAAAAAAATGTTTCATTACTAACATAAACATGGATAAATCCCATGGTATAAAATTCACTTCATTATAACAAAAAATATATTTTACATGATTTCCTTGAGTGTGCTTGCAAGCCTTTTTCTTTATTTAGAAAAAAATTTAATTCTTTGACAACACAATAATTTCTCCAATGTCATAGACTAACACAAGGTTAGTAGTTATATCCACATTAAAAGTCTTCCATTTTAATTTTAGAATAAGTGAAATGGGGTTGATGTAAATAATACAAAGTTGTAAATCTATAATTTCTAATGATTTAGTCTTGCTATCATCATATCTTTGTTTTCTCTCAATATAGGGAATGCTTAATATAGTCTATGCTCAAACATAAGTCCCCTCTTATATAAAATAACTTAAATTTGGAATAGATATTTAAAAAAAAAAGAAAAGAGAAAATATTTATATGATTTCTTTCTTTTTTCTTTGAAATATAAATAATAATTATACCACTCTTTACATATCATTTCATTAATATATTATTATTTTTGAAGTAAGTGTTGGCAAGAATATTGGATTTTTTGGAAAATATAATAAATATTTAACGAATTATTATTATGTACATTAAAAAAATGATCATCTAAAATGGAGAAGATGTGCTTGGTGTCCATCCCTTGGCAGCTAGTGGTTCACTAGCCAGAATTGAAATTTTGTTTCCATGGGTCGCGAGCTATTGAACGGTACCTAATTCTCATCGAACATTCGTTTCTGGATGTTTTCTACTTTATATGTCATTGTGTGAGACCCCTTTGTTCTAATCCATTGTGCTCTCTACATTTTGTAGTGAAACCCTTGTAATCATAAAAATCTCACTTTTAGGTGCCATGAGATATTGAAACTTTAATTTTCTATTTGTTATTATTGGGAGATGCATGGCTCTACTTCATTGCATTCTCTACACTTTGAAGAGGGGCCTTATAGTCCATGGCATCTGTGATCATCTATGGGTGCTAATATTAGGATTTTTTAGATACAATATCTACCCCAAGTAACTTTGTCAAGAACAAAAATTAAATCCTTTCTTTCAATTTGGGGCTTATGTTCTCAGTAGAAAAATATGCGGGGCTCTTGTATGAAACAGGTTTAATGGTAAGGTTCATAGGTCTATGCCCAAGTTTTTAATATTCTGAAGACAAGGTCTTTGAAAATTGGGTGAATAATGAACCCAAAAGAATGATCTATGTTGGAAATGGGTATTATGCATTTCTCTTTGAAAAATAGGAAGATATAAAGTAATTTATAATTTGGCTTCCTAGTTCATGGGCACTAAAGGATTTTATCTCACCCATTTGTCTTTCTAATTTAATCCTATGATGTAAATCCCATCCACACATGTGTACATCTAATTTCCATTTATCCTTCTCATTTGCTAGGGTAAAGGAATTTTTAATTTAATTGGAGCTAAACTGGGAAGCTTTATATCCTATGATCTAGATCATGCGCACAAATATTTGTGTCCCTAAATATGTGTTGAAATGGATTTATCAAAAGGATTCCCTATAAAATACATCTAAATCTAGATGGTTGATCTAATCTTTAATTTTTCGACTATAAATAGCTTCCTTTTAAAGGCAATGTATGCCATGCATATGGAAACTTTGCAGAAATCCATCCAAAATATTCAGTGGCTCAAATCTCTCCAAATCCTCCTCTCAATAACGAGCAAGGAGAATCTACATGAGGATCCATTCCCATTAAAATGAAACATAGGAAGGACAGAGGTAAAAAGAGATCGAGATGTAACGTTGAATCTAAGCATCAACTCATTTCCCCAAATAACTTTGAAGTCTTGAATATTTCAGAGGAAGAAAGTGAGAACCTTGAAGCACAAGAAGATAAGCCAAATCTGATTCCATAGGCTTCTCATGATTTGAATGGTGAAGAAGAAACACATCATGACCCTCCAAGGAGAAATATTGTGGTAAGGAACCTTCCCCCAAGTGTCTCTCCCACATTAAAGGATGAAAAGTTGGCAAGGTGGCTAGGAGGAGGTCCTCCTCTTCTCCCCCATCCTATTCAGATGTGCTTAAAATGAAGCATTCCTACCTTCTTTCCTACCCACTCGATATAAGAAGCAAGAAATATCATAAAAGAAAAAAAATAAGTCCTGAATCGTGCACGCCAAGCAATGGGCCATCTTCTAGCAGTTTATATAAATGTTTTTCTTTTTCATTACTTTTGTGCAAGAAATTTGTTATAATATACTCTTGCTATAGGACTAGCATTATAAATGAAATCTTGTTGTAGCAATAGGTATAAAAACCAAAATACTTAGTTTTGGATCTTCACCCTCCTTGTTCTTATTGAGAGGAGGTTGGTTTCGTAGCTTTTCTTTATAAATGTGTCATTAGTGAAATGTAGTCAAATGGGCTCACAAGAACGAGAACATAGAGTAACTCATTTCTTGAGTAATTATTTCATCTAGGTGCAAATTTTGATATAAATTATAAACATTTTTGTTAAAAATTTGTACTTTGAAACATATTTATTCTTCAAGTTAATTTCATTTACATGTATTCTCTTCAATTGTTTTTTGAATAGATTAGAATTCCATGTTTAAATTAAAAGTATTTTTTAATTCAAACTAGTTAAAAGGAAAAACCATTATTGGAGAAAAATCAATACTATGGCTCGTTTTCCATGTTTTTTACAAAAAATAGATTCAGAAATTTCCATATTTTCTAAAAATTGTTCACCTAAATTTTATAGTATAAATTTTTTATCTTAAAAATCGCAAAAAAATTACAAAGACTATATAAAATCATTAGAAATTTGAATATTTCTATAATCGTACAACCATTCCATGCCCAAAACCACACTACATGATCCCAAATGAAGCACATTTAGATGTGCTAGTGTAGTCATATCATTAAGCCCAAATGCACAAGATCTCACTTAGTGATAAACTCTTTTCTTGGTCCTTGTAGCGAGTTCCACCAACCAATATTATGCATACACTTCTTTACTCAACCGATGTTCATCGACCAGGTCTCAAATAATATAGCTATAATTAGATCCAAGATAAATATAAATAGAAACAATTTGATCACAAATCTTACCTTCTACCTCGATAATAGATGCTTGATGATTTCCTTTCTTGTTACCAACTGCAGCATAAATCTAGGGAATTCTATGACCTACATATCCAGCTATATGTGCTTCTTGACACTCTGAATTTGAGGCTCGTCGCCCTATTATGATGGAGAATCTCTATTTTGATGCTCTCCACCACATGTCCAACAATGCAAAGGATTCCTACCATAGCCTCTACTCTACGTCTCCTTGGGCTAAGATGCATGCCCTCTCCCAACTCCATTGAACTTCTTATCGGATCCCACATTCTCCTTTTCGTCTCCAAATTGAGATATTGCTTCCTTCTTATGCAATTTTCCTTTTCTATTCTCATTACCTTTTCAGTTATTATTGAACTTAGTCCTGCACTTAAATTTCTCATAGAAATGCTTAATATTCCCTATGAATTCCTCCAATGATGGGTCTCACCATAATCAATCTAATACTTGAATTTTAATGGCAGATCACTAATGAACCTTTGGAGCATTTTATTCTCATATTGGAGGTAGGGAGCATATCTCAATAACTCTAAAAACTTGGTCATTTACTCTCCCTCTATTATGGAACCCATCTTAAGCTCATAGAATTCCACGACCTTCGTATCATAATACCTCTAAGACAAATACATATTACTTAATAGACTTATAAATTCATGCAAACCCAAATCCTCTTCCTTGATTCCTTTGACTTTCTTAACATATTCCCACTAGATATTTTATTTTACCTTGAGACTAAATATAGCTACCTTGGATTTGATGTTCTCTGAATAATCATGAAATCATAAAAACTTCTTCATCCCAAGTAGCCATGTTTTTGCATCTTCTGATTTCTTCAATTCCCCATTGAAATTAGTAGTCTTGCCTTTATTGAACTTATTTGGAAAGTACAGCCTCTCACTCCTCCTACAAGGATGATGGAGGTAATGTTGATGATGTCTCTCCAAACTAGAGCTAGAATAAAAAGCATGATTTCTAGCCCATTTGTCTGGTGTATCCAAAGATTTCCCACCTCTATCTGTGTTATATTTTTCCATAATGTATCTATTTTGAGACTTGTTACCATATGCCCCATTTTTCTTCTCCACCTACCTATATCCTTGATTGTTTCCATGTTTTCCCTACTTTTGCAAATATGAAAGGCTCTAAAGAATCATTGCATTAACCTTAGGTTTCTTTTCCTGAGCCTTTGCAAGTATTTCCTATGCATCAATAAACATTTTATTATCTACCTTCCAACTTCTTATATTTGGCCTTAGACTCCTTAGTGTATCTCCTAAATCAAAAGAGCACTCTTCTCCTTATTACTAAATTGACCTTCCCCATTCCAATGATTTTGCATCATGCCTGTAAGGGTAGTCATGTGAATTGTAGTACACCAGTCTTCTCTTCATCTCTTATCTTCTATTTCCTACAGACATACCATCTTAGATAAACCAAATAGAGGATATAATAAAAAACATACCTCGGTGTATCCCATGCGAGGTTATTTCATATGCATAGGACCACCTGTATTATCATGATATAATATCACAATAATATCAATTATCACATAAATATCACAACCATAACCATAATAATGAATGCATACCAAACAAGTTTAGTCGATCGAGTCTAAATGTTTTGACCTGTAAGCTCTAATACCACCCTATAATTCGTCCTTCTATATTTACCCACTTTTACAAGCTCTCCAGGGTAAATATGAGCTATGTGTCACTATGATATGACCCGACATCCAATTTCAAGTTATATAAGTGGGGCATCCAAGCCAGAGCACATGCTACCGCCCCTCATGGACACTAGATCACAAAACAACTTGAGAACCACCCATAGCGATCAATCCCTGAGTTGGAACTCTATTTCATAAGCTTGACACCCCAACTGTACCCATAACACATTATGCATGTGGTTATGATGCTCCAGTCGTTCGTGTCTCCATCCATCTGTTAAGAGTTCTAGGATAGAGCCCATCTTAGCCCTTGAATCTTGGTAATTTCCCGAGACCACCTCACCACGATCCAAAGTCTACTGACCATCCATTTATTAAACTAAAACTACGCACCCACAACACCATGGTTATCTAAGAAATGGAAAGGAAAGGATGAAACCATTGTCAATCCACAAAAATCCCATGCCAATGACAAAAGAATAACCAAAGAAACACATGAAAGTACCATGCATCCAAATATCAGCAAGGAAACCACACATGCAACTTTTTACTTACAATAAGCGCTTTTGTAGTTTGTGATCCAAACTATTTTTATGTTTCCCACCAATTTGTTTTACTTATTTCTTTCTTTCTCTTGATCCAAGTGAATGCTAGGATGCTCCAAGAATGCTCCAAGTGTACAAGAGTACAAGAGAGTTAGAATAAACTAATCTCGAGTCAAAAGCATAAAACACTTATCAATTTTTTCTATGATTCCCTTTTTATCATTTATGTCTCCTTTTACTTTCATTTTCCTTCATTTTCTCTATAATTTCCCTTGTGTGCATATTTGTCTCACTCCACCTTCTTTTTCTCGTATCTTCCCTTATTTCCTTAATTAAATTCTAATTATTACATCTTTTCCTTTGAAAAATCCTTTTTCAATTTCCATAGCTATTAATTAAACCACAAGTGATGCACAATATTCAACTTGGAAAACATGTCCCATGGCCTTGGTTTTTATTTCATTTCCATGCAAAATCAACTAGGGGTTGTTACACATTTAGAAAAATAATATGGCATCAGAATGAAAATATTAAGAGATTGAATTGATTGTAATTTGTATCAATATCTAAATAAGAAGATAATTTCATGATGCTTCAATTCATTATAGTGTAGGGGTTTGAATGTTTATCAAAACCATATTGGTTAACAATATGATTTTGCAGCAAAAATAAACATGAATTAAGTTGAAATGCAACTAGAGAGATAGGTTTTGCAATAGGAAGTATAGAAATTGAATTCATAAAAAATTATTTGAGCAAATGAAAATGAATAACTATACAAAAAAGAAACCATGAGGAATAAAAGTATAAAAGTTTAAACTATTAAAAAATGTAACAAATCCACTCTTAAAAGACATTTAAGATAAATTCTCTTTGATTTAATGAAAATGAAAACATTGTTCGAAAGATAAGAAACCAATCTTGCTCATGTCAATGTTATCACGTTCCCACATTTAAATAATCACATTCCATTCATGCTCAAGATAATTTTCTTCACCATATGGTTACACCCTAAAATAAATAGTAGGCTATATTACTCAAAGAATGGAAGTGCATATTCACTACTTCTATGGCAACCTACCCTCTCCACTTGAAATTAGTAGGTTTTCACATGTTTCCATTAACCAAGTTTGCCTTTCATACACTAAGCATGATGCGTGAGTAAATATAATTTCAAAAATAAAAGAATGAAGGATTCATAAGTAAGTATTTTAAGGCATTATCTACAACAAATAAAAATATAAAAATTATAAAAATAAATTATTTTCAAGGATTTTATTATAATCATAATTTTCTAATAAATTTTAAAATTATTAAAAATATACATGGATAAACCATATGGTACAAAAATGACTTCATTATTATAAAAAATATCTTCTACATGATTTCCTTGAGTCTGGGTAACGGAATGATTTCCTTGAGTCTGGGTAACGGAATGGAAACCCAATTTTTAAATGGAAACAAAGCAGCGAGAATGTGGCATAATGCAATCAAAGAATATAGGATTTTGAACAACTCAAAGATGCAAAGACAAGTCAAGCTCCACATGTTCTGTTTTATCACATGTATTATGCTCCTGAGGATCTTCGTTTCTGAGCGTTTTCACAGATGGTAAAGTGCTTGACCCCAATTTGATGTCATTTCTGGCCCTTTTCAGAGAAGATAAAGAGCTGGACACCAATTCGATGTTAGAAGACGAAGAAGTCGACGAAAATTTTCTGGCCCTTTTGCCAGAACACAAAGAACTTGACGAAAATTCGACAGAAGGTAAAGAGCTGGACGCCAATTCGATGTCATTTCCGGTCGTTTTCACAGAAGATAAAGAGCTGGACACCAATTCGATGTC
Source organism: Pinus albicaulis (assembly GCA_034641835.2). Lineage (NCBI taxonomy): Eukaryota > Viridiplantae > Streptophyta > Pinopsida > Pinales > Pinaceae > Pinus > Pinus albicaulis. The sequence goes on from CM076572.1 coordinate 845,957,598, forward strand.
ATTTCTGGCCGTTTCGCCAGAAGACAAAGAGCTCGGGGAAAATTCTCCGTGAAAATTGCGGGGACCCTCGAAATGAGTCTGATATTTTGATAGGTCCACTCTCTCCAGCACAAAATTGTGAGAATGTCTGCGGTTGGAATCGAAAGGCTGCTGCCCTACAGCACCATTCTGAAAGCGGTCAGTTGGCGGGGTATTCAAAATGGGATTCGATTTTCTTGCAGCTCGCTCATTCTTATGGGCATTCTGATGGCCTCCAAGTGCCTTAGAACTGTAGAACTGTTTAGGGCAATAGCGGCAATGAAAGACGCGGGCATTAGGGCCCGGAGCAGTGCTTGCGCTCTTGGAAGCAGAAGCCGCTAAATCTGGTACCTGCTGATGACTTTGCTTGTTTGCAGGCGTTTCACCCGCTAAATATGACATTGCTGGGTGTTCGCGATGGCTGAAATTAGTGTCGTGTAGGGTGATATCCATTCCAAACAGTCTGAGCTTACCCTTCTTGTGACCGCAGTCGGAAGCCATGGATCCTCTGAATATTTCGAATCAGGATCTCTGGACTTCCAGTGTCTGCACCAGCGTTATATAGCACGAAGTGAAAATTAGTCTGCTTACGGTGCCTCAGAGTCAAGTAACCTCGTGGAATATGTACAGACGCTCAGACGCAACTTCGTATATTTATAAAAACGTCCGCAAACAAACCAACTATTGGAGACTTTGCAATATGCTCTCTCTCCGGATCTATCACGAGACTATAAATTAAACCATTGATGATAGTTCTGCCGTGTTGATATGGGAACCCAGCCCATTCTTTTATTATTTTATTTTAAAGTGAGTAAATTAACATTTTTTTTTTTAATTTCATCTTGTAACTTTGTACTATTTATCTCACTAAAAAATATAAAGCCAAAATCAAGGTTCAAATTTAATTATAAATTGTGAAAAAAAATTTAAATATTAACAACAAATTAAAAATATTTTTGTCTTTATTTTATTATTAATAATTAATTTATTTTATAATAAACTAATAAATTCAAATATTTAATAATTTTATTTTGTAAATTTTAATTATTTTAATCGGTGTAAAATATGAAACCTGAAGTCAAATATTAAATTTATAATTTAATTATAAATTATAAAAATAATTTTAAATAAATTTAATTTAACTTCAAATTTTCTGTTTTATTTTTTATATCTTATTACTAACGACTAAAAAGTATAAAATAATTTCGAAAATGGTCAATAATTAATTATATTATTAATAATAATATTTCTCATAATTTTAAGAACAAAATTTTGAGTAAAATCTGGTAAATTAATTTGCAGTTTCAAAAATGATAACCAATTACTTATAGCTTATAGTTAGATTGATGTTTATTGTTTTCAAACTAATAATTTTAACATCACAAAATCTTTAATACAACATCTTGTCTATACCTTCTCAACATTGTGCACTATTTTTGTTTTAAATGTTTTTTTTTTTAAATATCATTGGTTTAAGTGCTACTCTATAGCTTAATGGGAGAGATATTGTTTTAAAAATAATAAATTAAATAATAGTAATAATAATAATAAAATTAAATGCATCTTTTTTTTTAAATAAAATATTTTAATTTTATATCATTTATTTTCGCTTATACTTATTTTAATATTGGTAGATACATGCCATATTGAAAAATATTAATAAAAAAAAAAAGAATCAATAAAATATAAATAAAATATGTAATACATAGTTTATATAGAGAGAAAGGAGGAGTGAGATAGATAAAGTTTTTATCTCATTTAATTCAAGAAATCAGAGAGATTTCTAATTTATTTAATTCTTAACTTGACATGTAACATTTTAAAAAATATAGATAACAAAACTAATTTACTGTTAGTATAAATACACAAATTATATCACATGTTTATATAATTATTCTATGCACACATAAACACACACACACAAATAAAGAGAAAATACACTGACAAAAAATAACAGTTTGTCCCTAATGGGGAGATAAAGAGAAAATATACTAATAAAAAATAGCAATTTGTCCCTGATGGGGATGAGGCCCAAGAATAGTGGTGGTGTGGGTATCCATGCCCACCGCCCTTGTGAATAAATGACATGCGGAGCATAGATGGAGATAGGTGGCTTGGCCACCCCCACACATGCAACCATATGCAAATTGAAGATATTAAGGAGCACTCGTGGATTGACAAAGGAAGCCATAAGGGGGTAGCGATAGTATTGGTTAAGTGATTGGATTATGGAGAATCGACCCCCTACCAATGATCAAAGAATTGGGTATGTAATTTGGGAAATTGGAGCTTTAATCTCAAGGGCTAGTTATATTTGATTTAATAACACTGTGTTGATTTTTTTTGTGTATCTTGGGAGGTAATCCAAGCCCTAATGTTCAGGGATTGTAGGGGAAAGTGCCACAAATATTCTTGTGGGCTTGGAACCCAAGGTTGGGGTTTTGTACCCATCAATGCTTGGGCCAAAACCATGGCGATTTTTCGACATGTAATGAGAATCATCAGATTATTAGATGTCATTGAAGAGTTATGAATTTTTGAAGTTATGTTATGGGATTTTCATGTGTGTTAGGGTCGACATGGTGTAAATAAGCCTCTTAACAATTTTCAAGCCCCTAGGATGATATTGTGGAGGATACCTTGTATTTGTATAAATACAAGGTGTGTTAGAAGTATTTGTGCATCCACTCCTGTAGAACACAAGAGCTCAAGGCACTTGTGTTCTAGGCCACAAGCAAGGAGGGCTAACCAATGTGAGAGAGTGGACTATTGATCTAGGTGGATATTAGTGGTCATCCACCTATTGCATTTGAAACCCCGTAATCGTTTATTTCAATTTTTCAGTGTCCTTAATTGTAGCATGGTTAACTATTTTTGGGATTTTTTGGGGTCCTAAACTTCTAGAGCGGTTTTGAGGATGTAAACGATGGTTGTTTTTGAAAATCGGGACCAACATGGGTCTTTAACCTATGTTGGTCACTCGAAAGTTGTATTCATCAGATATATATTTTTAACGAGGTATTGTGTGCATCAAACAGAGATCGAATTCCAAATTTATCACCCCGGGACGTTGATGTACCAATTTACCCAAACGTTGCCCACAATTTTTTCACTTTGTCTCCTACGGTTAGGTTTTTCGATGATTATGGTTTTCTATTTTTTCTCAATAATAAATAGGCCTTCGAGGCTCAATGTAAAAGAGTTCAGAGGCATGTATATGCTACATCCATTCTCAGAGATAAGCTACCATAACCCTAGCTAGTTTATCTCCATTCTCTATTTCAACATATTTGAGTTATTTGATATTAATGTAATGAAGTTTTATTTCTACTGCATCTCTGTGTTTATGTTTAGTACTGTAATTTATTGCATTCTTACATAAGTCTGGATCAATGTTATGAGAGCTTTCTATTATTTCCCGATCGTTCTTTTCAAGTCCCCAATGAGGTTAGGGTATAAGTGGAGTTAGCACTTGATGTGGTTGATCCTTTGCAAGATCAGCCTCGCAAACCCTGACAGCTGCCCATGGGGGATGAATAGAAACATGAGGGAGTAGGAGATCCTATAAAAGTATTACTTGACGAGGCCCTTGAGAAACAAAAGAACACAATGATGAATAACTTTTCCCAAATCCTTCAACGACTTCCCATTGGTGGTGCATCTACATACAACAACCACTCTAGAGGCGCCACTCGTTTCAAGGTACAAGTCGGCTTCAAAATTCCTATATTTGAAGGCTAGATAGATGCAAAGGTTGTATATGGATGGTTGAATTTTATAGAAGGGCATTTCACAGTCCATCATTTCTCCAACCGAGAAAAGATTACTTTTTGACTCCTCAAATCTGTCCCCCATGTCAAATACTCATGGAAAACCTACTATGAGAAAAAGGATAAGAGGGAACCCTCTATACTCTTGGCCGCACCCAATTGTAATTCATTTTGATACGACATCAAGGAAAAATATTACCCCATTGGTGGCTATGAGGAAAATTACATCCAATGGACCATGATCTGGCAGCAAAGGGATTCAAATGTGCATGAGCTGGAAAATTTTTTCCATACCCTATGCACAAAGTTGGGCATTAAATATTTAGAGAAGAATTTGGTGCTCAAGTACCACAGTTTTTTTCACATATACATTCTGAAGGAAATGGATTTCGTCGACACCTTGCTTTGATCATCATATCAATATGCCACCAAGATCGAGTAGAAATTTGAGGAGAAGAATCCAGACTTTGGATCTGCGAATCCGAAGCCATGGAGAGACACCCCAGAACTACAGAACAAGGTCCAATTCCAAAGCAGGGCGGCTCAGAATAACACCAAAAAGAAAAAATAAGTACACAAGGAAGTGGTGTGAATTTCGTAACACCTCCACTCACAACACAAGCTAGTGTAGGACCAAATAGTCCCTGGTGGTAAAACTGAAGGCATCTGAATCAGATGCATGTTCTAATTTTGAGTGAGAACTGGACAAGGGGAATGAAAAAGGGAGAAAGATCATTGATGTGGAACCTAGTGCCACCATTTCCATCACCAAGCTATAGAGGGAGGAGCTTGAGAATCTATAGGAAGGGGAGCACCTCTTCCATTCCCAGATGTGGGTAATGGGTTCTCCACTACAATTCCTTGTCGATATTAAAATACAAAGGAACCTAATCTATGCTAAGGTCATGAAGTAGCCCGACCTACCAACCACAACGCACCCACAGCCATATACCATCGGGTGGCTTCACAAAGTAAGAGATATTCACGTCAGCAAGCAGTGTCATATTTTGTACAATGTATAGCCCTCCATGAATGAGGTTCTACTTGATGTTGTTCCTCTTGAAGTGTCTAATGTATTATTAGGCCAACCATACTTGTCAAAGGGACATTTTTTTTATGATTGTAGGCCTCATTATGTTACTATTACTTAGATAATTAATTTTTATAGGATATCGGAGGTAGTACCACCTTCCACCATCTCTTTGAGTACTGCAAAGCAATGCAGTAAAATTATTTCCCAAACCATGAGATTTTTTTCATTACAATTCACCCACAATGAAAGAAGAAGAGTGTGGCCACAGCCTCCAAACATGGATCCCCTACGTGACAGCAGTGGATGGACAAAGTTGTGGAGGAATACAAGGACATTTCTCCTCACCCACAAGGGTACACATGCACTATCAGTTCAAGCATCCGATCAATTTGACTCCCAGAGCACCTCTATGAACTAGAGCTATCCATAGTTCAACTGGTCATAGTCCCTTTATGTCACACCTCCAAATTTCACACAGAAAAAAAAAAAAAATTTCTTCACGAATTCAGACTTTTAAGCATAGGTTTATTATGACATTTCAAATCTTTTCACCATGATACTTTTCATCATCACATCATGTCGCAATTAAACCCTCTACCACTACCTCTTACCTTATGTTGTTTTTACTCCAAGTGTGAAGATATTTTATATGACTTTATTCTTTACACAGGTCTCGCATAACCTCGCGAACTCACCTTTGATTTAATGGTCACATATCTCATTCATTTAATTATTGAATCTAAAATAAACCATATGGTCCATTAACATGTATTATATAACATGATTTGAATGAGCCTTTGCCCAAGGGCATTTTTGACCCTTCCACTATCCATAGCTACGATTTTTCCGCCATGTATATTGGTATAGACTTTGGGTATCGATTTTTCATATAATTCGATGTACATAATATTATGAATTGACTTTTTCATGTGTTTGGCATTAACATATATATACGCCTGGGTTGATAGGACCACACACCATTGTACCTAAGTTTTTTAATCGATTTAAGATATGGTAATTGGAGTTGAGATCATTCTACACGTAGAGCGTATAGTCACAATAGATTTGGGTTTCTATGTGCATCGCCGCGGTGAAATTTTTATCCACGTCAGGCGTCTTGATAAATAAATGAGTGTTGTATGGTTTATGTCGTTCTCCATACCCCTTCGTTTGCTTACATGGTGAATCCACGTCGCTGGGCTTGCTCGGCTTACGTGGTGTACAACACTCACGTCGGTATATGCACAGAACATATTGAATTCAATTCGGATCTACACCCCATTAATGTTATACGACAGTCATAACTCTCCACTATTACCCTTCGATCCGTGTCTTGGCTTCTACGATTCTGCCAAGTGGACGATGGCGATCAATTCCTGTCAGGGTTCAGGTGTTTGTCGAAGAATTATATAAGCCCTTGGTGTAGATTTAAGTCAGTTTTCTGCGTTAATCAATTTGTTGTGCACCTCTACATCTGCACAATTCTACTTCTGTCGAGGATTTGCGATTCTCCGTTGCAGAGAAGAATCATGGCGCACCTGTTTCACCAACACGATATCAGGTAATTACCTTCGCGCTCATTTTTGCCTATTGTAAGTTTGAATGATTCAGAAAGTTGATCGTAACTGGCCATACACCGGTTCTGAGTATATATTCAATCATTAGTAAGGTGAATGCATCTTGTTTTAAGATTTTCGAGTTATACTCTTAGCGCAAAGTGTGGTTGGTTTCCATTTTCAGGGTTATCGTCGACCCTACTCTGGCGATTTCATAAAATGAGACTAATTTGTTTTATGCCTCCTATGTAGCGTGCTTCGCGTCCCTTCAGGCGGACGTCTACTATTCAGTGGATTTTTATGAGGTGGGTTTTTTTTCGTCCCGTCTCCGCATATAATTGTTATTTCCTCCTTATTATATTCGAGGGTGTTTCATATTAATCCCTCTCTGTTTAAATTTCGATTCCAGGGGCTCGGCGCATCTGAGATTTGCGTTTCACAGGTAGTCTTTTAACACCATGAGAATTTTCTTCCTTCACTTGTTTCCCCACGATGGCGCAACTGGCTAATTCCCATTTTGGTTTGAATTTGTCTTCTACAGGTAACCGAAGATTTCTGGCATGCTTATGAATGCAGTCCATAACCCTTTCAATGGTTATGGATGCTAACATAGGTCTCCTTGCCGTCCAGGTCGGTATACTTATGGGATTACTTCCCCTCTCCTGTTGCGTTGTTTCGTGGGCGTCGAAACATTGTTCTCTTGTGATGTTGTGAAGTGTTCCTTGAGGAACGAGACTTTATCAGAGTCGTGCTTTTGTTTTTTTTTTGGTTATCATTGTCACTCCTGGAGGGCGCTCGTTTAAATTTGTTCTATTGAGATAGGGGTTGTGAGTTTTATACCCTAGCCTGATAGGCTCAGCATGTATTTCCATATTTTTGGACATATATATATATTCCCTATTGTCTTAGGTCAAATTCAATATACGACGCTACAGTATAAATTTACATGGACTGTCTGAATCTTGTATATGATTTCATACCATGGAATTTTTCTTTGTTTAGTTTGCTCATCAGAATAGTATTTAGTTATCGGTAATACTAATGTTGTTCCAGATTCCTTGGTTACATTCATCAGAATTTTCAGGAAGTTATATTAAATTTTTATCTCTTCTTCTGATGTATTTCGTTCATTATTTTCTGTGGTTAGGAATCTTCACTCTGGTACTTGTATCATAATTACAGTTTCCTCTGTTCATGGTTACATTGACCTTCTTTTACCATTATCTGTCTAGACATATGAATGGCATGTGGGAAATTATGATTCCATTCTCATTTATAAACATATGGTTAATATGTATGAAAGTCTAGAATTTATATTCTCCTATTTTCCAAAGTTGTATATATATATTTCTATTTGCCAGTTTCTTCTCATTTTCTTATATCTAGTTACAGCTCTTGTCTACATATGTGTCTGGTGGTAGATGTTTCTGAAGAGCTGGTTACAGGATTGGAACTCATTCCCTATTTCCTCTTGGTCAAGGGAAATAGTGGTTACATGAATGTTACTGTGTATACTGTTGAAAATAATTTACTCTTTGCTCCTATAATTCTCAACTGTTTACTCATAAATTCTGCACTCTATGTAATCATTTTCAGTACTATGATGTTAGAGTAGTTTCATGAGGCCATTGTCTCTGATAATTTTTTTTTTATATAAATATTTACTCCTTTCCTCCACTAGACTAAGTGTGGCTTATATAAAACCTTGTTGTTTTAGACCATTTAATTTTCTGGAATTATAATGGAATGGTTGGCTGAACCTGAGGTCAGTCTATTGAGTCTCTCATTCTGTTCTTTCATACACAGTATAAATTTTAATTCATTTCCTGCTATTATTCCAGTATACTACAGTGAATTCAATTTCTCTCTATGGTAGCTATAATAAAAAGTATGCTAGAAAACAAAAGCAGATTAAAACAATTTCACAACTTTTTCCTGAAAGAACAAGGTTTCCTCAGATTTAAACCAACCCTGGGTTTAGACTTTCTGTGGGATTCTACTTTACAGGATCTTCCTCTACAACTATACAGAAGTATCAGGTTACTGCCTGATGATTAAATTATGTTAAATGTAGACTAGTAAAATTTAATACCTTAGAATCAATTTTTTGTTTTTATATGTAGCCAATTCATACCATAATAAACAGGAAGACAATTTAACTCAGAGACATACCACTCGTGCAGTCGACCAACCTCCCAACCTTAGAGTTATTCTGTCTCCCAGAACTCACGCCCGAGCTAAGATCACCTCTTGCAACAGATCAACCTCTAATCTGTATCGGAGCAGCTTATTTAAGCTATTGTTCCCCAAAGCATGTTTCTAATTCTGCGTCCAGAATCTCAGGATGCTTTTCTTCCTGTTTGCCTAGGCTTCCCAATTTTAGGGATTCTTTAAAGTTGTTTTATGCCTTTCCTCAGTTTTTCCAGCTTTTTACCTCTTCCCAACTACTTTCCTCATCATTGGGGAAATTCAGATTTTTCCTCAAAAATCTAAATTTAAAACTTACTTTCTTTCAAGGATTTTTGAAAGGTTGTGTGGAAATATTTGCCTCATCCATCCTCACAGATTTAGCAAGTGATCTCATCATCCCATTTTGATCAATCTGCACCACAATAATTTATTCATTTCCTCATTTAAATGTTTAATTACATTCACAAAATAATTATCCTTTGGGGTCCACTCCCCTTAGGATTAAAGTTCAAGTATCTAACTTTAAAATCCAATCACATGAATTGGGGGTGTTACATATTCCCCCTCTGAAAATAAACACCGTCCTCGGTTTTGTTATTCAACTACTAGAGTTCATTTTGCAAATAAAAATGGATATTTTTCCATCATTTCAGTCTCTCGTTCCCAGGTAGCTTCTTCAGCAGTAAAGTGCTTCCACTGCACCTTTACTCTGGCTACCGTTCTGCTTCTCAATTCAATTTCTTCCCGCTCCAATATTTGAAGTGGTTCTGGCAGAAACTCCCCTTCTGGTTCCACCTGTACAACATTCCAATCAACTATATGAGAAACATCATGCACATATCTTTTTAACAATGAAACATGAAATACATCATGAACTCTAACATGGGGTGGTAAGGCCAGCTTGTAAGCCACTGGTCCCACCCTTTCTAATACTTCAAAAGGACCACAGTATCTAGTGCCCAATTTTTCACAACTCCCAGCATAAAGGGTGCTCTTTTTGGGTTTAATACGCAAATATACATGCTCCCAAACTTTAAATTCTCTATGCACTCTTTTCTTATCCGCATAACTCTTCTGGCGATCTTGTGCTGTCTTGATGTTCTTTTGTATCTGTTTGACAATTCTTTCCATTTCTTGTAAAGCATCTGGTCCAAACATTAGTTTGTCTTCTGGCTGACTCCAGCTCAAAGGAGTACGACACTTCCTTCCATACAGTGCCTCAAACGGACTCATTTTGATGGAGGATTGATAGCTGTTATTATAGGCAAATTCAGCTAAATGTAAGAAATGTTCCCACTTTGAGGGTCTATCCATCACATACATTCTCAGCATGTCCTCCAAAATTTGATTAGTTCTTTCCATTTGACCATCAGTCTGAGGGTGGTAGGCAGTGCTAAAATTCAATTTAGTGCCCATTCCTCCAAATAATCCCTTCCAAAAGGCTGTTGTAAACTTAGCATCCCTATCAGAAACAATCACCTTAGGAACCCCATGGAGCCTTACTACCTCCTTCAGGAACACATTCGCTACTTGAGCTGTTCCAAAGGTGGATTTCACTGGTATAAAGTGAGCAGCTTTGGTTAAAGTGTCTACTACTACCATTAAAGAATCATGCTGGTATTTGGTTTTGGGTAATCCTGTAATGAAGTCCATGGAAACGGTGTCCCACTTCCATTCTGCAATGGGCAAATGGTTCAGAAGGCCGGCAGGATGCTGATGTTCAACCTTAACTAATTGGCATTCCATGCATCTACTTAAATATTCTGCTACATCTCTCTTCATTCCTGGCCAGAATAACTTCTTCTTCAGGGCTGTTAACATTTTCTGATATCCTGGATGCCCTGCATAAGGTTGTTTGTGGTACTCATCCAAAATTTCCCTTTTTAAGGACTCTACATTGGGAATATACAATCTGTTTTTATAACAGATCAACCCTTTTTGGTTTTGAGTGAAATCAGTTTTCTCCTTTTTCTGTAATTGCACCAGAAGTGTTTCATAATTTGGGTCTTGGTTTGCTGCCTTATTCACCAAATTTTCTACATCAATCTGAGCACTACTTCCAATATTATTGATATTCTGACAAGCATTTCTACTCAATGCATTAGCAACTTTATTTTCCTTCCCTCTAATATGTTTTATGTCCATGCCAAACTCACTTAAAAAGAACAACCATCTAGCTTGTCTGGCATTCAAATCAGTTTGGGAAAAGAAATATTTGAGGCTAATATGATCAGTCATCAATGTAAATTTTTTTCCAAGAAGATAGTGCCGCCACATTTTCAAAGCATGAATAACAGCTGCTAATTCTAAATCATAGGCACTATAATTATGTTCGTGTATCTTCAGTTTCCTAGATTCATAGGCAATCACTGAATTTTCCTGCAAAAGAACTCCTCCCAATCCTTCTCTACATGCATCTGTACATACCACAAATTCCTTATCAGGATCTGCAATCTTCAGTATAGGGGTTGTAGTAAGTTTCAGTTTTAATTGGTCAAAACTGTTTTGGCATTTTTCAGTCCATTCAAACTTGACACCTTTCCTTTGTAAGGAAGTGATGGGATGTGCTATGGCAGAAAATCTCTCCACAAATCTGCGATAATAGCCTGCAATCCCAATGAATGATCTAATTGCTGAAACATCAGCGGGTACTGGCCGTTCTTTTATAGCCTTTATCTTCTCAGGGTCAACAACAAGGCCTTGTTCAGAAATAATATGACCCAAGTATTGGATCTTGTCCTTATAGAACTCAAATTTGCTAAATTTGGCGTATAGCTGATTTTCCTTTAGAGTTTGCAATACTATCCTCAGGTGTTCTTTGTGTTCCTCCTCACTTTTTGAGTAAACTAAAATATCATCTATGAACACAAGGACAAATTTATCCAAGTACTTGTTTAACACACTGTTCATTAGGCACATGAATGTGGCAGGCGTTTGTCAAACCAAAAGGTAGGACTACAAATTCATAGTGGCCATACCTGGTTCGAAAGGCTGTTTTGCTGATGTCTTCCTCTTTAATTCTAAGCTGGTGGTAACCAGTTCTTAAGTCAAATTTTGAGAATACTGAAGCTCCTCTCACTTGATCAAAAAGATCATCAATTCTAGGCAAAGGATATCTATTTTTAATGGTCAACTTATTCAGTTGCCGATAATCAATGCACATCCTGAAAGTTCCATCTTTCTTTTTCACGAATAGCACTGGTGCTCCCCAAGGAGATACACTCAGTCTGATATACCCTTTATCTATCAGTTCTTACAATTTCATTTTCAGTTCCATAAGTTCAGGAGGACTCATTCGATAAGGTGCTCGCGAAACAAGTGTTGCCCCCGGCACCAGATCGATTGTGAAGTCAATCTCTCTTTTGGGGGGAAGATGAGGGATTTCCTCTGGAAAAACTTCCTTGAATTCTCTTATTACTGGTACAGCATCCAGTAATTCTTCTTCAGTTTTCTGTTCTGTTTCTTCCACATGCACTGCATAACTTGGTGTCCTTTCCTAGCTGTTCTTTTTAATTGCAATGCTGAAATTTGTCTTACAGAAATAGGTTTTGGTTTCCCTTTGAGAATAAAAGGTTTCCCTTCCTCATCTACACAATGCAAAGTCTTATCCCAGCAATTCATCAAAGCTTTCTTCTTTTCCAGCTAGTCCATTCCTATCAATATATCATATGACCCTAAGGGTAGAATGTTCAAATTCACTTCTGTTCGAAACTCATTTAATTGGATTTTTGTTCTGGGTAGTTTATGTGTTACCTTTCTTTTTGTTCTAGTGGCCAGCTGTACCAACCATGACTGTTGAAATTTTTCAGTTTTTAAGTTACATTTTTCTACAATCTTTGGACTAATGTAACTCAAAGAAGCACATGGATCAATCAGAACAGTAACAGGTAGGTCAAAAATCTTACCATCCATTTCCACCATGTTTGCTTGATGTTCTGCTTGCCGATTTTCCAGGGCTACACTGATAGTTGGTATGTTTCTGGCTATATCATTTACTGTTGTCGCTTCCCGATCCCTCATGAGCATATGAATGTTTCGATGAGGGCAGTCCCTCAAAAGATGGGGTTCTCCACAGCCCCAACATTTCAAGGGCTCCTTCATTCTGACTGTCCCCTCCTTTTTACTGTTTCCATCTATTGGTTTTGAAGCCACTTGAGACTGGCCAGTTTGACTTTATTTGGGTTTATTAAACCTTTTCCGTTGATGATCTCTGCCAAAATTCTTCAAATAGGCTGGTTTCTGTTTTCTCCCTTTGAATTCATTCTTATTTACCCAACTTTTCCCTTGTTCAGTTTTTCCTTTGAACTGTTGGTAACACAATCTAGCTTTTCTAACAGCTTCGTCCATTGTTTTTGGGTTGTCCAACTCAATTTTCTCTTTGTATACCGCAGGCAAACAATTCATAAACCTCTGTACCTTTGCCTTTTCTTCCCTTATGTAAGGTACACATCTTAATAGATTGGTAAATTTAGTAACAAACTCATCGATAGTGAGTTGTCCCAATCTAAGCTCACGAAATTCTTTTGCTTTGTCATCATAGTACCGCTCATTCAAGTAGCGATTCTTGAATTTAGCCTGGAAATCTTCCCAAGTAACTGTCTTTTCATCTATGTCATGCACCATCTTTGTCTCCTCCCACCACAAGGTAGCCTTACCTTGTAACTGGTAGACAGCTAATCTGGCGTTCAGATTGCTTTCATACTCATAAAACTGGAAATACTTAATCATATTCAGCATCCAGGCTTCAGCATCTTCCTCCTTCTCCCCATCATAGGAGGGAGGTTTGATTTTTCAGAATTCCCCTTTTAATTCCTTTTTCTGCTTATTCTGATGCCTAATAGCATCTTCCTCATCAGATTCATTAGTTTTCCTCTTTCCGGAAACTTCGCCTTCTTGGCTGTTCCGTGAGGTTAATTCCCTGATGATTTTTTCCTGCTCCTCACTGGCTAATGACAATCTGTCATTCTGGCTTTTTATCTTAGCCAATTCTTGTTGCAAATTTCTCAACATAGCCATCATGGCCGCATTTCGATCTGGCTCACCACGCAGATCGACATAAATTTTGCCACCTTCTTCAATTCTATCACCCCACTGTACACTACATAGCACAGGTCAGTGAAAAGAAAAGAAAAAAACAAAAAAAAACAAAACTTTTGCTACAGCAATAAAATTACACAGTGAGTACACAACAATCATGAGCACAATGTCACCAGCCCAATTTTATAACTTGGGCTCCGATACCATTTTTCACACCTCCAAATTTCACACAGAAAAAAAAAATTTCTTCACGAATTCAGACTTTTAAGCATAGGTTTATTATGACATTTCAAATCTTTTCACCATGATACTTTTCATCATCACATCATGTCGCAATTAAACCCTCTACCACTACCTCTTACCTTATGTTTTTTTTACTCCAAGTGTGAAGATATTTTATATGACTTTATTCTTTACACAGGTCTCGCATAACCTCGCGAACTCACCTTTGATTTAATGGTCACATATCTCATTCATTTAATTATTGAATCTAAAATAAACCATATGGTCCATTAACATGTATTATATAACATGATTTGAATGAGCCTTTGCCCAAGGGCATTTTCGACCCTTCCACTATCCATAGCTACGATTTTTCCGCCATGTATATTGGTATAGACTTTGGGTATCGATTTTTCATATAATTCGATGTACATAATATTATGAATTGACTTTTTCATGCATTTGGCATTAACATATATATACGCCTGGGTTGATATGACCACACACCATCGTACATAAGATTTTTAATCGATTTAAGATATGGTACTTGGAGTTGAGATCATTCTACACGTAGAGCGTATAGTCACAATTGATTTGGGTTTCTATGTGCATCGCCACGGTGAAATTTTTATCCACGTTAGGTGTCATGATAAATAAATGAGTGTTTTCTGGTTTATGTCGTTCTCGATACCCCTTCGTTTGCTTACATGGTGAATCCACGTCGCTGCGCTTGCTCGGCTTACGTGGTGTACAACACTCACGCCGGTATATGCACAGGACATATTGAATTCAATTCGGATCTACACCCCATTAATGTTATACGACAGTCATAACTCTCCACTGCTACCCTTCGATCCGTGTCTTGGCTTCTACGATTCTGCCAAGTGGACGATGGCGATCAATTCCGGTTAGGGTTCAGGTGTTTGTCGAAGAATTATATAAGCCCTTGGTGTAGAGTTAAGTCGATTTTCTGCGTTAATCAATTTGTTGTGCACCTCTGCGTCTGCAAAATTCTACTTCTGCCGAGGATTTGCGATTCTCCGTTGCAGAGAAGAATCATGGCGCACCTGTTTCACCAACATGATATCAGGTAATTACCTCCGCTCTCATTTTTGCCTATTGTAAGTTTGAATGATTGAAAAATTTGCTCGTAACTCGCCATACGCCGGTTCTGAGTATATATTCAATCATTAGTAAGGTGAATGCATCTTGTTTTAAGATTTTCGAGTTATACTCTCAGCGCAAAGTGTGGTTGGTTTCCATTTTCAGGGTTATCGTCGACCCTACTCTAGCGATTTCATAAAATGAGACTAATTTGTTTTATGCCTCCTGTGTAGCGTGCTTCGCATCCCTTCAGGCGGACGTCTACTATTCAGTGGATTTTTATGAGGTGGGTTTTTGTTTGTCCCGTCTCCACATATAATTGTTATTTACTCATTATTCTATTGGAGGGTGTTTCATATTAATCCCTCTCTGTTTAAATTTCGATTCCAGGGGCTCGGCGCATCTGAGATTTGCGTTTCACAGGTAGTGTTTTAACACCATGAGCATTTTCTTCCTTCACTTGTTTCCCCACGATGGCGCAACTGGCTAATTCCCATTTTGGTTTGAATTTGTCTTATATAGGTAACCGAAGATTTTTGGCATGCTTATGAACGCAGTCCGTAACCCTTTCAATCATTATAGATGCTAACATAGGTCTCCTTGCCGTCCAGGTCAGTATACTTATGGGATTACTTCCCCTCTCCTGTTGCGTTGTTTCGTGGGCGTCGAAACATTTTTCTCTTGTGATGTTGTGAAGTGTTCCTTGAGGAACGAGACTTTATCAGAGTCGTGCTTTTGTTTTTTTTTTTGTTATCATTGTCACTCCTGGAGGGCGCTCGTTTAAATTTGTTCTATTGAGATAGGGGTTGTGAGTTTTATACCCCAGCCTGATAGGCTCAGCATGTATTTCGATATTTTTGGACATATATATATATTCCCTATTGTCTTAGGTCGAATTCAATATATGACGCTACAGTATAAATTTACATGGACTGTCTGAATCGTGTATATGGTTTCATACCATGGAATTTTGCTTTGTTCAGTTTTCTCGTCAGAACAGTATTTAGTTCTCAGTAATACTAATGTTGTTCCAGATTCCTTGGTTACATTCATCAGAATTTTCAGGAAGTTATATTAAATTTTTATCTCTTCTTCTGATGTATTTCGTTCATTATTTTCTGTGGTTAGGAATCTTCACTCTGGTACTTGTATCATAATTACAGATTCCTCTGTTCATGGTTACATTGACCTTCTTTTACCATTATCTGTCTAGACATATGAATGGCATGCGGGAAATTATGAGTCCATTCTCATTTATAAACATATGGTTAATATGTATGAAAGTCTAGAATTTATATTCTCCTATTTTCCAAAGTTGTATATATATATTTCTATTCGCCAGTTTCTTCTCATTTTCTTATATCTAGTTACAGCTCTTGTCTACATATGTGTCTGGTGGTAGATGTTTCTGAAGAGCTGGTTACGGGATTGGAACTCATTCCCTATTTCCTCTTGGTCAAGGGAAATAGTGGTTACATGAATGTTACTGTGTATACTGTTGAAAATAATTTACTCTTTGCTCCTATACTTCTCAACTGTTTACTCATAAATTCTGCACTCTATGTAATCATTTTCAGTACTATGATGTTAGAGTAGTTTCATGAGGCCATTGTCTCTGATAACTTTTTTTTTTTATAAATATTTACTCCTTTCCTCCACTAGACTAAGTGTGGCTTATATACAACCTTGTTGTTTTAGACCATTTAATTTTCTGGAATTATAATGGAATGGTTGGCTGAACCTGAGGTCAGTCTATTGAGTCTCTCATTCAGTTCCTTCATACACAGTATAAATTTTAATTCATTTCCTGCTATTATTCCAGTATACTACAGTGAATTCAATTTCTCTCTATGGTAGCTATAATAAAAATTATGCTAGGAAACAAAAGCAGATTAAAACAATTTCACAACTTTTTCTTGAAAGAACAAGGTTTCGTCAGATTTAAACCAACCCTGGGTTTAGACTTTCTGTGGGATTCTACTTTACAGGATATTCCTCTACAACTATACAGAAGTATCAGGTTACTGCCTGATGATTAAATTCTGTTAAATGTAGACTAGTAAAATTTTATACCTTAGAAACAATTTTTTGTTTTTATATGTAGCCAATTCATACCATAATAAACAGGAAGACAATTTAACTCAGAGACATACCACTCGTGCAGTCGACCAACCTCCCAACCTTAGAGTTCTTTTGTCTCCCAGAACTCACCCCCGAGCTAAGATCACCTCCTGCAACAGATCAACCTCTAATATGTACAGGAGCAGCTTATTTAAGCTATTGTTCCCCAAAGCATGTTTCTAATTCTGCCTCCAGAATCTCAGGATGTTTTTCTTCCTGTCTTTCTAGGCTTCCCAATTTTAGGGATTCTTTAAAGCTGTTTTATGCTTTTCCTTAACTTTTCCAGCTTTTTACCTCTTCCCAACAACTTTCCTCATCATTGGGGAAATTTAGATTTTTCCTCAAAAATCTAAATTTAAAAATTACTTTCTTTCAAGGATTTTTGAAAGGTTGTGGGGAAATATTTGCCTCATCCATCCTCACAGATTTAGCAAGTGATCTCATCATCTCATTTTGGTCAATCTGCACCACAATAATTTATTCATTCCCTCATTTAAATGTTTAATTACATTCACAAAGTAATTATCCTTTGGGGTCCACTCCCCTTAGGATTAAAGCTCAAGTATCTAACTTTAAAATTCAATCACATGAACTGGGGGTGTTACACTTTCAGGTGGGGTTTGGATTCGAACCACTATGTCCCATTTATGTGGCCATACCATTTGTAGCTACTCAGGAAACTTCAGCCCATGGTCAGTCTGAAACTAATAGGGCTAACAACTTCTTTGAGTGAATCAAGCACATCTGCCTACAGTTCCATGACATATTTGACAAATCCAATGCTAAGTATAAGAAACAACATGATCAACATCGCGTGCCACACAAGTTCCAGGTGGGTGACAAAGTTTCCTACATTTGCAGAAGGAGCACCTCATAGGGCACCATCGTAAGTTTCGACTACTCTTATATGGGCGATACACCATAACCAATGTGGCATAAGACCATAATTTCCACCTCACCATTGTACTATTCCTTTGCCTGTGCCCAGTGTTCAATGTGGACCGCCTTTGTCCATATTTTCCACCATTATTGGACACATATGGCATTGTAGAACAACTCACATCAACTGAGTTAACCCAAACTGCATGGAACCGGCCATCACAGATTGTTTTTTTTCTCCTAGAGAGAGCCTTGAGCTGAAATTAGAGGTTAGATGTAGACAATTTTAAGGGTGCCTCTGATAGAATATGGAATAAGAGGATAATTATTATGGTGGTTCAGGAATGATGAAGACTTTTGAGTTTGATTCATGTAAATTACCCTATCTTCGAGAGGGCTTAGGAGGTTGTATGACTCCGTGGATTCTGAAATGGGCCAAGTATGAAATAATGAGCAAAGGCTTTCATAATATGCAGAGGTGTTGAGAAGGAATGGAGGAGGAACCCATGATAGACAGGCTTAAAAGTCTTAAGAATTTGTCTTCCATGAACTCAGAGGAAGCATATGTAAGTGGAATGTGACCAACAAGAGATATTCGTGGAGCGTGAATTAAGGGGGCACTTCAAGTCTAATACATAAGCATTATTCATACATGAATTCGTGACTAAAAATTCATACCACTAGTAGCTACATTACATGAATCATCAAAGCAAGAGAACATTGAAAGATGATTATACATAACATCAAATTACTGATAAAAAATATAACACATATACATACTACTTATTGCTCCATCCGGAATCCAAATAAACACTGTTGCATATCATATTATGTTCAAAACATCTCTCCCAAATATGTGTCTCAGAGCATAAAGAGCACAGTCATACAGAACTACAGCAAAAATTCTCCAAAATTTAGAACCCTTCTTTCATCTCTAAACTCTCTAAATATATAGTCCTCGCTGGGGGTTTACTATCTAATCAACTTTCATGATCATCCCACACATGTGAAAATCAAAATATCATAACAAAATTGTAGAGTGTGCATCAAGAAATCACTCCCATAATCAGAAAATCAAAACATAATCAGGTGAAATCGATATTTCAATAGAAAAACATCATAATCAAATAGTAAAAGAAACAACATAGTTGGCCACTGAGGCAAAATCCTAGAATATTCAAAATAGGGTGATGAGGAGTAGTTGTGAACAGGTGGGAAATATGGCTTCTATCACATGATTTCACCTGTCATCGAAATCCTCCAAGGAGTTCCATGATAAACTGAATACACCATAGCTGCGCTTGTCCCACCGGAAACCCATGTTATGTTTAACTTGCAAAATTGGAGACCAGGTTTCAGAGGGGCGATGAACAAGATCATGAGCCGTCGGATGTGCGATAGGGAGTGCAGATGAGGGGAAGATGGCTGAGCTAAAATTGAGGCCTACAACATTAACACACAGCGGGATGGTTAACAATGAAATGAGTGGGACAAAGGCCATGCAAGGGATATTGATGACGTGGCAAGGAGGTGGAGCCGAAACTCATATTGCAAATCGCAATTGGGAGTTGGGGAGTGTTTTTTAATGAGAAACAGTTGTAAAATATGCAACTTGCGATGTGCGATTTGTAATGAACGGAGAGGAGACATGCAATCATGGAGGTGGGGCCACCCACAAATCACAATTAGGAGTGTTTTGTTATGAGAAAAAAAGGTAAAATTTGTGACTTGTGATGTACAATGTGTGATGGCGAAAAGGTGACATTGAATGACAGAGGTGGAGCTTCTCGCAATTCATAATCAGGGAATCGAGAGTTTGATATTATGAGGAACACGAGGTAAATGTTATGAGTTACGAAGTGCAACATGAGATGGTGGAAAGGTGACGTTGCAGAATGGTAGGTCCCATTTACATCACAATTGGGGAAATGGTGCAGGCGGAGTTAAAAAGTGTAAGTTCAATGCAATTGGCGATGAAAAAAGGTAAGTGGGTATCAATAAAGGTTTAGAGTAGAGATAAATGAATTATGAATGATAAAGTTTCATGCGGAAACAATGAAAAGCGCTAAGGTTTTATCGCATCAGGGGTTTTTTGAAGGAGCGCAATGGTAACGTGTATGGAGTTTTGCGATATGCGATTGGTGATTGAGGAAAGGGCCCACGCTAATGCTAAAAGTGGATCACACCTCATCCGTGTGATTTGCTTATAGGGGCCACTTCTCCACCTTGTGTGCGGTCACAGGCCAACATTGGCTGCATCTGGGGACAACGTGTTGTTCTAACTGCATTGAGAACCTGTAGGCATGAATCCCTGTGCTTTACTGGGTGCAT
The DNA here is from genome assembly GCA_034641835.2 of Pinus albicaulis. Lineage (NCBI taxonomy): Eukaryota > Viridiplantae > Streptophyta > Pinopsida > Pinales > Pinaceae > Pinus > Pinus albicaulis. The sequence continues at coordinate 845,977,859 of CM076572.1, forward strand.
GGAGTTGAAAATGCATATTATAAATCTTAACTGTAACTACAACTGAGTTGTGCACTTCCAACTATCAAAAATGGAAATCACTACCGGACCCTGAAAATCTTAAATGCTGAAATATGACCCATGCTGAAACTGAAATCTGAAACACACTTGAAATCAAAAATGAAAAGAAATATGAAACTAAAACTGGACAGATGCTCATAGCATTGAGATTATTTTCACACCTACCTACCCTATTCTAATGGAATTACTACTATTCTAAATGATACAATAATTCCAGTGTAACTAGGTAAGCAACTACACCAATAACTTTGTTCTTTCACTTTTTTCCACCAAACTTAGGAACAAACCTATTAATGGTAATTGATAGAAGTTCCCAGCCTTATATTCATTGTAAGGAGCTTGGTAAACTTGAACAATAATAGAAATGCTGAAAAGGTATGTTGGTTTTGTGATGAATAATTTCTCAATATTGTTAGCGAGTGTATCAAGATACACTTGACTAATTTCTGAATATGTTGACCCAAAACATCCAACCTCATAACTTGGTACTGCAAATGTGTTTTCCATGTCTTCAAAAAACCTGGAACATATTTTCATTTTATCTAATCAATTTTGTGTCGATACTTCTACTGCACCATATAATAGGGCACACTATCTAATCATATCCATATCATAGCAACTTCCGAAGTTATTACGTGTACATGAAAATTGACTTTGAAAACTCCAACCATCCAACATATTAGCTATTGGGTCATGATGTGCTTTATATTACTATAGCATTGGTTCCACTAAAATATCATAATTTCTCCTATGATTATCAACCAAAATTTGACCAAGATTCCCTTTCACAATCTGAGATGAATTAAAGCATAAAGGTAGAGAATCAAACTAGATCAATTCTTCCTGTATTTTAAAATTTCCCTCTATTTTGCAGGTTCACTTCCACATTAACTGTAATATTTTCCATTACTTCAAGGGTTGAAATGTTTCTTTCTCTTACTTGGAATGCCATCTCTGGATTAAAGGCACCTGGGTAGTGCAAGAGAGCTACTCTTGGGGGTGGCCTTATATCAATATGCATTGCATGATAAACCTTATTGAGCTTGGCTGAAAAGTATTTTACTGTCTCCCCTGGTTGTCTTTTTAAATGTTCATACTCTTCTATGATAAGAAATACATTTCCCATGATTACCCATCGACCTAAGAAAGCATGCATGAATTGATGAAAATTGCTAATGCTAGTAGCTGGAGGATTCTCAAACCAAATTTTAACTTTACCTTTCCATGGTAGCACAAACATCCTGATACATACATCATCTTATTCCTTTACTGATGAATGCAATACACTGACTAAAGGATCATGGTAAACATGCAACATAATATCTTCTAGAAGATTTGTAACATGAAAGAAAACCCAATTCAAAACTGTTGCTTTGCTTTGGTGTTGAAACTGATTCTCTTCAAACAGCAAGGGAACCAATTATTTTTCCTCATTATCCACAGTATTCAAGTGATCTGAGTGTTCTTTATCATTCTCTTTGTCACACAGAAGCTTGCAAGGGAGTTGCAATCTCTCTTTAATTTCGGGTGAAGGAACATGATTTGTAACAATCTGTTGTACTACTTCATTAACATCTAAGAAATAAATTAATGTTTTATAACTCCTATGATTTTCTTCAAGGGATGTAAATTGAGATAAGGTGCATCCTGAAAGAGAATTAGAGGGATGTTCTTCATTAAGAAAATCTGACTGGTATTTAATATCTGAAGAAAACACTGCTTGTTGAAGATGTTCTTGTGGATTTAGATAATTAAGCTCTATTGCCTCTATTTCCAGATCACCAGACTAGTGTTTAGTGTTGTCCTCTGGGAAACACTCCAGCTCTTCCCCTTCTTCATGGAGGGTAATCTCACCTCCCCCTTAATCAGAATAGGCTAGGAACTGGTTTACTACATGCGGTCCAAAAACCATCATGGGCCATTCTTCTTCTAGATTGAGCTTGTCAAGCGAGGGCTCAAACGATGGGGCTACATAAATTGGGACACCTGAGATTTGTATGAAGATTGTTTCAAGAGATCAATCTGGGGAACCGAGATCTTGAATTTCTCTAGTTCTTTCTCGAGGTTAAAGGTTGTGCAGGTTTTAACCTTGTACAGAAATTATCTGCAAAAAATATTAAAAACATAAAATAAACAATAGCAAGAGCATAAAACATAAAATAGATAAACACAGATATTTTCCCCTGGATCCCAAATCGGGACGACTAGCTTGATTTTTCATTATATTCCTTTTAGTGTTACAACAAATATATATACATGCAAAAGCATACATAAACCCCAATCCATTAACCCTGGATTAGAACATAACTATACTTCCCTTGATAGGATCTACAAAATACCTAGGGCCAAAAACCATCATGTGCCAAAACCATGTGCAAACCCATGCACAAAACATTGGGTGGGTCCACCCACCGGAAAATAAGGACCAAAAAAATTTTCTAGGACACTGCCCCAGACCTCGACAGGGGCGGCTACCACCCCCTTCTGACCCCCCCAATGTTACACCCAATGCAACGTACAGGGGGGGCTATTGGTCCCCCTACGCATGATTAATTGTGGAAAGAATATAACACAAACCCAACACTCTCCCACTTGCTTTTTCTTTCCGCAGGGGGGCCACAGGAGAGCTAAGTCATTAGCCCAACTTTGTAACACCCATTATTTCTCTACACCAAGAGAACTTCTAAGTGCTCATAGACTTTGTCAATGCAACTGCAACATTCTTCAAAGTGTCCACCTTTACCAGCAACACGCTTTTAGCCTCAACCATATATCTCACAAAGTGATATTGAACATAAGTTTGCTTTGTATTTGAATGATAAGCAGGGTTCTTAGCCAAGAAAATTGCACTTTGGCTATCACATTCTATCCTTATAGCTTGATACACCAACCCCATACTTGAACACAATATCTGCAACCAAACTATTTCCTTGCTTGCAGTAGTGGCTGCCATGTATTCTGCCTCTATAGTTGAAAGAGCCACTATAGACTTTCTTTTACTAATCCAACTAACTGCACCTCTAGATAGGCTAAACACATACCCACTTTTACATCTTCTTTGGTCTAGATCTCCAGCTGAGTCTGCATCAACAAAACCACAACTTTCCAACACTCTTTCCAATCCTAGTCTTCCCTGGTAGCACAAGCCATAATCACTAGTGCCACGCAAATATCTGAAAACCCGCTTCACTGTTGTCCAATGCTCCTTCCCTGGGTTTTACATAAACCTACTCAATAATCCCACTGCATTTGCAATGTGTTATGGCCTAAATCTACCTTAGGCTGAGGAAGGCAGAGTCTAGGGTAACATCAAACCATGCTTAACTTGGTAGCTAGCCCTACCAGTTCGGGAGAGGGCTCTCTCCTGGTCAATATCAGAAAAAAATGATCTGTGAGGCTTGAGATGACCTGAATGAAGATTTATCTTAGGCTAGGTATATGTGTAAAAGAGTTTGATTTGATTTTGAGGGTGTTTGTTGGATCAAAGGGAAAGGTAGATTTTGGGTCTGGGGAATGAGGCCCAGTTTTGCAGAGATCTGAATGGGGAAACATAGGCAATTGATTTGACACTTAAATTTGAAGGAAATAGATATCTTAGACCGGTGAGGAGTTGAATAGGGCATGAAACCTTCAAGAATCCTCTTCAAACAGTTGAAAACATAGAAAATTAAACAAACCCTAGGTAGAGCACTGTAAATTTTAATGAATTCCACCTTTATCCTTTTTTGTTTAACTTAAGAAGAAATAAGAGGGAAAATGATATACATAAAACACCAGTAGACTTAAATTGATAGAGATAAACACATTATCAAAGAAAAATACCACATGAATCGCATGGAGTGCTGCAAACCCTAGTCTATTCCTTTGACAAACTACAGAGATGAATGTACAATGATGTTTAAAGCATTCCCAAATGTCCAACCATGCTAATGACTGAAAAACCACAAGATATAGAAAAACAATAACTCATCCCCAGCCTCTAGGGGTGGAGCTCACAAGTTTAGGAACTGTTTCAACAAGATCTCAACTGAGAACTAGAAAGTGGGCAGTGGAACATCTTGCCTCTATAAGATAGGAAACTGATTCATTCTGTTGCAATTCACCTTTTGATGGGTGAATCTACCTCCATGAGTAAAAATTTAAAGAAATTATATCAAGATCCATCAAATTACATCCAATTACATCATGAGTTTAACATTTGGAAGTAAGAAAGTCAAAATGTCAAAAACTAGATGAAAAACAGTGTTTTTGACCAAAAATGAGCAAAATTCCTCCAATGCATCACGACAGTTTGTAGCTGATTTTGGAGGCCTTCCCGGTGTCCAAATTTGCTCCAAGTGGGCTTGTTTGAAATTTCTACCTGTCTACTTTCCAACACAAGTGGAAATTCTGAATTTAGCTTCCATTTTCCCTCCAAAACTGAGTTTTCCCAACACTGCTTCCTGTGTGTCAAAAAAGGGGCAGAAAGGTCATTTTTAGGGTGTTTTTGACCCTTCTGGAAGCCCAAAACCTTTCAAAATCACTTGGCCATAGGTAGGCATGCATAATTTTCCATGAAAAATCCAAAAATGTAAAGTTTGCACCAAGAGGAGTCCCCCATCAAAAGCGCGTGCCAAGTGGCGCGGCGCATAGAGTTGAAAAGTCTGTTTTTGGGCCAAAAATTCAAAATTTTCAAAAAGTGTCCCAAATTTCTTGAAATTTGGGCTAAGTGTCATCCGTTATGTACTATTCTGGGCCAAGGAAGCCTTAGCCAAAATCTGATTTTTATCATGCCTTTTCCGATGCTTTGAGGCCTTCTTCAACTTAGCCTTCAAGATCTTGATCCTTGCTTTGCAAACATGATTTCTCGCCCAATAATGATTGGCCATGTGCCTCAACATGTTATTTTATTTTTTGGCTTTCTCCAACAACTTATCCAAATGAATATTTACCATTTCAAGCCAATTTTCATGATCAACATCAATCTCCTGCTCAAGTGATGTCATCTCAGTTTTTCTCCTTTGGGCAGCTTGCCAGTTCTCACGTATGTTTTGCAACTCCATGATAGTTTGTTGATCCTCTAACTGTTTTTTTCTCTACTCGAGGTAGTTGATTATCCATTGGGCTCTTTGCAATTCGAGGGAGAAAGTATTTATTTCCACCTTCTGCTCCTGAATGATCTTCTTGAACTTTGAGCTTGGTGAGCCCAAATCAGTGTCATCATCCTGAATGAGGAGGAAATATGTCTCTTGTTCTCATGAAGACCCCCCATCATGTATTGACCTCCTATCCTTGTCATGTACTTGTAGTGCTGATGAAGGAAACGAGACCCCTTCCACCCCGGGTGGAGATAATACTCGCTTGGCTGTTGCAAAAAATCTTCTATTGCCCTTTTGATAGGTGACATACACCGGCACACTAGCAGTCTATGTCTTGTGACCCTCCTGCTGATATGAAGGTTCACTTGTCTCATGGAAAGCTTCCGGAGGAACCTGAGGTGCTGTGAAGAACTCATGATAAATGAAATCCTCCCATGAAATATCCTACAAACCAAGCTGATGCATAACCACAATTTTGATGAGTGCAAAGTGATAGATACTGTTATACTGCTACTTAGGAGTTTTATTTTGCACTAGGGTGGTAATTTTCTCAATATTTCAGCACATGAAGTAAGGGAGGTTCATCATTCTCACCCTGGTAAAATGCATCAGCAACCTGATGTGATAGGCATAGAGGCGAGAAAACTAGCCCTCACAGCTGATAGATTTGATTACGAGCTTCATTAAAGGAGTGTATGAATATTTCAAGAACCAAAAGGGAAAAAATCTGCTGAGTTGTCTCAAAAAACCAGGCTTGATGTATGGCTCATAGTGTTCCCTGTCAACTTGCTGCCTTTTGTTCCATTGCTCTCCAACATTTGGAATACCGGTTGCTAGAGAGATAGATTCAGGTGTCAAGGTGAATGTCACACCTGCAAGAGTGACTTGGCCATTATGTAAATGAAGTACAAACAATCTGGCCAACTCATGATGGTACTGGACTCTAGCAACCATCTCACAAAACCGGTAACAAGACTGCTGTTGAAAACATTTGATAGCAAGAGGGCAGGCCTGTAGCTCAGTAGTGAAGTAGGCTCTTCCCTAACATGTTTACCACTCTTGTGGGGTCTCCTTGGTGCATGCAATTCGGTTGTAGAGTCACTGTCTCAGTCATAAGAGGAATCCATCTCCATGTTTGCCAAAGTTTGTGTTGTCTTAGATGAGTATGAGGAGTTTAGGTGTCTTTGGTTTTTGCTGCCAAATGTATGAAAATGTGTGAGGGGAGTGTTGGGAATATTTTCAATTGAAATTTGGGGAATTGAAGGGTTTTAGGGACAGTCTCTAGGATTTTTGGGATAGTATTTGGGGTTTTGGGATAGGGGTAGATGAATTTAGGGATATGGGGGATAGGGAAATGGGCTGATGGAACTAGAAAAACAGTGAGGAAACAAAAAGTGAGGGATTGATGGCCACAAAAAACCAATGTATAAACCCTAAGGAAACATTTCTTGAGCATGGAAATAGGGTTTGAATTTTTTTCATTAAATCCTCATAAAAATCATAAGACTCACGTTCATTGGCAGTGGAGGGATTACTTGACTTACTTTGGACCAGAGGCAGTTGAGAAAATTTGAGTTTGAATGAAATCATGGTTCAAAACAAGTGGCAACCCAATGGGCTATGCCAGTCTTATGCACCACGCTCGTGTGTTTTTGCCACTGTAGAGGCCGACCCAATGCTTCGCGCTAGTTATATGCGTCGTGCCACTCAGCGTATGCGCCGCGCTCACAAACTTGCACTACTCTGTTGTGATTTTGCTCTCTTCGTTCTACACAACCCTTTCCTTTGCTCACTCTCTCTTCTTGGAATACAAATGAGCCCTTTGAAACATGAAGATGACTTATATACCAAATACCTTTAATTCTCCACTTCAAAAACCCCACTTTGTAATGTTTTACATTTGACACTTTTTTAAACTCTGTTTTAGGAAATTTGCTTCATTTTGGCTTTGATTAACTGAATGATGTGCTTTTTGTTTGCCTTGCAGGGAATGGATTTGTTGGAGCTTGACAAAGGTGACCAGGGTTGCCAGTGAAATTATTTACAAATGAGAAAAATTGAAATTACATTACATTTATACATAAAAAGATGAAAAGATGAAAGGATACATAAATGGTTGTCAATCCCTCTCAAGCCTCTAGAAATGGAATTGATATTGGTTGCCACAAACTGAAGCTTGTGTTGATTAACATCACTAAAGTTTGAGGCATGATAAACCAAGATACTGAATATTAGTGCTACAAATTTAAATTGGGGATTATTGTTAATATAAAGAAAATCAATTGCTCGATTTTGATAAACCAACACTAATCTCTGCACATTAAGGTTTCTTTAGGACTGTCGAGGGGATATGAAACTCGACATGTAGAGTAATGTCATTATGCAAAAATTCAACGCATGCCATGTTCATTGGACAGATAAAATATGGAACACTACACAATTAGAAAATGACATTGCAATAGAAAGTCAAAAAAAGGTCAACACATGCGAGGACAGGTGGGTGACACTGTTCAATATTATGTCAGCGACGACGAATTGGAATAGTGTCCTGAACATAAACCCAAAAAATTTTCCATTTCCTTTTAAGAAACCAACACAAATTATGCAACACCTATACAATTGGGTAGGGATAGAATAATATGAAAGAAATATTAAGGGGAACTCTGAATTTTCATATACACTATTCAAATAAGGAGATACTTCAAAAAAATAAATTATGAAAGAAATAACAAGAAAGCCATTCAAAAATTGTCAAACTTGGAATTTTAGAAAGAATGCCCTCAATTGAAAAGTCAGATATAATCCATATACAACTTTAGACTTCCAATATAACAAAAAAAATTATCTGAAGCATATCCAAATTTAAATATATTTAAATATGTATCAAGTGGGAAACTTAAAACAACTCTAAACTTGGTCTGTAACCTAAATTTTTTTCACAAAACCGTTATCTCATAGAGATAATGTGATTCTAATATGGCTTTTTTTATATGCATATCTCCCAAACAATGAAATGGGAAACTTGGACTTGTGAGAAGACCTGAATTTTCCATAGGTAATTGTTTATCCTTGTAGAATCCCAACCCTTCATACATGTTACAAACACAAGGAACTGAAATGCCGAGTAATTCATCCATTCAAATAAATACACATGAAAAAAGCACCTAAGCAGCACTACAACACACCTGGTAAATGACATATTGTATTTTCCATTAGGGGTGTAAGGGAACGCCGGATGGAGGAGATGTGAATCGTTTTGTGCTATATGAGGGGTAAAAAATGGATTGTGATTGAACAGAAGAAAATCCAAAGCTGAACAGATAATCATAAATGGTAAGTAGAAATATGATCACCTAAGGTGGAAAGCCTATAGCTATTAATATGTCGATTCTTTTCACGTTCAAGCTATCTATACTGTATACTAAAGAAGCAACCTCACGCCATGTCACAGACTAGCCATTCAAATGGCTTGCACATCCTTGAGACTGATGGAATCCTCATATATGAAGAAGACAATGAGACCTTGATGTGAAATTCCCATATTTTCTCTGCATGTGCCTGATGTTATGTCTGGGTGGTCGAACTGAGTGTGCTGATTTTGATTTGCAGAAGGCCGAATAGGATGAGCAAACCCATTATCATACGTTGTTTGCCCATAGAACCTTTAAGTTTGTCTAAGGCGGTAAACCCTGCCCGTGTGGTTCATCATCAAGAAAAGATGGAGAATCTGATCAAGTAACCTCTTTAAATAGAAAGTATAGCTCCTACTTGTCGTTTGTAAAATAACGACTAGGTTGCCTCAAATAATAAAATTTATTTTATTTTATTTTAAAAAGAGTAAACCAAATGATCAAAGTTTATAATTTGAATTTTAAATATTTATATTTATTTTAATAAAAATAATAATTTTTAATTTAATATTATTAAATTATAATTTATCTAATTTTATTTATTTATTGATCTTTATTTTATTTTATTTCTATTTATTTATTTATTTTATTTTTATTTTTTAATTAAGAATTTTTCTTATCTATTTTATTTTTAATTTTAATTTTATCTTTATTTTATTTTATTTCTATTTATTTATTTATTTGTATTTATTTATTTATTTTAATCTTTTCTTATCATAGCATTTAATTATTAAAAATAAAATAAATATATAAATTCAAACTTTAAATATCATTTAATTCTTTTTAACATTTAATTTATTCGATAATAATAAAAACAAATGAATATCCTTTGAATGATGCGTCGAGACTATCGTTTTGAATAATAAAAACGCTTGTCTTGAACACTGAGATGGGAAGAATTTTGACCTCCTTCACTATTAACTTAAAGTGACCTATTAGCTTCGCCATTAACTTAAAGTAGAGCCCTAACAATGAAATAATTGTATTTTCTGGCTTGAATAACAAACTATCAACAATAGCTTTAGCTTTGGCATGTAGCCATTCATGCCATTTTTCTTTGCAAATTTTATTAGATATTCACAATGTACCTATATTTTGTTTGTGGAATCAAATTGGTGCATAAAACCCCACAAAAAAATGGTTTACAATACATCATATATTTTGCAGATTGAAGAAACAGAGTAAAAAGCAAGTCTTGAGCACTGAGATGGGAAGAATTTTGACCTCCTTCACCATTAACTTAAAGTGACCTATTGGCTTGGCCATTAACTTAAAGTAAAGCCCTAACAATGAAATAATTTTATTTTCTGGTTTGAAGAAACAAACTTTGGAGCCATTCATGCCATTTTTCTTTACAAGTTTGATTAGATATTCATGGTGTACCTACTCCTTGTTTGTGGCATTAAATTTGTGCATGAGATTTTTTGTCAGAGATTTGACAGCTAAGTCTACATACTCTATCTCTTCTGGTTTTGAACCTATAACTTTGTAAGAGGAAACACATGCTCTTAACCATTAAGCTTACTCAAATTGTACATTAAAATTAAATAAGACACAATTTTACTTAAAAATCTTAGAGAAACAAAAAATGATGAATCATCCAATCAAAAAAACTCTACATACTCATCCATATTAATATGGATTTTAGGGTGCCAACAAATCTGTCCATTAATATATGGTTTAATGCTAGATAAGGGGCTCTCGCAATGAGGATAGCAATGTTTAAAATCTTGTGGACACCCCGTCGGCCAACTCTCATGTGCTCCCAAACAATAAATAAATCATAACTCTGCACCAGATGACCTTGAGTTCGACAGAGAACTCTGCTAGCATTTTTCTTTGTAAACAATGCACAGGAATTGCGAAGAAGGCAATTAATTCAAACCAAAAGAATTGCATCAAAATTACTCAGCCAATTTTTTTTTCCTTTTTTATTAGCTGTTAGCGTTTTATAAACAGAAAAGATGGGAATATGAAAATGGAAATTTCGGAAAAGGACAAATTTGAATAGTATAGCAGTCGGTCACTGGTTCCTCCAAAATTTAGGTAGAGGATAAAGGCATAGCTGTCAATCACTAGATAGTTGGTCCCAAAAAAGTCAATAATGCGCAGAGATGTGCAGGTTTTCAGGTTTTCACCCTGAACTGTTCCCTGATATTGCCGAGAGCTATCTATAAAGTGTGATTGTTTTCTATCATTATATAGGCATATCTTATGGTTGCTATATGTCGCATTCGTCAAGATACATCCTCAATTATGTGAGCCTGGCTTTCTGCTAAATGAACAAAAATCAAGTTGTATACCTAGCTAGTTCCCCTCCTCAAACAAAAGCAAGTCATCCCAATTGCCTTTTTAATTACGGTTGAGAAAAATATTATATAGATTTAATGCAGCCTTTCTAAGAAAATAATAAAAGCTCTTTCTATCAGGCACTATAATAATACATCTTAACACAGCGGAAAAATAATTGACCACCTGTAAACTGTAATATAATAAATCTATAAATACAAAAACACATCCTTCCACAACAACATTTTGTGGCGCAGATAGATAAAATAGTTACTGCTAAAAATTCAAATGAATCTTGTAAGTAAAGACTCAATGCAGACTCTTTAAGAAATTAAAAAAACTCTTCTATCACCGACAAAAAGGCACTTGTCACCTGTAAATGGTAAGATGATAATTCTCTAAACACAAACATCAAACTAAAATCTTCCCACAACAAATTTCTGTGGGGTATTTAAATAAAGTACTTATGCTGAATTTCAATTAATCAGGAAAGTTAAAGACTAAAAACTTGCAGGTAACAGACAGAGACAGTGATGATGGCGCAATGAAAATCACTTACAAGCTTCATCAACAATGGAGATAGAAGATGAACTCTAAGAACCCTTCATACATGTTACAACCACAAGGAACTGAAATGCCGAGTAATTCATCCATTCAAATAAATACACATTAAAAAAGCACCTAAGCAGCACTACAACACACCTGGTAAATGATATATTGTATTTTCCATTATCAAGGTTCGTCTTGGTTAGTGGTTTGAAACCTATACTATAGCGCTAACCATAATTTTATTACTTCAGGTCAAACCTTGCTCATGGAAATTTAGAATATTGACACCTAGAATACCGCAGAACGTGTTTGTTAGAGAATAATGTGGCCATGTGTTCTGCTGCATGAGATTTTATCTCTCTTTCATACTATCTCGCCAGCTAACTCAATTGTCCGTTTATCACCCGCGATGTTGTAACTATGCGATTTTTTGTTTACGTGTTTCTAATTTTTCTTTGCTCTCGATTCACCATCTCCTTCTTTCAAAACAAAAATGGTAACGCTGCTCCTGCATTTTACTCCATTTCATGGCATTGTTCACAATTTTCAGTCTTATCTTGTTTAATTCTTCAAATTTGTTCAAATGTGTTGTGTTCTAACAGGATACACAATCCTGTTTCCTGTTCGAATAGGATTTGTTAGAGGCCGATTGAGACATCTAGCAGCAATCTTAGGGCTCAAGAAAACCAATTTGAATAGTAGCAGAACGAGCTGTTTACAGAGAAAAGCGCAATAGAATCATACGAACCAAGGCTGAAAGATGCGCAATTAGAAGTTGAGAATGAGAGGGAAAAGCTCAGGCTTGCAAAGCAACAGAAAAAGAGGCTTGAATATGATTTGTTTTGTGAAAGGAAAACTATGGATGAACTAAAGGTTGAGCTACAAAGTGAGAAAACCCATTTGCAGCAGAATATTATGGTTGTTCTTAATTTTGCCCACATCTATATGGAAGAGCTGCATAAAGAAATGTCTCAGTTAAAAGCCCTTATGGGGTCTGAGGAAGATAAGCTTGTCAAAGCAACCCATTTACTGGAGGAAAAGAAAGAGAAGATGAACATGATGCAACTTGACTTGGAAAATAACGAGATGAAACTCTCTCAAGCTAACTTGTTAATGAAACTTTGAATCATAGGAGAAAGGCTATCTACGATACTCCAGGTAACTATCCCTCGTACCATTTGATTGTCATCTCTTAATGTTATAACATTTTACGATGAATAATTTTTGGCACTATTTAGAATGGATTTAAGTTTATTTAATTTCATGTGCAGGTGTTAAATTTGAAGGAAACCCCTATGTTGTTTCCTCTTCTTCCATGTACAGCCAATGGCTTGTGTGAGCATTTTAGTTCAGAGTATACCCTAATGTCTTTATACTCATTTTATTTGTGAATTTACTCGACTTTCAACGATTCAGTTCTGTTTAAAAAGGATGTTACTCATTGGTATAAAAAATTCATATAAAGTTCTAGGTTTTTATTTTTATTCATTTTACATGTCATTACTCCACTTATTCTTTCAAATCCTTGTTATGGTTTTTTCACATGAATTACAGTCGCCACTGATAATCCGATAATGTTCTTACCGAGATTCACAAAACCCCAAAATTCTATGAAGTTATATTCTCTCTGGGTTTAGCCTTCGATTATGAAATTTTGAGTTATGCTTATGATTTAAAATACGTCATTCCAAAATAATGTTTATCTATTACCAAGGATTGATTTATATTTTTATCCTGTAATAGCATGGCACTTTTATTTCAAGCACATCATATATTTTTATACTTGCTGTCTATGTTTCTGTTCGATTATTCAATTGTCGATAACTGATACATATATCCAATTTTTAATAACTTACAGAAACAGTAATTTGAATTTGCGCATTAGTTTTCCTTATAGTTATAGGCCTAACTATAACCCTTTTGTTTACTTCTAACAGAAGAACAACAAGAATCTACTACTCGAACTCCTAACAGATAGTAACATCAACCGAATTTCTCAATTGGGAAGAAAGGAAGGCACGAATGTTCTGGAGGTAAGACGGAGATGCCTCTCGTCGGCACAACCTAGAAGCGTATCTGCACACGTATTTCGTTTACAGTACTGCACGCAGATTTCCTGGACAGTGGACGATCAATACTTTAACTCACCCGCATCCAATACTTTGTTGCCACGTGTGAAGATTTAACTGGTTCCATGCGCGATGGAAAACTGTTTCTCATTGGCTGGGGTGAACAGTGTTTTCTCACCCCAAGCCCGCAAAGAAAACACCTCCAGCGTAATTAAAGTATGAAAGTGTGTAGGAAAATATATAAATTTATTTAATAATCAAAAGAAAAATTAGGAGATATATAGATTTATTTTGTCTTCATTGTAAAAGTCCTTCAAAAGTAAATACTTTATTATCATACGTTACACTATATCCAGCAATATTTCCTTTTAATAATGTGTTGTTTCAAGTGACTAGCATAATCATGAAATTTTGGCACAAAAGGCACAATAGAATCTAGTGTGGTGATGCTTAAGATAGATTATTCTCAAATAGTTTATAATCTATGGATTTTGGGAGTTATTCATCAATAATGGAGATACAGGACATGCATGCGGATTGTTGTCTAATAATTTAATTTAATAGATTTATGTTTTGAGAATCAACGAAGTCGTTCAATATAGGAATTTCGTAATATGTATTGCAAGTTCCACTTTTATTAGGGCTAAGCATACTATGATAAATCCCTACATGGTGTTCAAAAATTAGGAGACTTAGAGATTATAAATATTTTCCTTAACTTGATAATTACTTTTGATGTGTGTTCTCCTTTTTACTACTTTATTATATCTTCATCAAGAAATTATCAAAAAAATGAACATAAAAAACAGACAAAGTACACAAGATATAGGCTCTAAGCGAGGGAAAAAACCCTACAAGAGGAAAATCCAGAAAAATGCTTCTCTTCTTATAGAATATGTTTTCAAAGATACTTCCAAGACCCAAAGATCAAAACCCATGATCCTCCAAGCACGAATTCAAACCCCCAACAAGGTCTTCTTCATGGTACCTTCCGAACATCCACCTACTGCAACTTCACTTCAAAATTTCAGCGCTACAATTGCCTCTTAGAGTTTGAGCTTTGTAATTTCATCCTTCTGCAAGTGCAGCTAAAAAAAAACCCCAATTCTACATGTGTGAAGAGAGAGAGAGAGAGAGAGAGAGAGAGAGAGAGAGAGAGATAATCCCAAGAAACTTTGATTCTTTCTTCCTTTATTCATCCTTCTAGCTCTTCTTCTCCGTCACTATTACATATTGAACTTGTGACGAGTGAGTGTCCAAACTAAGGTCAAGATCCTTGTATTTATAGCATCCTTGAGAGGTTCAATAGCCCTCCCTTAGGTTGACGTATGCTTGACTCGGTCCAACTTGGTCTTGGAGAAATAAACGGTTTTTTCTTGACAAAATAAATATTTTTATTTGTTACAATGATTCCAAATGGAACTATAATACATGACAGAATTTGTTCTTTGTAATATAAATACCTAGAATCATGAAGAACATGCTTTTGACCTAGACTTGAGCATGAAACCAATTCTTTTCATAAAATAAAATTTTATTTTATTTCTTTTTCTTTCTTTATACAAAGCATACAATTTCATTATTAAATATAGGTCACTATGAACACAGAGCCTAGTTACAATTTCCAACACTCCCTCTTAACTACGAAGGTATTCATAATACCATCTCATTGAAAAGGGGACCTCGGTTTTCAAGCATTCTCATAAGAAGAGTCATACTGATAAGCCATCTTTAACAAGCCTCTATAATACCCCAAAATTTTTAGTTTCATTTGGTTTTAATTGTTGAACTATTTATGGGAAGGAAAACCTACTATATTGGATATAGGGAAACATTTATAATACTGTAGGAAATTTTTTTGAAATAATACTAAGAAAGTTGAATATTAATCTGCAAAAAAAAAAAAAAAAGTATAAAGAGATCTTAAATTCCAATCCATGTGGATAGGATGGATATCTCTACTTTCCCCAACAAGAAAGATCTCCTGAAAAAAACCTTGGGGAGTAAGAGATTATTTGATTTTCTTTAGATTCAAGAAAAATATAGAAGAAAACACCCAGTGAGGGGTAAAAAACAGTAGGAATGGGTAAGAAAAGCATTGTTGTGGGAAAATCAGGCTTTATAGGAATAAATGTTGTAAATTAAGTTTGGTTGGTTAGTGGTAAAAAATGCATGATTTGGATATTTTGTTGTACAACACCACTTTAATTATATAGAGTTCATTTTGCAGTGGAATTCATAGAGTAAGTTATGTTAATACAACAATTATTCTAATGTATGGATATTTTAGAATTATATTCCCCATCTATGACAGTGGATATAGTAGAGTAGGGAAATAAATGTACGGTATTGAGTTCTTTGCGATATATGTTACGTATGTACAATAGAGTGCTAAGCCTAGGCAACTAGTCGTATATATTACCCAAGGTAAATTCCAACAGTATTGAGGAAAATCCATTTACATAAGATGACATGGTTGGCCATGGCATAATCCTAGTGCAAGTTTTAATGGTCTAGAAGTAAATAAGACATAGAAGAAAATGTTTCTGGAAAATAACATGTGCTACATAACAAATAGAGAAAAACACACAAAATTCACATTCTCGAAGTATGAGTTATTACATCTACATGAACAAATAAATATATTACAATAGGATAGATACCTAATTTTATAGACTAGAATATTGAAACATTGCAAATAGAAGACATGTAAAGAGTTGTATCACGCTACCCAAGAAATAATGCATACCTCTCTGATTCTAGATCTAAGGCAGATTATCAAAGAAAAACTATAGATAAGCATAGATTTTTACAGAAATCTTCATCAATTTATATTTTCAACAGAACATAGAATTAAACATTCTAACTACAGCACAAGCTAAGGCTTTCCCTGCAATGTAACCTCACAGTTACCTTATCCAATACCTTATAAGAAAGAAGAAAAATATATATAGCCATCCTCAAGAGAGAACTAGGCTGAACTATCCTGAGAAACAAGGAGAAGTCACACATTAAGTTACAAGTACATGTATAAATGTCAAGTAATATCCTAAATTATAGAACAATATTATAATCTACACTATATGTGGATACTTCCCCAGCAGATACACATGTCAATATAAATTTTAAAAAAAAAGGAGATAGCCAAACTTTGAGTCCATCACTATAATTAAAGAAGATTCTGAGTGACATTCATTAAATCAAAATAATATAATGTATGGGAGACGACCGATATTTTTCCATATATAAAGTATGAAGAAAAATTAAAATACTAAAGAGGTCTAGAACTGGAAGATACACCATGTATAAAAGGCTCGAAGGAAGCTTAAATTTACAATTCACATTATACATAAAAGGAAGTATGTTTTTCATGAAATTATTCAGAGTCAAAAAATCACATTAAAACTATTTGTGGTGTGCAATAATCTAGTGGATGCTGAAACCATAAACCTAACCCAATGAAAAAAGAGACATAATGCAATGACTTGTGGTGTTGAAGACGATTTTGACCTGGAATGGTAAAGAGGGTTGTTAGGTAGACATTCGTAGTGCATGGGACAGAAGGAAACTAGGTAAATGTGGTTCCCACCTCACGCACCTACCAAGCCACACAAGAAATAATGTTAAAGAAAGAATATATTTATAGTACAAATAAAAGGAAAAGTAGCTAAAGCGTATAATAGTGGGAAGTGAGTATTAGCTATAGTGAATCTATTGAAATCTGAGGGGCGCCACCTACATTTACAACCCCAATAATTGTCAGATTGGGAAAAAATAGGCACTCAAAATATTTAGAATAGTAAAAACCCAACAAGATAAAAACTTAAGGCCTCACCTAAGTATGCCATAGGGTATGACTGGAGCTAGAGCACGAGGGTTCCAATGGCACTAGAAGAGAACCCACAAAGGAAAATCATAAGCCCTTAATAGATTGTATACTAACCATCAATATAGAGAACCTATGTTACTTCCCAACACAAATTGTTAAGCCTTACCAAAAGAGGTAAAACGCTGATGAAGTGAGGTTACATACTTTGCGAGGGCGAGGGTAAATTATGAACTATAGCATGGAAAAGTTTCAGGAGGCCTTTGAATCAAGGAAGGAACAAAAACAATGTACTCTAAATAAATAATGCCAAAATAATTAAGGGGTTTTCCATTTTATTAAAAGATGGAGTGTAAAATACATGCTATAAAGGGATGGCTTGCAAGGGGGAAGGCCCAGTAGCAATGTTGAAGTAGGGGACCTATGCACTATAGTCTGGAGGTTGTGGCATCCTTTGGTGTGCCACAAACTATTTAGATACAAATATTCGCCCCGTGTATAACCTTCCGTGCGGGTTCATTCATAACAAAATCAACCGATAGTAGAGGAGGCATGTCGTGGTTATGGAGGAGAGAAGAAAGCAACAAAATGCCTTAGGCGGCAATAGAAAAGGGAGACCATCGCTTAGGGTTTGCAAGATGATATCTCCAACATCCATTTTCATACATAGATCACAATCATTCGTATTCCCATGGCATGGTACCGGAAGACCACATGAGAGGCAGTTGGGCCAGGACAGATGCCAAGTCGAGAATGGTAGCACAAGGCACAAAGGGTACAACAGAGAACTCAAAATCAAAACTAAGGACCTAGCTGGAAAGCATGAAGAATGGTGGGTAAACAATATATTTCTGAAGAGGATATAATTCATTAGAGTAGTAAGATATAAAGGGTTAGCAACATTACATATACCACCCTAATTTCATAAGTTCAATAATTGTGATGGTCCATTAAGGTTATGGTAAAGATATAAATAAAATCCTATCTTGGGTATGGGTATTATTAATTATTAAATGTAAACAATGTATCAAAGGGTAGCATTCATACGCCTTGGTATTAGACCCAAAATAGAAATTATAACAATTACATACCCCTATGTCGAGGTGTGGCCAAGTTAGAATTCCACAAACCTAAAGTATACACAAAGTTCTCATGTTAAGTATAAGGAGCAGGGCTTGCCTAGGTGTAACTCAACACAACGTGGTTAAGAAATTGGTATAAGAAGTAGTAATGAGCAATTGTTGCAAGCCAATAATGAGAAATAATGCTTAATAAAGGAGTTAACATCAAGATCCAGTCACCAAGAAGGGGGGGGGGTCTAGAAAATCACAAGAGAAGAGAGGTTGGAACAAACTCAGATAAGTTTGAGAGCGACGAGGAGTCTAGAAAAGAATTTTTGAAGTCTAATCAAATGAAGAAGGAGTTGCAGGGAGAATTTCGTAAGATAAAAAACCCTACCTTCGATGGAAAAATGGAGGAGGATGCGGAAGCTTCACTCATGAATATGGAAAGTATTTTAAGGTGTATGAGTATGAAAGTAACCTGAAAGCCAGACTGGTTATTTACTAATTACAAGGTAAAGCTACACTATGGTGGGAAGATACCAGAATCATACACCTGTTAAATGAGAAGACAGTCTCATGAGAGGAATTCTAGCAAAATTTCAATTCACGATACCTCATTGAAAGGTATTATGATGATCATGCTAAATATTTCCATGAGCTAATACTGGGATAGGTTACCATAAATGAATTTTTGAAAAAATTCACTAACTTACTTCGCTATGTGACATACTTAAGGGAAGAAAAAGAGAAAGTGCAAAGGTTTTTAAATAGTCTTCCAACAATGTACAAAGAAAGAATTGAATTCAATAACCCAAAGACAATGGATGAAGCAGTCAGAAAGGCTTGGCTGTGCTACTAGAAATTTAAGAGTCGAAATGATAACCTAAAAACATGCAACAATAAAGAAAAAGGAAAGCGTAGAACAACCACAAAAAGACACAAACTAGCCTATCTAAAGAATTTTGACAGGGACCACCAGAGGCAGAAATTTAATAAAGGAGGAGAAAGTGAGCTAGCACAACCACACACAGGGGCGAAGCCTATGGAGGTGAACAAAAAGAGGGATGCAGGGGGGTAAATTGAAGGACGCACTTAAATGTTGGGGGTGTGTAGAACCCCATGTATTGCAATATTGCCCACACAACCCCCAATCCATTCAAAATATCCAAGGAGTACACTAGGAAAATGTAGTGAATTAGGTGGCTAGAAGTATTCCACGAATCAATGCAACATTAGAAGATCGGCATGCTGAACATCAATCAACAATGATCGAAATATAAGGTATTATTACTAACCAATCTATGTCTATTTTAATTTACCCTAGAGCTAGCTTAAGTTATGTTAGCCCACAAATTGTGGAAAGGTGTAAATTGAAAACAAATAAATTTCAGAACTATTGACTAATACAGTTGGCTATTGGCACCAATTAGAAGGTAACCCATAAATAAAAAATATTCCCTATAAATTTGAATGGGTACTCTACAGACCTGAACTTGAATATCCTTCCCTTATGATCCTGTGACATATTGATTGGCATGGATTGGTTGGAACAACAGAAGATGCTATAAACTTCATAGAAAATACAGTGAATTGCACAAATTGATAGGGACAACATTTTATAATAAGAGGAAAACAAAAACTCATGTCTATCCAAAAAATCTTCGCGCTACAATAAAAATGAGCAACAAGAAAAGGCTATAAAATTTATATGGTTCATGTGGAAGAATCCAAACAACACTCAGAACATTCTACCTTAGAAAATATGCCACTAATAAGAGACTTCTAAGACGTGTTTTTGGAGGAAATTCCTTAGCTACCCACTCATAAAGATATATATTTCTTTATCGATCTAGTCCCAGGAGCTACTTTGGTGTCCAGGGCCCCATATTTAATGAGTACACCAAAATTACTAGAGTTAAAGCTGCAATTACAAGAACGATTAAACAAAGGTTATATCAAACCAAGTGTGTCCCTGTGGGGAGCCTCAACATTATTTTTCAAGAAAAAGGATGGCACCCTTTGAATGTGTGTTGACTATAGACAATTGAACAAGTTAACTATAAAAAACCAATACCCCATACCATGAATCGATGACTTGTCTGATCAAATGAGGGGACCTACGGTCATTTCAAAAATTGATCTGCGAACTGGTTATCATCAACTTCGCATAAAAGACAAGGATATTCATAAAGAAACTTTTAGAACGAGATATGGGCATTACGAATTCGTGGTGTTACCTTTTGGTCTCACCAATGCCCCACTATCTTCATGTGTCTAATTAATAGTGTCCTCCACAAATATCTCGATAAATTTGTGCTAGTTTTCATAGATGACATCCTGGTGTATTTGAAGAATGAGGAATAACACATGGAACATATTGGGTTAGTGATACAAAAATTAAGGGGACATAAGTTGTATGAAAAAATCAGTAAGTGTGAGTTTTGTAAGCCAAGGATTCAATATTTGGGGTATATTATTTCCAAGGACAGGTTGTTAGTATAACCTCCAAAGGTATAAGAAATTTTAAATTGGACGGTACACAAATATGTATAAGAAATTTGTTCATTAATGGGGATTTTGGGTTATTACCATATATTTGTAGAATATTTTTCCACATTAGCCTACCCCATTACCTCCTTTTAGAAAAAACGGGATAAAATTTGAATGGATAGTTAAGTGTCAAGAAAGCTTCGACAAGTTAAAACAGAAACTGACCACAACACCCATCCTAGAAATTGCAGATCTAGCCAAAGAATTTATGGTGTGCATAAATTCTTGTATAGAGGGGATTGGAGGAGTTTTACTGGAGGACAATCTTATCATAGCTTATGAATCCAAAAAACTAAAAAAACATGAAAAAATATATGGAGTTTATGAATTAGAATTAGTTTTTTTCGTACATGCTTTGAAGATGTGGAGACATTATCTCTTGGGAAAGAAGTTTGTATTAATGTATGACCATATTAGCTTGAAATATTTGTTTAGTCATCTAGATTTAAATGCAAAACAAACTAGGTGTTTAGATTTCCTTAGTGAATTTGAAATGGAAATATAACACATCAAGGGGAAAGAAAATAAAATCCCAGATGCATTAAGTAGACACTCCCATTTTGTATTATCTAACATGGGTAGCATTATGAAGACATATTTTGAGGAGTAGGTCCAGAAGTATCTACCAAAAGACCCGAGGTATCATAAATTGCAACTGAAAATATAGCATAACGGGATTCTAGTGTATGACATAAACCATAATAGACTAATTATGTATCAACAAAAGTTGTATATTCCAAATGTACTTTCCTTGAAACATATGATAATGGATGAATACCATAAAATACCATATGAGGGCCATCGAGGTTACCATAAAATGGTAACAACACTACAAAAGAACTTTATCTGGCTAGGTATGAAGAAGTATATAGAAGCTTATTTGGAAAAATCTTAAAGTGCAAATAAGTAAAAGTGGAACATCAGCACCGAGTAGGATTGTTAAACCCACTACAAATTCTAGAATGGAAGTGGGAAGCGATATCCATGGATTTTATAACTAGGCTACCGAGAAATAAATATCAACATGACTCCATTATGGTGGTGCTGGACACACTCACGAAAGATGCACATTTTATTCCTGTGTAGTCTACCTCTGGAATAACTCAGGTGGCCAAGATTTTCATGAAGGAAATTTTCAAAATTCATGGGATACCAAGGATGATAGTCTCTGATAGAGATGAAAAATTCACCTCGAAGTTCTTCAAATCTTTGTTTGGAGTAATGGGGACCAATATGAACTTCAACATGACATCCCATCCTTAGACAGACGGTCAAATCGAAAGGAAAAATCAAATTCTAGAAGACATGCTCTGTATGTATGTCATGGATAGGCCCATGAAGTGGGAAAGCTTTCTGCACTTGGAAAAAATTGTATATAATAACAACTACCAATCCTCTATAAAGATGAGCCTGTTTGAGGCTTTGTATGGAAGAAAATGCCAAATCCCACTCAACTAGGGTCAACCTGACGATCAGTTGGTTCTTGGACCAGAGGCATTATACGAAATGTAGCAAATAGTACAAAAAATCCAACGAGACATCAAGACAGCCTAAGACTGACAGAAGAGTTATGCAGACAAAATGAGGAAACACAAAGAGTTTAAGGTTGGAGATCATGTTTTTTGAGTGTTAAACCCCAGAAAATTACCCTCAATACTGGCAGTTGTTCCAAGTTGGCACCACGCTTTTTTGGTCCATTTGAGATTTTGGATCGAATGTGTCTAGTGGCGTACCAGTTGGCTCTACCTAGTCGTGTTAAAATACATAATGTTTTTCATATATCATTATTAAATAAATATGCTCATGTTCCTTCTCACATGGTTTACTGGAATTTGATACAAGTGGAGCCCGAAGGGGACTTTCTTCCGAAACCACTTTGTATATTGGAGCAGGAAGAAATTGTGCTCTGGAATATAATCGTAGCCCATGTGAAGGTGTAGTGGAGGCACTTTACACTTGAGGAGGCTACTTGCGAGCAGGAGAATAGCATGAAGGAATATTATCCAAGGAATCAAATGGTTGTATTCTAAACACCAAGGATGGTGTTTTCACTTTATAGGGGGACTATGTAATACCCCATACTTTTAGTTTCATTTTGCTTTAATTAGTAAACTATTTATAGGAAGTAAAACCTACTATAATGGATATAGGGAAACATTTATAATATTTTAAAGAATATTTGTCGAAATAATAATAAGAAATTTCAATATTAATCTGGAAAAATAAATTAGTATAAAGAGATCTTAAATTGCAGTCCACATGGATAGGATGGAATTCTCTACTTTCCCCAAAAAGGAAAAATCCCCCAAAAAAAACCTTGGGGAGTAAGAGATTATTTATTCTCTTTGTATTGAACAAAAATATCTAACAAAACACCTAGTGAAAGGGGAACAACACTAGGAATGAATAAGAAAAGCACTGATGTGGGAAAAGTGGGCCTTAACGATAAATAAAACTATACTTTTGTGAAAACAAAAATAAAGCCTAAGCTATGGGGATCAACATCCCAGAATAACCGGACGTTGTTATGGAAACAATGTTGGGGGAAAGTGGGCATAAAAATTCCTTCACAAGGACAATAAGGGGGTTTTTGGCTATGGGGAGAAGAGGATCTCAGCATGGGGGAGAATTAGGAGAAAAGGTTCAAGGTTGGGAGGAAAATATATCTTTCCATGATTAATTTTGTGGCTATGGTTAGATACGTTTAGTGTGATAGAATATGAATTACTAATATAAAATTACTATATTTTATATGCTTCTATGTGGATAAAGTTGGAATGATTATTTAGCAATGGGGGTGTGACATTCTAGGAATAAATGTTATAAATTAATTTTGGTTGGTGAGTGGTATAAAAGGCATGATTGGGATATTTTGTTAAACAACACCAATTTAATTATATAGAGTACATTCTGTAGCTGAATCCGTAGAGTAAATTATGTTAATATGGCAGTTATTTTAGTGTTTTGATATCTGAGAATTAGATTACCCATCTATGACAATGGGGATAGTAGAGCAAGCTCTGAGTAGGGAAATAAATACATGGTATTGAGTTCTTTGCGGTTTATCTCATGCCTGTACTGTACACTCCTAATTCTATGAAGCTAATCATATAGATTACCCAAGGTAAATTCCAACAATATTGAGGAAACGTCATTTACATAGCACACCATGGTTGTGCATGGAATAATCATGGTGCAACTATTAATGGTATAGAAGTAAATAATACATAGAAAAAAAAATTTCTATAAAATAGCGTGTGCTACATAAAAAATAGACAAAAATGGTCAAAATTCATGTTTGGAAGTATGATTTATTATGTCTACCTGAACAAATAAATATATTTCAATAGGATGGATAACTACCTGTACATACCAACACACTGAAATAGTGTAAACAGAAGACATGTAAAGACTTATATCATGTTACCCAATAAATAATGCATACCTCTATGATTCCACATCTCAGGTAGATTCTCAAAGGAAAACTATAGGTACACAAATATTTTTGCAAAAGCATTCATCAATTTATATTTTCAATAGAAGATAGAATTGACCATTTTAACTACAACGCAAGGTAGGGCTTGCCCAATATCGTAACCTCATAGTTACCTTATATATTACCCTATAAGAAAGAATAAAATATATATATAGCCACGCTCAGGAGAGGAGGAGGCCGAACTTTCTTCAGAAACAAGGAGAAATAATGCATTAAGTTACTAGTGCATGTATAAATGTAAAGTAATAGCCTAAATTATAGAACAACAATACTATATACATTGTCAATATAACTTTTAAAAAAGGGGAGATAGCGAAAATTCAAATCCACCACTATAATTAAAGAATATTCTAAGTGGCATTCATTAAATCAAAACGAGTGTATAGGAGAACAACCGATATGGTTCCATACAGAAAGTATGAAGAAATATTAAAATAATAAACAGGCGTAGGAGTCAAAATATACACCATATCTAAAAGGCTCTAAGGCATCTTAAATTTACAATTGAGGTTATACATAAAAGGAGGTATGTATTTCATGAAATTGTTCAGACTTAAAAAATCACATTCAAATTTTTTGTGTCGCGTAATAATCTAGTGGATTTCGAAACTATAACTCTAACCCAATCACAGAAGAGGCATAAAAAACCGACCTGTGGTGTTGAAGCCGAGCTTGACCTAGAATGGTACAGAGGGTTGTTAGAGATACATTCATAGGGCATGGGACATAAGGCAGCCCGATGAATGTGGTTCCCACATCACGCACCTTCCAAGCCACACAATAACTGGCGTTAAACAAAGAATATATTTAGAATGCCAACAAAAGGAAAAGTAGCCAAATCATAGAGTAGTGGGTACTGGGTATTACCTGTAATGAAGCTACTGAAACCAGAGGGGAGAAACATGCATTCACAACCCCAATAATTTTCAGTTTGGAACAACATAGGCACTCAAAATATTTAGAATAGTAAAAACCCAATGAGATGAGAACTTAAGGCCTCACCTGAGTATGCCAAAAGGTATGACTGGAGCCGGAGCATGAGGGTTCTAGTGCCACTGGAAGAAAACCCACCAAGGAAAATCATAAGGCCTTAATACATTGTATATGAACCCTCAGTACAAAGAACCTAAGTTACTTTTCAACACAAATTTTTGAGCCTGACCGAAAGAGGGAAAACGTTGATGAAGTGATGCTACATATTGTGCTAGAGCAAGGGTAAATTATGAACTGTAGCATGGAAAATTTTTGGGATGCCTTTAAGTAAAAGAATGGTAAATGGCATGTTTAAACCTTGCAATTAAATTGAAACCAAAATTAAAATATTGAACAAAAACAACGTACTCTAAATAAATAATGGAAAAATAATTAATGGGGTTTCCATTTATTGAATGATGGACTGTAAAACACCTCATGTAAGGGGATACATTGCAAGGGGAAATACCCAGCAACAATGTCGAATCAGGGCACCTGTGCACTATAGTCTGGAGGTCGTGGCATCCTTGGATGAGTCGCAAATGAGCTATATATGAACAGTCGCCCCCTTGAGAACCAAGTGTGTGAGTTAGTTCATAAGAAAATTAGCCGAGAGAAAAGGAGGCATGTCGTGGCTATGTAAGAGAGAAGAAAGCACCAAAATGCCTTAATTCATAATAGAAAAGGGATACCATTGCTTAGGATTTGGGAGAGAATATCTCCAACATCCATTTTCATCCATACATCTCAACTGTTCATATTCCCATGGAAAAGTACCAACAGACCACGTGAGAGGAAGTTGGGCTAGGATAGATGCCAAGTTGAGAATGGTAGCATGACGCGCGAAGGGTACAATGGAGACCTCAAAATCGAAACCAAGGACCTAGCTGGAACGCATGAAGAATGGTGTGATCCGGATTTATGCAGGAACGCAACAGAATAAACACATAACCATAAAGATAGAGATGCAGCGGAAATAACACTTCATTTCATTAATATCAAAGAACTGAAATTTGCTTACAGACAGAATGGAGATAAAACTAGCAAGGGCACTGGTAGCTATCTCTGAGAAGAGATGTGGCAGCTACAGGCCTCTGAACTGCTTTACAATGAGGCGCGAGGGCCTATTTATTATTGAGAAACAATGGAGAACCCTAAATATCCCAAAAACGTAACCCTAGGAGATGAAGCGCCAAAACTATGGGCCCCGTTTGGGTAAATTGGTGTTTCAACTTCCCAGGGACGTAACTTTGGCATACTATCTCCGTTTGACGCACATGATACATCATTAGAAAGCTCTATCCGAGGACTACAGCTGTCGGGACGAACTTTATCAGAAAATTTGTTGGGCTTTCATACCCAAAAAACGTCGTTTAGGGCCTCAAAACGGCTCCGGAAGTTCAGGACCCGAAAAACTGCTAAAAATAGTAAGTTATGCCGAAACTGAAAAACTGAAAGAGATAATGGTGGGGGGCCAAGTGGAATAGGTGGGTGGCCACCAATATCCACCTGGATCATGGTGGGTAAATACTATAGTGCTAGAGAGGAGATGATTCATTACGGTAGTAAGATATAAATGGTTATCAACCATACCTATGACACCCTAATTTCATAAGTTCAATAATTATGATGCTCCATTAGGATTATGGCAAAGATATAAATATCACCCTACCTTGGGTAAGGGTATTATTAAATCTTAAATTTCGACTATATATCATAGGGTAGCATTTAGACCCCTTGGTATAGACCCAAAATGGAAAATATAATAATTACACACCCCTATGTCGAGGCGTGGCCAAGTTAGAATTCCACAAAACTCAAGTATACATAGAGTAAGCATGTTTAGTATAAGTATCAGGGGTTGCATAGGCGTAACTCAACACAACCTGGTTAAGGAATAATATGTATAAATATAGATGTATAAAAGAAAAAAAGAAAAAAAAATATAGGCTTGTCAGAGGGTGTGACAACATCTATATCATAACCAACACTTTCATTGAAGGCCTTAAATAGACAAGCTCATCCTCATTCAAGAGAATTATGTTGGGAGGCTTTACGTGAGCCACCACACTACATCTAAGGCACATACCCCATCCAGATTTTAACGAGGTATTTCCTTTTAATATTTTCCTTATCTTGTATTTCCAAACTTGAATCCTCAAAGGATGTGAGTCCTCTTTAACTACTCTTATCTTGGATTCTTTAGCTTATCCTCAAAGAGTATGAGTTAACAACTTATTTTCCTAGATTCTATAATACATAATAAGTTCCAATCTCATATGCTTATCCAATCCTCTAAACTCCATTCTTTCTTTATGGCCTTCACTAATACTTATGACTAGTACTCGTGGTATAGTGCATGACCCATAAAGATAAAAACTATCCAACATCAATCCCTCTCTATTAGAGAAGAGATGTCTGCCAAACCAAGCTTCTCTCTCTAATACTCAAGCTTCCTGTTTGGTAATGATTTAGTTATAATATTTGCTACCTATTCATGACCATGTATATAATGTAACTCCAAGGCCCCTTATCATACCAATATTCTAATCTAGTGGTACTTGTTATTTATATGATTTTTCCTACCATGAAACACCGAGTCTTTTGTCAATTTTATACAACTTTCATTGTCAAAATGTATACATGCAGGGCTAAGTGGTCCTTCAAAAGAATCTTATAATAACTTCATTAGCCAAACATCTTCCTGACACACTTTAGTTGCAAATTCATACTCAATTTCAACACTACTCAAAGCAATTTTATCCTACCTTCTACTCATCCATGAGATTAGGGAAGACGGTAGGCTTAAGGAATGACCTATTGTACTCCTTCCAACTATTTCAATTCCACTCCAGTCTGAACGTGTATATCCCATAAGTTGGATTTGATTACCAATATAGGAGAGGAAGTGACATATGGTTCCATGCAAATATATTAGGATATTCTTGGTTGCAATCCAATGATCATGTTTTGGCTCCATTTGAACCTGACTAAGTAAATTTACTGCAAAAAAAATATTAGGTCTTGTATTTACCAGATACATCAAGGACCTAAACAAATTTATGTAGCAAGTAGGATCCATCGGAGTATAATATGAACTCCTCAAATTCTTTAGATTGGTAATCATAAGATTCATAGGCTTATTATCCATCATGAATTTTTTTTGAACAATATTGATCACATATTTACCTTGACCATGATATATTTCACCTCGCCGCTACTAAACATCTAGTCCCAAATATTAATGCATAATCCCAAGATCCTTCATATCAAACTTGGCTGCTAACTTCTTCTTGTGTTCTTGAATTTGAATATCTATACCTATCACAAGCAGATCATCCACGTACAAGAGTATGATGACTGGTTCACCTTAGACCACCATGATTTATAGGTTAGGATCTATAGATCTCTTTGTAAAACCAAGTCTCAATAGGTATGCATCCATTCTTGTGTACCACGATCTAGGTGATTTATTTAATTCATATAAGGCCTTCTTCAGCCTAAATACATGAGTATCCCTCTTATTTATTTCAAATCCTTGAGGTTGCTCAATGTAAAACTTTTCATCTATAGTACCATAAGAAAATTTATCTTAGCATCCATTTGATGGATGTTCCATCCCAAGTAGTAGCCAAAGGAACAAGTAATGCTATTGTTGTATATCTAGTTGTAGGAGAAAAGGTTTCTTTGTAACAAGCATCTTCTATCTACGAGAGCCTCTTGTTATAAACCTTTCTTTGTAGTTATCAATGCTTTGATCCACAACATGCTTTATCTTGTACATACATTTTGAAGTGACTATGGATTTGTCACTTGGCCTAGGTATAATTTCCCAGACATCGTTATTCACAATTGACTGGTATTCTTCTTAAATTGCATTCCTCCATTCTTGATGTTTACTTGCATCTTCAGAGGAGGAAGGTTCCTCTTCAATGAGATTTTTCATATATCTAGCATACCCAAAATACCTTTTTGGTTTGTTACTTTCTCAAAAGGTCCCCTTAGTTGTTTGTTCTTGTACTTCTTCTAGAGTAGCTCTTAACCAAGCAAGGCTCTTTTTATTTTCTGGAACCTAAGATTCTTGATATTTTTCTAATTATATTCTCCACTTCATTCTTGAATTATTGAAAATTCTCAAATACCTAATATTTGTTCTTGAGGAGGTATAACCAAATTTTCCTTTAGAAATCATTAATGAAGGTTACATAATATTGATTCTCACAAAGATATTTTACTCCCACAGGTCCACATACATCCGAGTGTATGAGATCTAAAACTTCCTTAGATCTACTTACACTTATTGCAAATGGATTCTTCATGTTCTTTCCTATAGCACATCTCTTACAAGTCCCTTCATGTTCTTCTTTCATTTTAGTGATTCCATTTACCATTTGACTTAGAGATGGAGAAATATTATAGTGATGTGTTCATAATTTTATTCCATGATTCGAAATGGCTTACATCCAAGTTGAATAGGGCTAGAGATAGAGGTGTAAAAAGTATATATAATGTCCCCTAATGAGTCCCAATCACCCTAGCATTATCAATAGTAAACCCTTATCCCAAACCCAAACCTTGACATCAACAAAAGGAATTCTATCACCCTTATACTTTAGAAATTCAATATGAAGTAATTTTCTCTTCAGGCTTGGAACATATAGAATATTGTTGAGGTGAATACTTCCACTAGACCAGTGATCCAAAAAAGTAGGTCGAATCCCTTTCGCTTGATATCTCATCTTGTTTCTAAGATAGATTTGATGGGAGGATGTTCCTTTTGACACAGTCTGAAGTTGACTTCTTTCTCCTGTCATATGTCTAGAAGCACCACTATCAATAACCCATACATTCCCATCGCTGAAAGTGTTGGATCAAGTGGATAAAAAAAATTGATATATTAATTTCTTTACTAGCTTGGAGATGATCGTCAATATGCAATCCTTGATGAATGTGGTAAGATTCCCAAGAAATTTGAAACCATTCCTTATAACCCTTGACATAGTGTCAACTAGGATGTGATCTCCAATTTCCTTGCACCTTAGCTCTGATACATTGTTCGAAAATCAAGATACTTAGATATTATAAATATTTTCCTTAACTTGATAATTACCTGTGATGTTTAGATCTTGTTCAATGAATAAATTATCAAAACAATGGAGATAAAAACAAGATAAGTACACAAGATATAGGATCCAAGGCAGGGAAAAACCCCTCCAAGGGAAAAACCTAGAAAAATGCTTCTCTTCTTATAGAATTTTTTCACAAAGAGACTTCCAAGACAAAGAACAAAAGTTAATATCTTCCAAGCACCAAGTGATCCCCCGGCAAGGTCTTCTTCAAATTAGCTTCCAAACTTCAACCTACTACAAATTCGCTCCAAAATTTTGACCCTCCAAGAACTCCTCAGAATTTCAGACCTGCAATTTCAACCTCCTACATAGTAGCTACACAGAAACCCTACCTTTGTTCATGTGGAGAGAGAGAGAGAGAGAAAGAGAGAGAGAGAGAGAGAGATTATCGGAAGAAACTTCAATTCTTCCTTCCTTTCTTCGTCCTTCTAGCTCTTCTTCTCCTTTGCTACTGCAGATCTAACTTGTGATGATTGAGTGTACCAAATGAGGTTGACATCCTTCTATTTATAGCCTCCTTGAGGGATCAACTAGCCCTTCCTTAGGTTGACTTGTCTTTGATTGGGGTTGACTAGGTCTTGGAGAAATAAATGACTTTTTCTTGACAAAATAAGTATTTTTCTTTATTAAAATGAGTCCAAATGGGACTATAATACATGAAATAACTTCTTCTTTGTCCTATAAATACCTAGAAATACCTAGAAGCATGAAGAATATGTGTTTGACCTAGACTTGAGCATGAAACCCATGCTTTTCATAAAATAAAATTTTCCTTTCTTTCTTTATACAGTGTATACAATGCCATGATTGCAAATAGGTGACTATGAACACTGAACCTGGTTACAATTTCCAATACTTAGTTCAAATAGTGCTTGTAAAAGAGAAGCATCTAAAAAATGGTTTAATTAATATTTTAAATTATGAAATAATTTCGCATTCATATAAATGACTAATAAAACGATAGTTAGATAATATTTAACAAATGAAGTTATATTGTACCAATAACACAACTTTGTTGACTAGTTCAGTTGCAACCCCTTCTTGTTTATTCAGACAATTATATTATAAAAATGCAATAATTCCTCCAAAGTCCCATATTAGTACCTTTGTAATTAAATTTCTTAAGAAGGTGTGTGTTAAACAAGCTCACTGAATAAAAATGAGTAATTTTAAAGCAATAGAAAATGCTTACTCAATATCTCAAAGATAACAAGACCACATTTTCTCAATATCTTAAAGATAACAAGACCACAATATGATTTTAACCATAGTCATTTGGTAAACTATAATATATGAGATTGGCTAATGAGTTAGCATGGTTGACATCACCTCCTTAATTTACCCTTAACCCATGACATGCTCTAAATACTTAGATATTTACATGAAATTCCACTACTGTGAAAATAAGTTATATGTGAACGAGGTTATAAAGTTGGAGAGGGTTTAGATATGAATTTTTTATTTTCGATTTTTTAATCTGGGTACTCTGATGGAAAGCCCCATTTCCTTTGTAATTGATAACTCCATGTTGGAATCACTCATGAATTGTTATTCAAGTTAATTAAAAGGAAAATATTTTAATGGAAAAAAATAGTAATATAAATATATAATAATGACATTTCAAAATTAATAACATAAATTTGTTTTATTAAATTATTTTAATTTTCACTAAAATGTATTAAAATAACTAGAATGAAAATATAGAAATACAATTAAAATAACTGGAATGAAAATGTAGAAATAGAATGAAAATATAGAAGTGTTTTTTTTGGAGAAAAAGAATTCGAGATAAATAATATAAATATTATAATTTTTCAATATTCGATTATAAAATATATTAAACTTTTCTAAACACAATATAAATTGAACATTAAAAGAATAGAAATCATTATTTTCTTATTAATTAAATAAATATAATTAACAAAATAACATATAAAAATTCAAATTTTAATATATAAAATAATTTTGAAATTGCTTTAAATAAAAATTCCAAAATGACCAATCTAGAATAGATTACAGTGGGACAATTTGATTTTCAAATGGAAATTTAAAAGTTACATGGAGAACAAACAATATCTGTTGAAGGGCATATTATTTATTAATGAAATTGCGAATCAGTAATTTTCTATGGTTTACCTTCTAGAATTGAATAAACTAAATGCCATAAACAATTTTCATATTACTCACGAAACTGAAATGGGTTAAAGCAAAACCAATATTTGTGGAAGGACATATTGTTTATTAATTAAAATGAGAATCACTAATTTCATAGGGTTTACCTTCTAGAATTGAATAAACTACAAGCCATAAACAATTTTTCATATTACTCACGAAATTGAAAACCAATATACAAAGGGAATTTTCAAAGTTATCTTGCATTAAACACATCTGAAATAAAACACTTAAACGTGAAGGAAAAGCCGCAATAAATCTAGTCAGCATACCAAAGCTGCCCATTGATAAATACCTAAATGGGGAAGGTCAAAAGCTCCGATAAATATAAGCGATTATACAAACACTGGCCCTAAATTACGTTTCTCTTGGGCGGCGAAGTTTCTGATTTCAGATGCGGGTGTTCCTAGTTCAGCAATAATATAAAGAATATGGTTGTGAAGTGCACTTACAAAGTATATGTTTAAGAAGTGCACTATACAGATTTCACGGGTACTCAGGGTAATGGGATGCAAGCTCAAAATTTGAACAGAAAAAAACTAAAGAATGTTCGAAAATGCAGTCACAGAATATAAAAATTTCAGTGTGTTAAAATGCAAAGACAAGTCAAGCTCCACATCTTCTGTACTAAGAGTAACCACACGGCCAGGTGTTGTATTGTGCTGCTCAGGATCTTCGTTTCGGGCCCTTTTCTCTGGAGGATCTTCCGTTCTGGCCCTTTTCACTGAAGTTAAACACCTCGACCGCAATTCGATGTCATTTCTGGTACTTTTCACGGAAGGCAAAGAGGTCGATGCCAATTTGACGTCAAAATTTTGGGCAAACTGCTCAAACCTAGGCTGATTATTTGATAGGTCCGCTATCTGCAACTCTAAATTGTGAGGAAGTCTGCTATTAGAAGCAAAGAGAGGACGAGTAGGCTGCTGCCCTACAACAGGATACTCAAAGCTGTCAGTTGGCAGGCTATTATGTAAAGGATTCCTTTTGAGGACAGCATGAGTAGGTTGCTGCTGTTGGAATATTTAAAAATTCCAGAACAACAATGGAGAATAAATTCTCCCTCTTGAACACAGAGAAAATATAAAAATTTTTACTGGAGAGAGAGCTTTCACTGTAAACACTATTTCATTAAACTTCAAAAAAAACTTGGTTACAAAATCACCTCTGCCTGAGGGAATACAAAAACTTTGACTGCTTCAAAACACAGTTCAAAAACAATTCTCACTCTCTAAAACTTCACTCTGGAAAATACTCTGTCTCTTCCAAATGAAAGCACTGCTGTGCACTTCAAAAATCTGTTACACTGCTGTTGTGTATAAAAAAAAACTCACACAACTAAACTCAGCACTGCTGTGCTATATTTCTTTTTACACTGCTGTGTGAAAAAAAACATTTTGAATACATAGCAGGCAGGCCCTTTTCATCTTCCTTTTATAACTCAGCACTTTTACAATATATAAAAAAACATTTAAAATAAACTATTTTAAAAAACTTTAAAATAAAAAAAAACTAAAATAAAAATCAATCACTATGGCCCACGGCCTTCCCTTTGACATTGTACGTATGTATATATGTAAAACATATATATGTTCTCTGCACGACATTAACCAAACATTAAAGACTTTGACCGAATCATGAACCGGACTTCAAAAACAGAAAATTAAACCCTTTTGCATAAAAATTCCGCGTGCCAAAAGGTGATTGCTGACGTCATCAATTTGTGACGCGGGATTTTTATTAAATCCACTTCATAAGTTTCCCCGGGTCTGATTTTTGGCGATCCTGTACGGAAAAAGTGTGATGCGGGATTTTTCATAAATCTGGTTTATGAAATTTCAGGTCCGGGCTGCTCCAATTTCTCCGTATCGAAAGATTACTGCGCTGAGGTTGACTGCACAAGCAAAAATGGCAAGCGGCTACTGTGTCCTGCAAAACAGAAATGGTAGGCGGCTTACACAGCGTTCTGCAACCAGAATTGGAAGGCGGCTTACGCTGCTGAAAGTAATTTCAACACTCCCCCTTACTTTCAGCTGCTGGGTTATCAGTCATACCCAGACATTTCCTCAAAAACTCAAAACTCTTCTGCCCCAATGGCTTGGTCAGAATGTCTGCAAACTGCTCCTGAGTTCTGCAGTGTTCCAAAACAATTTCACCATTGTTTACTAATTCTCTGATGTAATGAAACTTTGTGTCAATGTGTTTTGTTCTCTTGTGAAACACAGAATTCTTGGATAATGCAATAGTTGAGCTATTGTCACAATAAATCACTGTTCCTTTTACCTGCTCTTGGCACAAACTTCTTAACATCCTCCTCATCCAAATTGCTTGACAAGCTGCTGCTGTGGCTGCCACATATTCCGCCTCTGCTATAGACAATGCTACAATGGGTTGTTTTTTAGAAGCCCATGAAATTGCTCCTGAACCCATGTGAAAAACATAACCGGAAGTGCTCTTCCGATCATCTACACTTCCAGCCCAATCACTGTCAGTGTATCCAACTAAATCTGAATTTTCTGAAATAGTATATAAAATACCAAACCTTTTTGTACCTTTAACATACCTCAAAATTCTCTTCGCTGCCTGCCAATGTGCATCCTTTGGCTTCTCCATGAATCTGGAAATTAAGCTAACAACATGCATTATGTCGGGCCTAGTTGCACTCAAATACATGAGGCTGCCAACTATGCTCTTATACAAGCTAGGATCAAAATCCTTGCTGCTGTCCTCTCTGCCGAGTTTTAATCCCATCACTGTGGGAGTGATCGCTGATTTGCTCTCCCGCATATTAAATCTTTCCAGCACTTCATTAACATATTTTGCGTGTGAGATAAAAATCCCATTTTCATCTTCTTCTGCTTCTATTCCCAAGAAGTATTTCAACAATCCCATGTCAGTCATTTCAAATTCTTCTTTCATGAATGTTTTAAAATTTTCAATAAGGTAATCATCATTACCTGTGAAAATAACATCATCAACATATAAAAATATAATCAACATTTTACTCTCTTTTTCTTCGATGTAGAGGGTGGGTTCTCCCTCACACTTTTCAAATCCATTTTCCAATAGATAGGAGTCTATTCTACTGTACCACGCTCTTGGTGCTTGCTTCAAAACATAAAGAGCTTTCTTCAACTTGCACACTTTGTGCTCTTGGCCTTTCTTTTCATAGCCGAGAGATTGTTCAATGTAAACCTCTTCCATTAACACTCCATTTAGGAATGCTGACTTCACGTCCATTTGGTAAAATTTCCACTTGTTTTGTGCTGTTATGGACAACACTGCTCTCACGGTTTCCATTCCAGCAACCGATGCGAAAGTTTCCGCATAATCTATCCCATGCTTTTGCTTATACCCTTTGACAACAAGTCTTGCCTTGTGTCTCTTTATTTTTCCTTCAGCATTACTCTTGGTCTTGTAGACCCATTTAACTCCAATGTCATCTTTATCTTTTGGGAGTTCAACCAAATCCCATGTCTTGTTTCTTTCTATGGAATTAATCTCCTCATCCATAGCTTCTATCCATTTCTTTTCCTTAATAGCTTCTTCAAAGTGGATAGGGTCTTCAACATGACAATATAAAACAAAGAAATAATTAATACCTTCATTTGCTACCTCTTTTCCATAAATGTCATTCAAATTTCTGAACTTCTTACCTCTTTCACTTGATGTACAAATGCTTAAAGAAGCACTTGAATTTCCTCCTTGTGGTGTGCTTGGAGAAGGGCTCTCATTTCTTCTCAAGGGTGTCTCTTGCTGCTCTTGTGTTGGTGCTGTTGTTTGGGGATTTATTTCATCCAATTCATCATCATCCTCATCATGAGATAAATAGTGTTTAACATTCACTATTTTCTCTATGCTTCCATCCCAAGCTTCCTCCTCAATAAACTTAACATCTCTGCTCACAATAAACTTTTTGGTGGATGGGTTATATAACCTGTAGGCCTTGGATTCCTCACTGTATCCAATGAAAATACATTTCTCCCCCTTGCTGTCCAAGTTCTTCCTTAGCTGATCCGGTATGTGTGCATAAACCACACATTAAAAAATCTTCATGTGTGTGACACTTTTCTTTGTGCCACTCCATGCCTCTTCCGGCACTTTGTTCATCACTGCTTTTGTAGGGCACCTGCTGCTTTTGTAGGCACCTATTCAAAATGTGTATGCCGCACAATGTACAAAACTCTTCACTAATAATCATTAGGCAAATGCTTTGCCTTTAACATACCTCACCATATCCATTATGGTTCTATTTTCCTTTCTGCTACTCCATTTTGTCATGAGTATATCTAGTTGTAAATCGCTTTTGAATACCATTTTCTCTACAAAAACGTAGAAAATCTTTAGAGATATACTCACCTCTCCTATATCATCTCTTAGAACTTTGATGTGTACCACTCGGTTTTCCACAAGTGCTTTGAAATTGCGTAATTTTTCAAACACTTCACTTTTATTTTTCAAAAAATAAACCCAAGTTTTTCTTGTAAAATCATCTATGAAATGTTAACATGTAGTGGTCGCTAGCAAGCGATGGAGTTTGCATCGGTCCACATAAATCCGAGTGGACAATCTCTAAGGGTGCCTTTGCCCTTAAAATTTTCCTGGCGAAAACTTTCCTTGGAATTCAAGAATACAACCTTCACAAAGGCTGTCCTATTTCTCTATCAATGGTAAACCTCTACCATTCCTTTTCTATTCAACAAATTAAGACCTCCAAAGTTGAGATGTCCAAATCTCAAGTGCCACAACCAATTTTCATCTTTTGGTTCGCTTTGGAAAGCCTCTTTTGCCACTGCTGCTATCTTTTCTTCATTTTTCAGATCTGCTCTCATTCTAAGAGGGAACATCATGTTCCTTGTCATCTTCACTTCAACAATACATTGTTTTCTAGGTGGTTTGTCCATGATGGTACAAAAATCATCCTCAAAAAATACATTATACCCCTTTTGAACAAGCTGTCCAATACTTAAGAGGTTACACTTCATTCCTGGAACATAATAGACATCTGTTGTGGATTTCTTTGCACCTTTCCTTGTTAAAACATTTACATTCCCTTTTCCCATAACAGACACTTTACTATCAGTCCCTAGTGTGACTTGTGACTTCACACTCTCATCTAGCATAGAAAACATTGCCAAGTTTCCTATCATATGGTTACTGCAACCGGAGTCTAGAAACCATAAATCCTCACTTTTTTCTTCAGCCATATTACAAGCTAAAAACAAATTATTTTGGTTGATATTTTCTCTAGTGAAATTTGCACTAGTTCTACTTCCCATAATGTCGCTCTTTCTACACTCATTAGCATAATGACCATATTTTTTACAATAGTGACATTGACACTGGACTTATCATACCTCCGTCCTTGAGCATTCTCCGCCGACCACTGGGCCGGGCCGGCCGCCTCTGGCCTTGATGTCGATTTGGATGTCGCCTTCCCTTCCTTGAGCATTCATTTCGGATCGTTTCTTCCACCTCTCGTTTTGGCTTTCACTCCTTCCTTTTGTTTCCTCTCGCCTTGCCCTCTTCCTCTTCCGAAAGACATCTCAAGTCTTAAAGGCATGTTCCGTAGATGAGTTTTCACTCCTACCCACCGCTCATGAGTCATCAAAGGGATGCATGTAGCTCATCCATCGTGAACTTTGTGAGATCCTTAGCTTCTTCTATGGTGGTGACAATACATCGAATCTTGAGGGTAGACTCCTCAAGAGTTTTTCCACAATCCTCTTTCTCTTCAAGAGTCTTTCCATGGGATCTTATTTGTGTGACCATTCAAATCACATGAGTGAATAATAAGTCAATATTATCTGACTCCTTCATATAGAGAGTTTCAAAGTCTCTCCTCAGCAACTGAAGTTTTGCTGCCTTCACTTTTTCCATGCCTTGACAGGCTGTATTGAGAGTTTCCCATGCTTCTTTGGATTTCTTGGCTACTGCTATCCTAGGAAACACACTCTCATGCACAACTTGATACAATAAGAAGAGAGCCTTGGAGTCTTTCTTCCTAATTTTTTTCAGCAACTCTTTCTCTGCTTGAGTTAGTTCTTCAAACTCTTCTTCATCTGCTGGCTCTACAAAGCCATCCTCAACTAATTCCCATAAGTCTTGGGAGACAAATAATGCTCTCATAGTTATTGACCAAGTTAGGTCATAATTTTTCCCATTAAACACGGAGATGGACATTTCCATACCCATGGCCTGCTCGCTCCAACCCATTCTGCACTCTTAACTATGATTAAAAAAAAAAACTTGACCGTGTATGTAAAACAGCTCACCGTTCGCAACAAGACTCAAAAATCAGATAGAGAAATACCTTTTGATTCTTCGCTCTAGGCCTCGCCACCGCCGGAGAAGCCGCCGCAACTAAGAACTCTTTCCTTCGAAATTTTCGATCTTCAAAGAGCTCCGGACTAGCTATGATACCATGTTGGAATATTTAAAATTCCAAAACAACAATGGAGAATAAACTTCCCTCTCTTCAACACAGAGAAAATAAAAAAAATTTCTTCACTGGAGACAGAGCTTTCCCTGTAAACACTATTTCATTAAACTTCAAAAACTTGGTTACAAAATCACCTCTGCTTGAGGGAATACAAAAAAAACTTTGACTGCTTCAAAACACAGTTCAAAAACAACTCTCACTCTCTAAAATTTCACTCTGGACAAATACTCTGTCTCTTCAAAAATGAAAGCACTGTTGTGCACTTCAAATTCTGTTACACTGCTGCTGTGTAAAAAAAACTCACACAACTAAACTCGCATCAAGCGTGCTATATTTCTTTACACCGCCGTGTGAAAAACATTTTGAATACATAGCACGTGTGCCCTTTTCATCTTCCTTTTATAACTCAGCACTTTTACAATATATAAAAAAACATTTAAAATAAACTATTTTAAAAAACTTTAAAATAAAAAAAAACTAAAATAAAAATCAATCACTATGGCCCACGGCCTTCCCTTTGACATTGTACGTATGTATATATGTAAAACATATATATGTTCTCTGCACGACATTAACCAAACATTAAAGACTTTGACCGAATCATGAACCGGACTTCAAAAACAGAAAATTAAACCCTTTTGCATAAAAATTCCGCGTGCCAAAAGGTGATTGCTGACGTCATCAATTTGTGACGCGGGATTTTTATTAAATCCACTTCATAAGTTTCCCCGGGTCTGATTTTTGGCGATCCTGTACGGAAAAAGTGTGATGCGGGATTTTTCATAAATCTGGTTTATGAAATTTCAGGTCCGGGCTGCTCCAATTTCTCCGTATCGAAAGATTACTGCGCTGAGGTTGACTGCACAAGCAAAAATGGCAAGCGGCTACTGTGTCCTGCAAAACAGAAATGGTAGGCGGCTTACACAGCGTTCTGCAACCAGAATTGGAAGGCGGCTTACGCTGCTGAAAGTAATTTCAACAGCTGCCCTAAATCAGGATACTGAAAACTGTTAGTTGGCCGGTTATTCACAAAATGATTCGTTTTGCTTGCCGTTTGCTCATTCTTATGGGCATTCTGATGGCCTCCCAGTGGCTTGGAATCGTAGAACTTTTTTGAACAATAGCGGCAGGGAAAGACGTGGCCCTTAGAGCGCTGGGCGGAGCTTTTGCTCTTGGAAGCGGAACCCTTTAACTCTGGCACGTCGTTATGGCCTTCCTTGTCTGCACGGGTTTCTTCCCCTAAAAATGCCTTTACTGAGCGGTCGTCATGGCCGAAATTAGTGTAGAGTTGAGTGAGATCCACTCCAACCAGTCTGGTCCCACGCTTCTGGTAATCGCCGTTGGAAGCTATGGATGGATATCTGGACACTTCTTATAGTCTCTGCCCTAGTGTTATATTTCTATATACGCCGAAATTAAAAACTACTATCTGCGCTTCCTCAGTTTTATACCCGAAAAAGGACAGTGCCTGTTGGTAGTTGTCTAACGAGCCAGAGGAATTGCCCGGACGGTCAAAATTGGTCGGAATCCGGGCCAAAAAAATTTAAAAAATCTTTCAGAAACAGTGCTTGAATCCTGATTTTAACATTGGAAATGGATTCAGCACCATCAAAAACATGTAGGACACCCAAAATATTAAACTTTGATAGTTATAACATGGATTTGGAAAAATTCCTGCCAGATTTTCTGAAAAATTACCGGAATTTTCATGATTTTCAGGGCGATTCCTCCGGCTAGTTAGACTACGGCGTTGGTATAATACAAGAAAGTGTTTTATAGGCTTCAACAAATTCCAACTTATCCCACTCTTTGACCGTGTCTTACGACAGCCTTACATGTAGTGACGGTGTGCTCACGCAACCTCTGGAAGTAACTTAGGGCAAACAAACCCCTTGTTTCATATGTTAGGGCTCTACGGATTTCGAAATCCGGTCAAAGGATGAATGTTGCATGGAAAGAAGAGTCGAACTTGCACTCATATACCCATGACTTCCGCTTTTTGAGAGTAGATTTGTTTCGAGTAGTCTTTACTGGCATTTTTTTAAAGTTTTTATGGTGGTTTTTTACAATATAATTTGATTGGTTTCCTTTACCAAAAACTAGAATAACATATTCAGCTCTGAGGGGATTTGACCCGCTGATTATCTGGACATCATTATAATATTAAATAAAATATAGAATATTATTTCCAGTTGGATGTTTGATTTACGTGGAAAGATGGTAAACAGCCATGATTAGTGCATAGTAGATCAAAGACATGTTTCGTATATCAAAAATACCCGACATTTTATTTTTTATTTCCAATAGTTTTAGGAGGCTACATTACAAAAACATAGTCTATTAAAGACATGTTTCGTATATATCGAAAATACCTTTTGTTGACCTTTTATATTTTATTTCACATAGTTTTAGGAGGTCATATTAAAAAGATTTGACAGGATTCTAACGAGTAATATAAATTAAGATTTTATCTTAATTTTTTAGACGGAAACTTCAAAAAATCACATTAAAAAGAACTCAAAACTATAGCCTATGCCTTTTTATTTTGTAATAAATAGATCATTTAAAATACCCATTTTTTAAACACAAATCTAAACCAAACTTAAATTATATAAATATATTTGTTATGGGAATAATGAAACACATTTTATGTCTCGAGTGAATTAGTGAAGGACTTTTTGAGATGTTTTTTATTTTTTTTGTCAAGTTATATGTGATCTTACAGGGTTGACATATGGTTTGAGGTGCCACTTTTGGGCCACACCAACCCGAGGATGTTTGATTCTGGGTGGCCTTGTTGAGTGGACCGATCCTCAACCAATTGTGCTAGTAATTTTCTTTATAATTTATTATTTTTATTTTTATTTTTAACTTTTAATCATCTTAAATTTACTCAAACAAAAAAAATTAAAATTAAAATTTTATGATTAAAGCTTCTATTTATTAAATAAAAAAAACAAAATTTATTTAAATATTTGGTCCTCATGATAAACTACATTATGGAAAGGATAATCTCAAAGTAATATGAATCATAAATGTTTGAACTCGTACAACTTTTTATCTATTGATTTTTTGGTTTTTACATTATTATTAATTAACAAACAAAATTTACAATAATTATGATTAAATATAAAAAAAACATTATTAACATGTTATATTATTGTTAATCATATTTATCATAATTTTATAGATAAAATTTTGATATTTATCATAGTTTATTTATATTTAGTGATTAAGTGGGTGAGATTGTTTAGGTATTCGATAATTTTAACATAAAAAATGAGTAGATGGATTTTTTAAAATGTTGATTCTATTTATGTGCTTAAAAGTGTATTTTAAATAATAAAAAAATAACAATCTTACTTGAAATTGTCTTACTAGATTCTTGGGATAAATTTCATTTATAAGTTAGACTACACCTAAAAAAAATATCTTAACAATACCCCAACCATTATCTCTAATATATTAAATATTATTAAGTAAAAAAACATTTGGTAGGTTTAATGATAAGTTATTACAAATAATGTGAAATTTAAAGTAAGATAATTAAAAAAATCATATTTTATGAAAAATTTATGTTTTCATAATATATGTTTATGTAGAAATTTAACTTTAAGAATTTTTTATAGGATTACCAAAAAATTTTAAATTATGATGAATTAAATTGAAAAATTGTCTTGTAAAACTCTACATTATAATTAATAAATAAAGTTAAGATTTTAATTTTTTAAATATCTCTCTTTTTTGGATTCTACCAATCAAATTATTGATCTTAGAGATGTTAAAATGTCATCATAATGATTACAAGGAGAAATGTATAGTCTATGGGGCTTTGAATATGTTAGGGTCAGTAGTTTTACATTTTTTGAATGCCTTCGAATTACTTAATTTTCAGTTTGAATAAATTAAACTTAT
This sequence comes from Pinus albicaulis, assembly GCA_034641835.2. NCBI lineage: Eukaryota > Viridiplantae > Streptophyta > Pinopsida > Pinales > Pinaceae > Pinus > Pinus albicaulis. Next base: position 846,020,877 of record CM076572.1, read on the forward strand.
AATCAATGTCATTGCCATAAGTTAGAATGTCACTGTCCAAAACATCACCATGTGTGTAGTCATTAAGTGGTTTGGTGGAAAGCCTGAAATAAGGTTGAGTCATAAGGAGTCATTGTCACAAATTTTGAGTCATGTGGTATGTGTCAATTATGAATTTTTTAGAAGGTCTATTTAAGTTAGTTTTAGTTGAAAATATTACTGCTCAAAGCAAGATGGCCATTGATAGCAACACCTTTCTTTTCCTCTCCTAGTCTATTCATTTTTCCCTAAGACTCTAAACCACATCCTATATTTCACATCTCCAATTTTCCATTTATTAAATCATATACCTCACCCCCCCTATTCATTAATAATTTCTTGTCCATAAACCATACAACTCTCATATTTCCCATACTATCCTAGTTCCATCCCCTTAAATGGTCATGACTGCAAATCATATTTGACACTAACCATATATCCTCTCCACTACTCAAAATCCCATACCCAACCAAGCTTTATAATGATTATCATACTTAATCCATCATACCTTTCAATGAGCCGCCTTGTGACATCACACTACAAGAAAAACTTTATAGAAAATTCAAATCAAAAGAGAAAACCAACGTATCCTTCACAAGGTTTCCTACAGTATTGATCTCCAAGCTAATTGACGGTTATGATCGAAAGGTAAACATTATTTTGTAGCCAATTCGAGCGGGTGATTGAAGCTACAACCACAGTGACCACAGAAATTGTTGATGTGCATAAGCACTAAGTAGCTGTCACTGCTCACAGAGTCTTATGAAATCGTTGCACAACATTTTTCCAAAAACCCATAGCATTGACATGACTTGGTTTTTTCTTTTCAGAGGTAGGTTGTTGCCACTCAGGTCCTAATTTTTTCTTACTGTCTAATTCAAGGTAAGATAAATCATGATTAGCCCCCTCTTTATGAGTCATTGCGCAAAAATGCTACCCAACTTGCTCTCTACACAGTGTTGTGCATACTCTATTTTTTGCATCCTTTTGAAACGATGATTCCGACCACATGAAGGAAAATTATGGAAAACTGAGAGAGGTTTCTCTCAAACAGGGGCCAAAGAAAAATAAAATCTTCCATTTTTTCATAGGTGTCACATATCAAGAACTTCGAATACATCATCAATACCTATTTTTCGGACTATCAAATTTCTTATTTTAGTTATGCTTTTGTAGAGTATTTTCTGAGAAGATAGGGCAGAATTTAGAGAAACTAAGAGACATATTTCTTCAATACAAGGTCATATACAATAACTGCCTTCACGTTTTACATAGGTGTAGTATTTTGGGAGTTACAGGTGTTTCTTCAAGCCCTATTTTCATAGTTTTTTGGTGGGAGAATTGCGATTTCTTTTGCAATTCAATTTTTGTGAAGCTTGTGTGTTTCAATTTTTGGAATTCTAAAGTTTTATTGTGGATTTTGAAAAAAAATTTGTATGTTGTTAGTTCATATTTTAGAGTTTGGATTGTGGGACAAAGGTGAAACAAAATTTGAAGATAAAATTACATAGTGTTGCGCAGTTGTTGCGCACAAGTTACATGTGTTGTTTTAGGGTTGCCATCTGTCAAGAGGAGGGTGGATGAACGTGTTGTTGAGTCAGGAGTTTAGTCTTCATCCAGGCATTTATCATCTTGAGGAAATCCATGGAAACAAGGCAATTTACCTAGCTGTTGTGCAACACTAATTTAAAAGCTCACTGTTGTTTCTAATTTTTTATGTTAAAGGATATGGTTTGATGTTTATGGAGGATTGTTATAGATTTGGATAATTTTTATTGGATAGGCTGATAAGATCATGGAATATTTTTGTTTTTTCTATTTAAGAAAAAGGCTGTGGAATATGTTAATATTTCTTATTTTGTGTATGACTCGATCCACTTCATCGATCAAAGACGTATTGCATCTAGACATGGTGCTTTTAAATGTTGTATGGCTCTTTAATGCCAAAGGTTTGAGGAAAGAAAGGGTAGGATAGTATTAAGAACTTGTTTTAGATATTTTTCTAGTGTGATATTATTTCTGATGATTAAGGAAGCTTATGGTTCAGTTATTCTAGTGAAAATTGTAGAGATTCTTGCGGTATTGTGATTCGAAAACTGTGTTTTTCTTGTGCATTTGTTATCGTTTTCTTCTTCGGTCCTTTTTTGGGTTTAATAGCTTAGTTCTATTAGGATTCATTCTCGCATTTCTCACATTTTTCTGTTTCCTAATATTTCTGTTGCACATGAAATATGATGGTATTCCCATATTTTGTGTTTTCTTCTTCTTAATGCTTTGTCACAAATATGCAGCATTAGATTTTTTATATGGTCTATCTCATGTGAAAGATTACCTTTCATGTTTACCTCCACCATAATACAAGTTGTTTTCTTATTTCAAAGTATATCTTAGACAAGCCTTTGTATGTGTAATTGGTTGTTATAAGAATAAGCCTCATAAGTTAGCAAGGCTATGATCATATATATATATATATATATATATATATATATATATATATATATATATATATATATATATATATATATATATATTTGTTTATTTATTTATTTATTTATTTTCGGGTAACCTTCATTTATTTCCAACAATCAATTTAAACCCTTGAGATTCGTCTCTGCGTGCTCTATAATATGAAAAATATTTAGTTTTCTTAACTGAGGGATCCCCCTCTAGCTAGAAAAGACCAGTTTCTAGCTACAAGTGGTTTGTGGTTACCTCTGGGACCATATCGTCAACCTAGAGGGATTCATGGAGTGCTAACAAAATAGATGACAGTTGGGTGTGTTGTTAACACACTTCTTGAAGTTAAGATCACTAGTTCAAAACCCATGGGTAATCCCACTTTCCTTAAGAGAAAAAAAAAAGAGAAAGATATAATATGTATTAACAAGGAAAATAAATTGAATAAAATGCAATAATAAATAAGTGAATACTAATAACCATATAAATAGTATTAGTGTTAAAACCATTTGATTCTTAGAATTTAAGGGGTAAGGTATATATATGTTTATATACCAAACAAGTTAATTATTATATAATCGATGTCTATTAGAGTCTAGATTAGTTGTCCCATAAACAAGGTTTCATACATCAGTTTAATGTTTAGTTAGGTTGCAATCATAAATTTCAAATATATTTAGTATATTAAAAAATAATAACCTAAAAAAAGGAAATATTATCAATTTAAATTCATTTTAATTTAGATACAAATAATTTCAAGAAAGCTCAAATCCATGAAGTGCAAACCTATGCTCAAAATTTTACACTTTAGAAAATATTTTAACTTAAGTATTTTTGCGACAGACACTTTCTAGCCCAGTAGGGAAGAGATTTTGTAATGTCATGAGTTGTCCCATTAAACATTTTGAGTGTAATTTACATAAACATAAGAAAAAATAATAATAATAATAATAATTATAGTTATTAATATAACATTTTTACTTGAAAATATTACATAAAAAATAATATTAAAAATTAAATTAATTTAAATAAAAATTAATAATTATAATTATAATTAGTAACCATCCTAGATTCATCTTGATTGTGGATCTACAAAGCTCCAAGATGGACCTCTCTTCACTCTAATATCAAGGTGCTAACCTCTTTTCACCCTTAAACTCTTCAGGAGCAAACCACGGTTGGTAGATCTAGGTTCGTTTTAGAAATAATTTAGCATGAATGCAAGCTAATGATGGTCTTTCATGACCCATTAGTCACAATGAAAACCTAGAAATATAACAATAAGTTAACTAGGAGGGCTAATTAGATCTACTTGCACAAGGAATTTTAAGATAGTGTAAAAAGATGAAATGTAGGAAAATGAGTTAGATTTTACAATATCTGTGTGTGTGTGTGTGTGTGAATTTAACTATGTGACTTTTTAAATTTTCCTAACATTGTTATGTCATTTTTCATGTAAAATAATATCCATATTTTTTAGTTGGTGCAAAATATTAGTATCTAAATGATGGAATACTACTACAAAAACTTCTGTAATGGTAGAGAATAGTTTTTTCTTGTACACAACTATTTTTCCAAAATTTATAATCATCATTACATAATTGTGTGTGTGTGTGTGTGTGTGTAAGTATTTATATCCTTCAAATTACAAGAAATTCCATTAATGTAACTTAAAGGGGTCATACCATTATCAAAAATTATGTTTTATTTTTAGATCATATAATTCTTTTTTAAAATGGTGAAGGCCCTATAAACTTGTAGAGGAAATAGGCGACGGATGTATTTTAAGATTTTGATATATGTAAAGAGAAAAATGTATTAAGAATAGTTATGTGTATGTGTGTGTGTAGTTTCATGGACAATGGATTTTCCTAGCTTATAGGAAAATAACCTCAAAGTAGAGATATATGCATGTTTTCTCAAAAAATGATGTTTCCATGTATTTTCTGCCCAAAACATGAGGTACTTGACTTCAAAACTATATTTGAAGCGATAAATACACAATGAATTCCCACAAGGGAAAAATTAAACTCAAAAAAACACGTGCATGTTCCTAGTGCCAAAAAGTGTGCACATTTATAATGTCAGAAATGTTCTTTTGTTCTTGTAGATAGTGAATTTAACACATGGAAAATGATTGAGGTGCGTTTGTGGAGATGGGGAAGGTGAGGGATAGATAGAGTGGCCAAGGGAGATAAATACAAAAAGAAGGAGCAAGACACAAGGATTACATGAGATAGGGAAGAATGAGTTGGTGGGAAATGGTTGAACCGCATCTAGAATGGGTGGGAAGGTGAGAGAGAGAGGGATAAAGGGGTGAAGGGAGATAGAGAGAGAGAAAGGGGTGGGAAGATGAGAGAGAGAGGGATAGAGGGGTGAAGGGAGATAGAGAGAGAGAAAGGGGATGAGGAAGTATGAATTGGTGAGTGAGGGGAAAGAGTGAGTGAGTTGAAAAGTGAGATATATAAGGAAATATTGTGGGGAAGGGAGATCTAGAGATATATTTTTCATTGAAATGAGAAGAAGAGAGACACAAATATGGAGGGGGTTGTTATGAACGATGGATTAATAACGAGAGAGAGGGGGATGGGGAGGAGAGAAGGAGTGAGAGTGATCGTACAAGTGAATGAAAGTGAAAGGGAGAAAGAGAGAGATTTTGAGAGAGTGGATGAGAAAGAGAGAGGAAGAGTGAGAGATAGAGAGATACATGGGGGGAGTGAATTAGATAGGGGGAGAGAGTGAGGGATTAATAGTGATATTTAGAGAGAGTGAAGGAAGATAGAAGAAGAGTGAGCGATAGAGAGATGACATGGGGTGGAAGTGAATGAGAGAGAGGAAGAGAGTGAAAAAGGGAGAGATAAATAAGATAAAGCGAGGATATAGAGCCAAAGGAGAGAGAGAGAGAGAGGGGGGGGGTGGTGAGACAAAGAGATATATAAGGAATATTGTGAGGGATAAAGAGATAGAACTAGAGGAGGGAGAGAAGGGTAGATGAAGAGAGAAATAAAATTATGGGAAGATATGTATAGAGATAGTGAGGGAGTGAGGGAGAGGGAGGGAGGTAGATATAAATATGGAGGGGAGAGAGACTAAATATGTGAGAGTTTAGAGATTTGTAATTAGGAATAAATGGGTGGGGGGTATAAGAGAGAGACAAAAGGAAACAATGAGGAGTAGAGTGTGTGTGTGTGTGTGTGTCTGTGTGTGTGATGAGGGAGAAAGGGAGAGAGATAATGTGGGAGAAAGGGGGAGAGACAGAAGGAGAGAGGGAGGGAGACAGAGACAAAGAGGGAATAATATATAGATATGAAAATAAGAATATCTAAATGGAAATAAACATTTAGAGAGTCGTGCGAGAGTCTGAGAGAGAGTTTTAGGTAGAGTGATAGTTATGGGCGATGCAGGGAGAGGGATAATGAGGGTGAAGGAGCAAAGGATAGAGGGAGGAAGATAGAGATAGAGAGAGAAGAAAAGAGAGATAAAAATACAAACATGTAAATTGAAATAAAGATATTGAGAGTGGTTTTGATAAAAGGAGAGAGATCAAAGGAGATTGGGAGGTAGGAGAAAGTGAAAGAGTGGAGGGAAATCAAGAGAGGAGAGAGATATTGAGAGGAAGAGGGAGAAGAAAGAGATAGAGAGGTAATAAGAGAGAGAGAAATATGAAGATAGAGAGTGAGAGAGAAGGAGAGAGAGAGTGATGGGGAAAGTGGAGGGGGAAGAGAGAGGAATATTAGGAGAGAGGTGGAGGAAAAAATAGATAAAGAGGAGTGAGTGAGAGAGGAGAGAGGGAAGAAAAATAAAGAGAATGATAGAGATATAGGGAAGAGAGAGAGAGAGAGAGAGAAATATTTTTAGGCAACAAAAAGGGGAAAATGGAGAAGGGGGAGAAGAGCGAGACAAAGATGAAGAGAGAGAGAGAGAGAGAGAGAGGTGGGGGTGGGAAGTTGATTATGTAGAACATATCAAGTGAGGGATGGAGGGAGAGATATAGAAATAGAAGAAGGGGAGTTGAAGGGGGAGAAAGATAGAGCAGGGGGGAGGAAGAGGTATTAATATGTATATAGATAGATAAAGATAGAGGGTTTAGAATAGAGAGAAGGGGAATTGAAGGGGGAGAAAGACATAGAAGGGGGGGGAGGAAGAGGTATTGATATGTATATATATAGATAAATATAGAGGGATTGGAATAGAGAGAAGGATGGGGGGAGACAAAAATAAAACTAGAGAGAACAGAGTGAGAAAGAGATAGGAGGGAGGGAGAGATGATAATGATAAAGGGATGGAGATATATACATGGCTGTGAGAGAGAGAGAGAGAGACAGAGGGAGAGAGAGAGAGAGAGAGATGAGGCTCCTCAAAGGAAATGACTTAGTAGCCTATTTGATACATTCTATTGTTAACAAAAATAAAGGAATCAATTGATTTTATTATTTAAATATAATTTGGGTAAAACTTATAAAAGAGAAACCCATGGTATCTTGATGGCTCATGATACAAACCTACTGTATTCTGATAGCCCATGGTATAAACTCGTGTTATTATTATGATAAAAGAGAGATTGGAACGCACTCTTGAGGGCATGCATAATCATGTTCTCATATTGATTCAGAGATTTTTTGTAGTTTTGGAGTGCTAATAGTGAAACTCTTAAGTGAATTGGTGTTGTTGGTGAAAACAATCCACCCTAGTGTTGGGTATGTTTGATATTATTTGCATGACTATCCCCACATCAAATACGTTGCGCTATGTGTGTAAGTGGGGCCAAAAGGGGTGTAACATCTCCCCTTATTTTAGGGGTTGTAGGTGGAGCGATACCCCCCCCACCCCCCGCCCACCCCCTTTTAGCAGTTTTGTAGTTTTTCCCATAGTTTTATAGATGGTAGTTACACCCATGGTTTTATAGAACCAATCAAGGTAACTACGATTATGGTCTAATCCATGGTTAAAGGATTGGTGGTTTAAGAATGCTTTGGAAGATATATAATGTATTTTAACATTGAAAGGACTATTATTAAAAATTAATCTATTTTTCTAAGTTTTGGGTTCCATTAGAAAAAACTTCTATGTATATTTCTTTTGCCATTGTATGTTTTCTAGATTTTTTTTAAGAATTGTTTGCAGATATTATCTGTATAAGGTTAAAAACTACACCAAAATGATTCTAAATTAGTGTCAATGGTGAAAAAAAATCCAACCTAACTAATTAAAAGGTAATATCACTCAGATCGTTCACAGGTATTTATTGCCAAAGATTCATCTCATTTCTAGGTTAAGGGTTCAACCAAAAATCTACTTTTATAACTCAAAATTCTTCCCTAGTATGTAAATCCAAGTCACATTAATAAAATATTGGTTGATTTTGTTCTTGTGCTATATTTTTCTTATGCTATGATGCTTAAGTTATTTATTTTTCAAGAAGGGTTTTTATAGTGATATTAATAATTAGATCACTTATATTGGTTGAATTTATTTGTTTTCATATGTTGTTAAAGTATATTGATTGGATTGATTGTCTATAAAAGTGAGATTTTATCATGGTATCAGAGCTATGCATCTTGTGAGGCTAAAGGATTTTTAGTTTAAAATTGATTTTCATAATTTCGTGCAATCATAACTCTAAATATGACATTATATTTACTCTAGCCTCAACCCCACATATACATATGATTCTCCAAGGTATTTTTGATCCATTCTTCATCTTATTTTATATGATTTTGTAGTTTGAATAGTGTTCCTCAACAATGATACCTCTAGTCTCCATTGCTTGGGTTACCATCTAGACTAGTTTTTTTCGTCTATATCTCCCTTATTTCTAGGTTTCCATTGTTAGAAGTTTCAAGGTGGTACTTATTTGATACAATATTCCATCTTCTTTCCTTCCTTTGGGATGAGAATTCATGCATTTCTCGCCTATCATTGGAATCATTTTTATTTTAAATATTTCTATCTATTATCCTTATATAATGCACTCCACATATTTCCCCTCCTAGACGTGGCCACCCTTGCCGCTCCATCATAATTTATTCTGTGATTTTTTATTCTCATTCTTCTATCCATGCTACAAAAAAGGGTTATATGTTGCAAAGGTGTGTACTACTTCAAATCTCGAGTAAGATCACACACTTGTCAAAAAGGTAAATCTTTGACCATCTAATAACATTCCCAAACATTACCAATAATTCAAGATAAGCCAATTGAGTTAGAGAGAGACATTATAGGAGAATGATGTTGAGTATCAAATACAAGTATTACTAGAGAAGTGGTAGTATGGGCCCATAACACTATTCATACCCATGGAAAAAATAATTAGTATATGTAGATTTCTTATCTTTATTAGGGAATGAAGGAATTGATGGGGAGAGTCTTGTTGGACCAAAATGAAGCCAAGGAAGAGGCTCTCCAAGTGTGGGATTATATACAACTTCCCATAAAATACTTGGGCCAATGTTTGTAGTGATAAGAGGATCGGTTTTTCGTTACTCCTGAACTAAGTGGCTCTCTAGATAGGGGGGGAATTCATATTGAAGTGGTCCCTTTTGACCCTTCCCATTCAACATAAGAGATGTTAGTATAATTTTTATTATGGGTTCTATATTTATCTGAATATTTTGGTTTCATGTTAAATAGTATAGGTCTTAGGACTAGACTTTCATAACTTTTTTTAGAAATTTAACTTCTCATGTATGGATTTTCAAGAACTTAAGGTTTTAGCAGTAGTATGGTTTCCCCAATTCCAGACGAGGGAAAAATTTGATGACAAACTTTTCTCTCTTTTGACATATCAATCGAATCTTTATTTTACCAAAGAAAAATAAAGGAGATAATAAAAAGAGTAATGTGGATACATATAAGATATACGGGTAATTTAAAATAGGGGAGCATTTATTCTTAAAAGTTAATCAAAATAAGATTTATTTGAATTTGGTAATATCTACCAAGATAGTAATGATATTTTATTGTTCATTCAATATATTGGATAGAATAGAACTTGTTTCACACATGCTTGCATTGTATACCTCCATGAAAGTTCATTATGTACTTCATTTTTCATTATTATAAAAGTATGTGCATGCTCTTAGCCATCTTATTGATTGGACTCTATATTGGGATAAATCCAATGTGTATACTAAATAGGAAGCTCATAAAGTTCTAGAATACAACCATAGGGTAGTTAAATGTCTAGTGGACCTAGTACATCCCTAAAGAAGCAACATTCAATATGGATGATGTAATGTTGCTAGCATACTCACACACACACACACACACACACTGATATATATATATATATATAATGATGATGATGATGATGATGATTTGCACCAGAAATGGTACAAAAAATTCGGGAGGAGAATGTAAAACCCCAAATTTGATCCATAGATTAACAATGCATATTTTTGTATACAATGAATGGCTAAGGTACAAGTGATGTATTATGTAAATATTGTAACCCACAACTCTTCAATTATAACCCATGACTCTTTGTGGATATTCATCATTCACCCTATGAAAATCCTTGGGAGTGCCTATGCAACCATGGTTGTGACAAAATTAGGGAAATGGATTTTATGAGAGTTGTGTGTAAAATGTTTCCATGTATCTAAAGACCATAAAAGGATTCTAATTGTATTTGGTAATTTTTATTGCGAGAAGGGTTCCTATGATATATTTTTTGTTCTCTTATTTTTGGCTCAAGCATCTTATACCTATACTGAAATTGGACTAAGGGGGTATTAGGAACACTTTTCCTTGCATTTAATTATGCAATATTTTCTTAAATACTTGTCATGTTTTCTTTTTTTTGTTCGCTTTTCTTTGGTTATCTCACACATATTCAATTTTGGAAACATATAAGAAAATTATAAATATATCAAGAAAAAGTATTCATTGAATCAAAAGATGTATTGTAAAAATTGAATAAGGATAAGACATTTAATCTGAGTAATTGAATTAATGTAAATGTTGTAAAACCCTATGTGAAAATTATTAGAAATATGTAACCATCTCCCTTCAAAGCCAATAAATATTCTTGAACTAAGGAAGGTGTTACCTATTTGACCCAATATCTAAGGTTTGTTATGAATATGGGGTTACCAAAAGCCTCATTTTTGGAAACTTTGGTGAATTTAATTATGATACCACGATTATGATCAACTCATTGATATCTTTTCAGAGATATAAATTTTATCTTAATCTGAGTTGTAGATGAGAAATAGGACCACATTATGTCATAGCAACCACTTTTTTACATTTTTTCATATTATAATCCAATGAGTTACAAACTCTGGGGGTAGGTAGTCTCCATGTCATAGGGTTCCACAGTTGTGCTAAAGGTGGGGCCTACTAACTAGATCATTTTGATGTTTCTTTTTTTACTATAAAATACACATAATTCCTCCATAAGTCCAACGGCCCAGTGGTTTTAAGATTATCTGTATAAAAATCCACTAAAACTATTCTATTGTGTCAATGGCATAATTGTCTAGTGTGGGGACCACATGGCATAGTTCCAGTGGGTTGAGTTCCACTAGCGTACCAGCTCCCTTTCCTTCTTGCATGTATATATTTGATGGTCAATATTTTCCCACCCATATTTAATGGTTGATATTATCCCATCGACCCAAAAACCCAATTTATCTATGTATTGAATCTCACGTCCCTGCGGTTTGGAACCTCAACTTTTAGTGATTTATATGGATAACAGATGAGAAAACCCAAAATTATGAATTCCTACTAGCTTGTCCCAAGGGTATGCAGCCATGAATTTTGAATTACCGAACTAGAATGAGATGAAGGAAACAAAAAAAGGCACAAAATACAACAAAGACAAAATATGAGAAACGACATGGGTCTATAGATAAATCCACATTGTCTATACCAAAGAAGAAGAATATAAAGGAATATAGATCTACTACCCGACGAAAATATAATTAAACACATCCTTAGAACATATATTCTCTATTAATTACATAAATATGGGCATTATCTTTGAGATTCAAACCTGTCTGCAAAATGCATAAGAAAAAATTGAGTTTTTGTCGGTTGAATCACAATATCAGCAAGATGAGCTACAACACAAAAAAAATAATTTTGAACTGGTTCTTTTTCATAACAATACCCTATTTCAATTTTAAATAGGCTCCCATTGGTATCCATAAAGTGTTCAAGTCAGTAGAGGTGAGGCTTATCCCCATCAAGTTCCAATTTTAGGAGAAGTTTTGCATAAAGATGCATAAATTCATCCTGCACTTCCCAAGCTGGTCATCAGACATTGGGAATATCTTTTCAGCAATAAGAAAACAAGATTCCTTGAACATAAAAATGAGGTATCGATTCATACTCCAGATTATTCAAAAACCATCAAATTTCAAAGTGCTGGGTTTCTTTATGGCGATTCATCTTCAATTGTTCATACTCTTCCTCCACAATAACAAATTTTCAAATGTCGACATTGTAATCGAGTTTTGCATGTGAAATATAATTATTTTTATCTTCAAGCATGTAGGAACTGTGGTTAGCACACCCATTATTCAAACATATGCTTCAAAAACAAGCATCTGTAAGAACATAGATTCACCTTCAATAGATCACTCCTTGATAATGGACTTCAATAGTGAAGAATATATTTCACTCATATCACATAATTTGTTCATGCATACTGAAAATTCTTATAGTTAATTTTTCTTCATCTTTTCACCTTGTATCTGACAAAGTGGGAATCAATGGTCATTTACAAGTTTCAGAGATAAATCAACTAAGCCTGAGCTACAACCTGAACATTCTACCGTATCCTATAGCCAGATACAACCATAACCAGATTCATATTTGTTGTAAGAGACGAAGAATCCTCTAATAATTCCTTTGGTTGGTGGCTTTCCTTAAAACACTTCATGTTTAAGACATCTAGTTTTCTAGGTTTAAGGTCTCCCTCTTAAAATAATTAAGGATCACTTCCTCTAGAAGAATAATTTAGCTTCTTCCCACATTTGGAAGAGCTCTGGGAATCACACTAAGCATTCCAAGTTGAGACCCAAATGTCTCCCTTTTCACAAAAATTTGGAGCACTTCCTTCAGCAGAAGACTTGAACTTATTTCAATGTTTGGAAGAGTTCCAGGAACTGCACTAAGATTGGAAGTTTCTGTGGTGTATTTTTTCATATGTAAGACTCGGAATATCCATAGAAGACTAAAAATGACTACTGTGGATATTATGAGTCTTACATTTGAAAAAATACACTAAGAATTCCAGTGTTTGTGGTCATCCTTAAACCATCACCGATTGAGACAACTTCTGATTAAGGGGGGGGTGGGGGGGTTCTTCTTGGACTCATATATACCCCTTCGAATTAGGTGGGGCGGGGGGGGAGGAGTGGGGGTGGGCGGGGGAGGGATGTTGGACACCTAATCCACTAATGGTTATGGTGTGGAAGTTGAAGAATCACCAAATTCCAAGAGACCACTTGTTGTATGGAAACCAAGGGTCATAAAAATCTATTAAAAATATATATCTTGTGAATAATAAATGAAACTCACATTGATCTTACCTTCTTTCCTGACCATGTGTGACTTCAAAATTCAAAAAATATGCAATTATATAGAAATAAAAACAACATCATCAATGAAATAGAACATAAAGTAATAAGAGAAGAAAATCATTCACACATAGAGATGCCAGGATTGGTGAGAGACCATGGAGAAACCCACTACAGGGAAACACTTTCAAATTCTTATTTTTATTATATTTCCATTTAATAATTCAGGAAAAGAGAGTAAAATTATCTATATCTTCAACCATAAACCTATTTAGAAAAATAAATTAAATTATATCCATGAGATGAATCCAACAATGCTAATAATCCAAAACCTTCATTCAAAAGCATGCGATCAATTTTTACAGTCTGTGGTCAAATAGAAAAATATTCAGTCAACTGAAAATTCAAACCCTAGGTCTCAACCACACAGAGAGAGTGTTGTGCATGCAACTGAAACCCTTCAACTGCATGCATAGGTATGCATGCCTAAAATCATAGCCAAAATATTCTTGTGAAGAGCATGTGGTTGTGACCCAAAACCCTATACATGTGTGCGAGTTTCATATCATGCAATTTCGGACCTGTGCAAGACAATCTTCGTGATCTATCTCAAACCTGTGTCAAGAAATCTATGTGAGCTACCTCAGACCTGTGCAAGGCAAAACCAAAGAAGAGAATAGAAGAATTGTTCATGAAAATTTCCAAATGAGGTGGACATCTCTTTTATTTATAGACTTCCAAGAGTGTCCAATTTTCTTTAGGGCCGACTTGATCAAATATGCACATGTGAGATTTATTTCAAACATACACTTTCCCTTGTCCAAATTGAGTGATTCAATAGTAAAAATTTGTCCTATCAAAAAGAGGAATCTAATCCCATGTTTCGAATTTGTCACCTGGCTACCAAATTAATACTAGTGGTATCTTGCACTCATTCATAAGTGACAAATAAAAAGGTAGTTATAAATGTTTACAAAAATGTGTTACATTGTACTAATATTATAACTACCTAGTTAGGATCAACCTCATTGTATCAAATAACTTTATTATAGTAAAATAACATATTTTACATGAGTCCATTAATTTTTCTTTTAATCATATTTATAACCATTCTCATTTATTTAGAAAAATAACATGGAATTAGAATGGAAACATTGGAAGTGTGTTTTGAATACAACTTGTACTAGCTAGTGAATAGATTGAGAAAATTATGATGTATCATCTCATTTTTATTTATTGGTTTGAATATTTAATTTATCATTCACACTAGAAAGGAATATGAATTTAATTTAAATAAAAAATACAGTGAGTTAAGGTATGTAGTAGGAAAAATAATTGGTAAAGCCCCAAAACATCATTGAAGGAAATAAAAGTTATTGATTGATTAAAGACACTATTATGAGGAATAGAAACTTATAATATTCAAATATTGAATAGAATGAGGGAGAAAACTGATGAAAATAGCTAAAAAAAACTAGACAATTACAGAAACCTAATTATATTATGCACAAATGGTGTATGTGCACACACACTCACACACAGATTTACATTCAGATTACTCTATTAAATAGAGTTTCTGAGATCCAACTTATTCCTAAATTAGACAGAGAGAGGTTGAGAGAATTTCTCAACCATCAAACCAACTTCTCAAATATGGAATGTAAGCATTAACTCCAACATCCCCACTTAATGATTACATTACATGAAAATAAAAAAAATAATCAAGCTTATCAGTAGATGCTCCATCAAGTTGCCTCATAACCCTCGGAAAGGTGTAGTTGGCAAGTTGGATTCCTGAGTTCTCTTCCTCAACTCCCGAATCAAGGACCTCCCGAAGTCAATTACTGGACAGCATCCCAATCTGTCGCATAACCTCATTAGGAAACCACTTCCATGTCTACCACTAATGAGGGATCCTTCCCCAGATCCGCAATTGCCATACTATCTGGAGAACCATCCATATTGAGCCTTACTGCCACTTGATCTCTTTGAAAACAATTGATTGCAATCACTGAACTCCTAGTCATTCTATGGATGAGCTCCCATCCACTGAGATACATGGGTGCCAACTGCTGTACTCGCCAGTTATCTAGAAAATCCGTCTAAATACGAAATGTGTCTAGATTCAGCTATTACATTATAATATTTTTATCTGATTTTCAAAAAACATCCTCACTCCAAAAAACAAGATCATGTTCATGTCAGTCTTCATTAGCGTAGCTTTGTAACTTGTTGAAGCTCTCTTGATCTGTCACATCGTATACAACAATAATCCCATGGGCACCATGATACTAACTGCTAATAATTGTCCTAAACCGCTCTTGCCCAGCAGTGTCTCAAATCTGAATCTTAATCATCTTCACATCCTGTTCCACTGTCCGTATTTTAAAGTCAAATCCTATTGTGTTGATGTAGCTCTCCAAATAGGAATCATCCGCAAATCTGAGAAGAAAACATGATTTTCCAACTCCTGAATCGCTAATCAATGACAATTTGAATGCAAAGATTGCTTTCGAAAAACTAAAAAATGTCGGTGGCTCTTCAACGCTGGCTCAACACATTCTCTAAAATACTAAAAAAATGTTGTAATTCTTTTATTCCGTGCGCTGCATTCATCCCAAAAAGAAAAAATTGTAAAAACAAACGTGGGCTGCATATAAAAAAATACTGTGCACTAATTACCGTGCGCTGTTGATTTAGTTTTTTTTTTTCAGGCCACTGCAAACTCAGACCCCTTGAGACCAGCTTTACCAGCAGCCTAACATTGACGCAGTGCCAGCTATAATCCTTCACTGTCCAAAGAAATTTGTGGGAACGATTTCAATAATCCATTGAAGAAGCACGCAACAGAATGCATCACCAGGAGGAGATACAGTTGGCTGTCATCGTCCACCTGCCATGATTCCTAATCGCAAAAAATACTGTGCTCCGATACCATGATGAAAATAGCTAAAAAAAACCAGACAATTACAGAAACATAATTATACTATGCACAAATGGTGTATGTGCACACACACTCACACACAGATTTACATTCAGATTACTCTATTAAATAGAGTTTCTGAGATCCAACTTATTCCTAAATTAGACAGAGAGAGGTTGAGAGAATTTCTCAACCATCAAACCAACTTCTCAAATATGATATGTAAGCATTAACTCCAACAAAAACATTATTAATATCTAAACTATCATTTACTTAATTAAAATGATGACATTATTTATATTCAAATACATGTCAATAATCTTATTCTACCCATGATTATTAGACACTTTAATATAAAATAATCCTAGTTCATTCTTCCTCAAGTGAAATTTTTGAACCATATGATTACCCTTTGCAATGAGTGACAACTGATTTCACTAAAGGAATAACAATTCATCTTCTCTAACCAGTTCTTACTTTATGCTCTCCACAAGAAATTAATAAGTGATTGAATGTGTCCATTAACTACAAATTATGAGAACATTTCAAATATTTAAGAACATGTGTGAAGAAATCTAAATTTAGAAACATAGAAGACTTATGCATCTTAGGTTTTTTCCAATATATGTGAATGAATATAAATTCAGCCAGATACAAGTGCTTTATTATTGTTAAAATTTTCCAATAAATTGTAAAACTCTAAATAATAGTAGGCTTCCATTTTTACCTTAGACACAAAATGACAAGTGATATATGTTGTCATAAACATGATTCTTCTTTTCCAAATTTAGAATTAAGGTATGTAGGATCATATATAGGTTTGTTTAATTACCATAAGAAAAAATAGGAGACATACAAGTTTATTTTTTTTCCTTGTAAAAGTCATTGGAAAGTAATTATTTTATTTTCACAAGTGACATTATTTCTAGCAAAATTGCATTTTAATACTGTGTTCTTTTAAGTGACTAGCATAATTATGAAATATTGGCACTTAGTAGGCAAAGTAGGGATCTAGTGTAGGAGACTATTAATATATGTTTTTCTCAAATATTTTATAATATATGGATTTTGGGAGTTATTCCTAAACAATGGGGAAATGGGACATGCATGTGGATTGTTGTACATTATTTAATTTAGGAGATCTATTTTTTGAGAATCAAGGATGTGGTTCAATATAGGAATCTGGTAATTTAGGTTGCAAGCTCCACTTATATTACGGTTATGGCATACTGTGATGAATCCCTTATTGATTTAAATAATGTTTGTAGAAGAGAAATATCTAAAAATGTGTTTAATTAATAATTTTAACTATACTATAATCATTAGCAGGGTGTTAAAATCCAAATTAAAATACTTAATGTAATAAGGTTTCACTCATATAAATGACTAATAAAATGATAGTTAGATAATATTTAAGAAATAAAGTGATATTGTACCAATAACACAACTTACTCAGAGATATAATGGAATCAACCCCATTGTACTATATGCCTTTATTATAATAAAATAATATCTTTTACATGACCAGTTGAGTACCTTTTCTAACCATGCTTATTAGAAATTTGTATTATGAAGGTGTAATAATTCCTCCAAAGTCCTATATTACTATCTTAGTAGTTAGGTTTGTTAACAAAGTGTGTGTTCAACAAGGCCAACAATAAAGGTTAGTAGTTTTACAGAAATAGACAATGCTTATTCCATATCTCAAGGATGACAAGGCAACAAGATGAATTTAACAATATTTAGTTAGTAAGCTCTAATATATCTAATTTTATAATGAGTTAGCATTTTTGACAACACCTCCTTAATTTAGGATCAACCTATGACATGCTCTAAATGCTCAAATATTTACATGAAATTTCACTCTCATGGCAATAAGTTATATTTGAAAAAGGTTTTAAAGTTAGATATGGTTTAGACGTGAGTTTTTTATTTTTTATTTTTTTTATAAAATGAAGTATTTTATATACATATTTTATTTTCAAATGTAGTTTCATCTCATTCCTCTTATGAAAACCCTTATTTCTTCTCATATTGATATCTCCATGTTGGAATCACCTATGGATTTTCATTCAAGTTAGTTAAAAGGAAACTTTTTTGTTGGAGAAAATTAGTAATATAAATCTATGTTATATATTATTAGAAGGACATTTCAAATTTAATAACATAAATTTATTTTATTAATTTATTTTAACTTTCAATTTATTAAATGTAAAAAAAATAAAATGAATAGAATGAAAATTACAAGTTTTCTAAAAACATTACAAATCAAATAAATTTATTGTATTTTTTTTTAGGAAAAGAGAAGCTGATATAAATAATATAGATATTTTCATATTTTCATATTGGATTATAACATATATTTAACTTTTCTAAACACAATAAACACAATAATAAATTGGAAAAATAAAAAAATAGAAATCATTTTTCATATTAACTAAATAAATATAATTGACAAAGTAACATATCTTAAATTTCTTTCAATAAAATTTCCAAAATGACAGAGACTTTAATATTAAAATGGGAATTGAAAATTGACATGAAGAACTCTGCAATATCTATTAAAGGGCATGTTATTAGTCCCTGCCTACCACAAAACAGGGGCTATAACGATTGGTTGCCATTAAATTCATATTCATTTGCTTTTACCTTCTTTCTTTACCAATATTTAACCAAAATTTCCAAGTATCAATTTGGCTTCACCCAAATTTAATCAAAGTTTTCAATTGCACCTCTTATTGGGAAGCTCAGGTGGATAGAGGCAAAGTTACACTGGATACCAAAAGTTTAGGTTACAAAAGCCTATTCATATTTTCATCATTCGACTAATGCTAGCATTACTCTAGCATTAGTCTTCTCACATTAAATGTTAGTAAAATTTAATCTTCTGAGTGATATAGATTCTAGTTTGATCGTCCATGGACCCCACAACTTGGCTAGTTGGCTGGTTGTTTTGCTGCCACTTCTCTGCTGAAAATATTTTCCTCTGTTTGCATATGGATGCCCATCACTCGGCTCCCCATCATTGTTTTGTTGTCACTTCTCCACTAAAATTATTCTCCCATCACTCGGCTCCTCATCATTGTTTTGTTGTCACTTCACTAAAAATATTCTCCTATGTTTCGAGATAGCTCCCCACCGTTTATTTGTTTGCTTCCAACCGATTTATTTTCTTTCTTAACCACTCCCACCGCTTATTTTCGTACCTGCAAGATGACTACCAGTAAGTGTTAGAAGAATAGCATAAAATAAATTCACTATGAGGTCTGTATTAGTTCACATATTATAAACAAATGAATAGATATGAAAATATATTGAGAAGTGAGAAGAGAAACCACATGGATGCTGAGAAGCTATAGAAGAATACATGAACAAGCTATTAACTCCTGGATTATAGGTGATAAAAATTCTTGGATTAAGAGTAATATTTTTGTTACCAGGAATTCTGTTGTAACTAGAAAAACACAATACCAAAACATGCTCCAATACTTGTTTATGTTTTCTCTGAAGTAGAAATTCAATTCTTTTAATCCTTTTAATTTTATTTTTACCAGTAATTTGTTATAATTGCAGAAAAAAAACAATAGCAATACATGTTTATATTTCTAGATTTTATTACATGCTTATACCTGCAAATCAATTCACTATATCTATCGAATAGATTATTCGATAGTGCTTTTATGGCTGATTAACATAACATCGTTCACATGCAAGCCATCCCCGTTGAAACACAAAGCTTGCATTACTTATGGAGAGGTGCAACAAAATATGCCATCTCTATGACCATATGTAATAAAAAAGAAGTGCAAGAATATGTTTAACACCTTGAAAGAAAAGAGATTGAAACCCTTCGAATATGCACAAATTTACAGAGAGAGAATGACCGCCACCCGCAATAACCATGTTTTAGATTTGTTACTACTTAATAATTTAAACAATTTAGAGAATATAGGGAATTTTTAGCCTAATTTGATTGGACCCTTCCTAGTTATTAAGGACTTAAGAATGGATGTTATAAAATTAAGGACTTGGGAGGTCAAGCAAATAAAATTCATTGCTCGAAAGCGGTGTCTTGGTTTTTGTTTTGATGCTTTCACAATGGACCAAAATGGAAAAAATGTGGGCTCTATCACAGTTACAAATGTTCAGAAAAATAAAGGTGTAATTTAAATTTGCAGAAAAGGAATAAACATTTTACCTCCATCATGATCTGATATTTAAGAATTTCAAAATGGTGGTAATTCATACCTTTGTCCTTATTTGTAGTGCCAAACTCTTCTCGGTTGGCATAATGATGTTGTACGTTCACAATGCTATATATGGTATTAGGTTATTGTCCCTACAACAACGATCAAAATATGCATACTCATGTCGCATGTCATTCAAAGGATCTTTAATACACATTCAACTGTAGGGCGAAAGTGGTATGGCTGGCTTCCTATATTTCTGACTTGGTTGGCTTTGTTTAGCTGGTCTAATGATAGTATCACACATTACTCTCTATGTGTTCCTCTTCCTTCTTTTGTAAGCTTCTGGACATATGCATTCCTACTCCAATCAGATACTCATTGGCCACCAGCTCTCATATTATTTTCATCTTTCCATAGACATTCTTCTCCACCTCAGAATTTCACATAAGTGACTGTGTATTCTAGCTCCACATGAGAAGGCATAGTCTTCCAGTGCCTTTCACCAGGGCCTTCATCCATTTTACAGTATTTGCAGCTCCAACGTCATTTGTGGACATGATATCAATAGTATAGAATTTTATTCCAAAGTTTCTTTTGACCTGCGCTAGAACCATTCCTAAACCGAGAGGAAAGCGAGGAACGCGGGCCCAAGAATAAGCGCTCATCCAACCTAGAATCCAAGGCATATCTAGTAATGTGGGACATCTTGGGAATTTAAAAAACCAAGCCGGATGCATGGGCATGTAACATCTCGATGCTTGAGATCAAGAACACCAACCAACTGATACCGCCCCGATTTACTCAATCCCAAATGGTAAAGTATCAAAGAGAAATTTAGGATAGATCCAAACCCCATAAGTAAACCAAGCCCAATGTGCTAAAATCCGAGACCTTACATTTTATCCAAACAATGGAATGGAGCTAGAAATTCTAGCGATTTCCAACGCTACTGAAAATAGTGATTTGTAGGGCTACTAACCTACCAGCTCCTCAACCCGCTCAAGAGGATGCTTATATGAGAGTGCTTGTGTTTTCAAGCACTATTGAAAATAGTGATTTGTAGGGCTACTGACCTACCAGCTCCTCAACCCGCTCAAGAGGATGCTTATATGAGAGTGCTTGTGTTTTCAAGCGCTATTGAAAATAGTGATTTGTAGGGCTACTAACCTACCAGCTCCTCAACCCGCTCAAGAGGATGCTTATATGAGAGTGCTTGTGTCTTCCTAGATGCACTCTTCTTTAGATAGCAAAGATGAAGGTAGTGGCTTCAGTTTCCCCAGAACAACCACCGAAAGCATAGGGAGAGCCAATTTCAACTGACATTCTAACATTTCCCATTCTCACGCATACCCACCATTCCCCATTACACACTGCAGTACAATGTGTCTGCATTACTCTTTCAATATGCCTCCACGCTTTCTACTCAACCTGCAACAATCAACATCGGTATTTTGTACGCTTTCAAGAACCAATCCCCCGGCACTCTATAGCTTCCAGGTAGCCTCATAAGAACAAAAATGTTTCAATTGCATCTTGACTTAACCAATGACCCAATTCCGAAGCATTATGACTTTACTGTCCATAATGCACATGGTTTTTGTAAATAACTCTCACACTTCAACGATGCTCTCCACTTCATTCTGAAACCATACCCCCTCATGCACGCCTAAACAATGAAGCTTACTTCCCCACCAACAACCCTAGTTTCACATCACCTCTTACCGAGAGCAAGGGTTTGAAGGAGAAAGACACATACTAGCTAGGGTTTGAAGGAGAAAGACACGTACTAGCTAGGTCTGGTCTCCTGGCTGGTCCATTGGTAGTCATCTTTCATTTGCTAACTTTCTGACGTAGGTGGTCTCGCGCCCAATGCCCGTACTCCTAATATTTCATGGCAAAAATGTAGTCAGAAAAAAATTCGATGGCTATTAAACAGCCTAAGCACCCTCTCATCTCGAAATCATGGAAAAAACCAAATCAATATGCAAATGGTTTGACAGTTTGATTCTCTTAGGGGAATTAAAACTGACCCCACCTAAAAATGTGAGCTCTGATCCCCACTTGAGGATGCCACCACGATATCACGTCAAAACAACTTGTAAAAAATACATAGAAAACTGAAAATAGGGAATGGAGGTGCCAACATATGTTGCAACTTCGGTGAAAATTTTATTTACATTTGTCATTTTTTTATTATATTATAATGCACGTTGAGATATGGTTTTGACTGAGTGTAGGAGTCAATTGGTGGGCCAATAAACTAATATGTATGTCGTAATTGTAGTTCCTGTTCAACCGAAAAATGACATCCAACTTAGGGAAACCTCCATTTCGAGTGCCTTTTGACTCCTACCTCATAGATAAGGATCAATGCTTGCATCAAGTTCATCAACTAGTCTTTCTCCCGGAATCATGTTTAAAAGGATCGTTGGTTATTCAAGCGAGATCTCGTAACTCGCTGCTTGCACTAGTTGTTTTTTAATGAAATTGAGAATCACCAATTTCATAGGGTTTACTTTCTAGAATTGATAAGAGTAAACAAAATAATAAATCTAAAAATTAAAAAATACAAATCATTATTTTCATATTAACTAAATAAATATAACTTACGAAATAACACAAAATAACATTTACATTTGTAATAGTCTAAAAAAATCTATAGAATAATCCAGAAATTTCAGCGAAGTTTCAGATTTCATATCTGGGTCTTCCTACTTTAGGAATAATATTAATATAAAGAATATGGTTTTGAAGTGCTATGACAAAGTATATGTTTAAGAAGTTCACTTCACAGATTTCACGGAGACTCAGGGGAATGGGATGCAAGCTCAAAATTTGAACAGAAAGAAGCTAAAGAATGTTCCAAATGCACTCACAGAATATAAATTTTTCTGTCTCTCAAAGATGCAAAGACAAGTCGAGCTCCACATCTTTTGTACTAGGAGTAACCGTACGGCTAGCTGTTGTATTGTGCTGCTCAGGATCTTTGTTTCAGGCCCTTTTCTCTGGAGGATCTTCGGTTCTGGCCCTTTTCACTGAAGGTAAACTCCTCTACGCCAATTCGATGTCATTTATGGCCCTTTTCACGGAAGGCAAAGAGCTGGATGCCAATTTTCCGTTAACGTTTCGTGCAAGCTGCTCAAACCGAGACTGATTATTTGATACCTCAAAATTGTGAGGACTGCTATTAGAAGCGAAGAGAGGATGAGTAGGCTGCTGCCCTACAACAGGTTTCTGAAAGCTGTCGGTTGGCACAGGATTCAGAAAAGGATTCGTTTTGTAATTGGAAGCAAAGAGAGAATGAGTAGGCTGCTGCCCAGCAACAGGATACTGAAAGCTGTTAGTTGGCAGGCTATTCAGAAAAGGATTCGTTTTGCTTGCCGTTTGCTCAATCTTATGGGCATTCTGATGGCCTCCCAGTGCCTTAGAATCGTAGAACTTTTTTGAACAATAGCGGCAAGGAAGGACGCGGCCCTTAGAGCGCTGGGCGGAGATTTTGCTCTTGGAAGCGGAACCCTTTAACTCTGGCACGTCGTTATGGCATTCCTTTTTTGCACGGGTTTCTTCGACTAAAAATGTTCTTGCCTTTGCCTTTACTGAGCGGTCGTCATGGCCAAAATTAGTGCAGAGTTGAGCGAGATCCACTCCAAACAGTCTGGTCCCACGCTTCTGGTGATCGCCGTCAGACGCCATGGATGGATATCTGGACACTTCTAGTCTCTGCCCTAGTGTTATATTTCTATATACGCCGAACTTAAAAACTACTATCTGCGTTTCCGGACTCTTACCCGAAAAAGGACACTGCCTGTTGGTATAATACAAGAAAGTGTTTTATAGGCTTCAACATATTCTAACATATCCCATTCTTTGACCGTGTCTTATGAAACCGTTACATGTAGTGACTGGTGCTCACGCAACCTAGGGAAGTAACTTCCAATATTTATTGAAAAGCGGGCAAACAAACCCACTGTTAGATATGTTAGGGCTCCCTGGATTTCGAAATCCAGGCAAAAGATGAACGTTGCATGGAAAGAAGAGTGGAACTTAGCACTCAATAGCCCGTGACTTCCGCTTCTTTGACAGTGGATTTAACGTTTCTTGCATCGACCATGATTTGTTTCCTTTTACCGAAAACTAAAATAAAATATTCAGCTCTTAGGGTTTGACCCCTGATTATGATTTTAATATAAAATAAAATATAAAATATTATTTCGAGTTGGATGTTTCATTTACTTGGATAGATGGAAAACAGCAACTGATTAGTGCATAGTAGATGAAAGACATGTTTAGTATATCGAAAATACCTTTTGTTGACATTTTTATTTTTATTTCGCATAGTTTTAGGAGGCCGCATTAAAAAACATAGTAGATTAAAGAAATGTTTCGCATATATCGAAAATACCATTTCTAGACCTTTTATATTTTATTTCACATAGTTTTAGGAGGTCATATTAAATAAAATTGGTTTTTCTGCCTTATTTCGGCCAGAAATTGACGGGAAATTTCAAAAAATTACATTAAAGACCACTCTATACATAGGGTCTTTGTATTGTGTAATAATTTGATAATTAAATATTTTAAACCCATTTTTTTAAACATAAATCTAAACCAAACTTAAATTATATAAATATAATTGTTATGGGGATAATCAAATACATTTTATGTCTCGAGTGAATTAGTCAAGAGATTTTGGAGATGTTTTTTATTTTGTTTGTCAAGTTATATGTGATCTTCCATATTTGACTTATGGTTTGAGGTGTTACTTTTGGGCCACATCATCCTTTTGATGTTTGGTCTTCGATTGCCTTGTTAATTGGGCCGATTCTCAACAAATTGTGCTAGTAAAACTTGACTACTTTTGAAAATGTGTTTGTTAAGAGAAATGTTCATTATGATTTTTTGTTTTTTTATTTTTCTAAATTTTTAATCTTATGTTTAATCAAACAAAATTATTTAAAAATAAATTTTATGATTAAAACTTCTATTTATTAAACTAATTTTTTATTAAATAAAACAAATCTTTTTATATAAATATCTGGCCCTCATGATAAACTACATTATCCAAAGAATAATCTCAAAATAATATGAATCATAAAAGTTTGAACTCATACAACCTTTTATGTATTAATTTTTTGTTTTTTATATTATTATTAATTAACAAATAAAATTTACAATAATTACAACTAAATATAAAGACCACCATTAACATATTATATTATTGTTAATGCTATTTATCATAATCTTATCGATAAAATTATGATATTAAATATTTTATTTTGATTTGGTGATTAAGTCGGTGAGATTGTTCACTTGTTTTATAGTTTTAACATAAAAATGAGTAATGGATTTTTCAAAGAGTTGATTTTATTTATGCGTTAAAAAATATATTTCAAATAATAATAAAAATAACAATCTTACTTGAAATTGTCTTGCTAGATTTCTATGACAAATTTCATTTATAAGTTAGACTACACCTAAAAATGCCTTAACAATACACCAGCTATATCTCTAATATATTAAATATTATTAAGTAAAAAAATTAAGTGTAGGTTTGATGATAAGTTATTACAAATAATGTGAAATTTAAATTAAGATAATTTAAAAAAAAATGATATTTTATGATAAATTTATGTGTTCATAATATATGTTTATGTAGAAATTTAACTTTGAGATATTTTTTTTGGATTACCAAAAAAAATAAATTATGATAACTAAATTAAATTGGAAAATTGTATTGTAACATTGTACATTAAAATTAATAAATAATGTGAAAATTTTAATTTTTTAAATATCTCTCTTTTTTGGATTCTGCCAATCAAATTATTGATCTTAGAGATGTTAAAACATCGTCATCATGATTACAAGGGAAAATGTATAGTCTATGGGGCTTTGAATATGTTAGGGTCAGTCATTTTACATTTGTCGAATGTCTTCAAATTACTTAATTTTCAGTTTGAATAAATCAAACTTATAGTCATAGTCGTTGTCATATGTTCGAATGTCACTGTCCAAACAGTGGTTTGGTTGAAAGATTGAAATAACATTGAGTCGTGAAGAGTCATTGTCACAAATTTTGAGCAATTGAGTCATGTGGTATGTGTCAATTATGAATCTGTCAGAAGGTCTACTTGAGTTAGATTCAAGTCAGTTTCAATTGAAAATATTACTACTCAAATAAATATGGCCATTGAGAGCAACACCTTTCTTTTCCTCTCGTAGTTTATTCATTTTTCCCTAA
The DNA here is from genome assembly GCA_034641835.2 of Pinus albicaulis. Lineage (NCBI taxonomy): Eukaryota > Viridiplantae > Streptophyta > Pinopsida > Pinales > Pinaceae > Pinus > Pinus albicaulis. Next base: position 846,047,235 of record CM076572.1, read on the forward strand.
GATTCTAAAACCACATCCTATATTTTCCATCTCCCATTTTTCATTTATTAAATCATATACCTCACCCCCCTATTCATTAATAATGTTCTATTCATAAACTATACAACTCTCATATTCCCCATCTTAATATAGTTCCATTCTCGTAAATGGTCATGATTGCGAATCATATTTGACACTAACCACATATCCTCTCCACTACTCAAAATCCCATACCCAACCAAGCTTTCTAATGATTATCTACTTAAACTATCATACCTTTCAATGAGCCACCTTGCGACATCACACTAAAAGCCAAACTTTATAGAAAATTCAAATCAAATGAACAAACCACCATATCCTTCACAAGGTTGCCTACAGTCTTGATATCCAAGCTATATGATGGTTACGATCGAAAGGTAAACATTAATTTTTAGGAAAGTTGAGCGAGAGATTGAAGCTACAACCACAATGATTGCATAAATTGTTGATTCACATAAGCGCTATGCAGTCGTCATTGCACACAGAGTGTTATGCAATCATTGCGCAACATTTTTCCAAAGCCCCATAGCATCGACACAACTTAGTTTTTTCTTTCCAAAGGTAGGGTCTTGCTATTCAGATCCTAATTTTGTCTTTAGTGTCTAATTGAAAGTCAGATAGTTCGTGATTAGCCTCAACTTTATGAGTCATTACGCAACAATGCTACCCAACCTGCTCTTTGAATAATGTTGCACATACCCTGTTTTTACATCCTTTTGAAACGATGATTCCAACCACATGAAGGAATAATGTAGAAAATCGACAAAGTTTTTTCTCAAAGACGTGCCAAATAACAATAAAATATTCCACATGCATCACATATCGAGAGTTTCGAATACATCTTCAAAACCTATTTTTCAGACTATTCAATTTCTTGTTTTAGTTATGCTTTTGTAGAGAATTTTCTAAGAAACTGGGGCAAAATTTGGAGACAGTGAGAGATTCTTTTCTTCAATATAAGGTCATATACAATAACTGCCTTCATTTTTTACATAGGTTTAGTATTTTGGGGGCTACAGGTCTTTCATCGAGGCCTATTTTCGTAGTTTTTTGGTGGCAGAATTATGAATTGCTTTTTCATTTCAAATTTTGTGAAGCCTGTGCATTTTTATTTTTAGCATTCTAAAGTTGCTTGGGAATTCTGAGAAGTGTGGGTATGATTTTATTTCATATTATAGAGTTTGGATGGTGGGAATAAGGCACAAACATAATTTGAAGATAAAATTATGCAGTGCTGCACATAAGTTACATGTGTTATTTTTGTGTTGCCATCTATCAAGAGGAGGGTGGATGAGCATGTTGTTGAGTTAGGAGTTGAGTCTTCATCCAGTCATTAGTCAAGTGTTTATCATCATGAGGAAAGTCATTCTAACAAGCCATGTTACCCAGCTATTGCGCAACACTAAATTAAAAGCTCACTATTGTTTCTGATTTTTTATGTTAAAAGATATGGTTTGATGTTTATGGAGGATTGTTATAGATTTGGATCATTTTTTATAGGATAGGATTATAATATCATTGAATATTTTTTCTTTTCCTATTTAAGAAAAAGACTGTGGAATATGTTAAAACTTCTTAGTTTATGTATGACTCAATCCAATTCATGGATCAAAGATGAATTGCATCTAGCCCTGGTGTTTTTAAATATTGTGTGGCTATTTATTTCCAAAGGTTTGAAGAAAGAAAGGGTTGGATATTATTGTGAACTAGTTTTAGTGATTTGTCTACTGTGATCTTATTTCTGATGAATAAACAAGATTATGGTTTAGTTATTCCAATGAAAATTTGCAGAGATTCTTGCGGTATTGTGATTCTGAAACTGTGTTTTTCCTGTGCATTTGTTATAATTTTCTTCTGCAGTCCTTTTGTGGGTGTAATGACTGAGTACTATTAGAATTCTTTCTCGTATTTCTCTCATTTGACTGTGTCCTAATATTTTAGTTGCAAACGAAATATAATGTTATAGCCATATTTTGTGTTTTTTTCTTCTTAATACTTTGTCACAATATGCATCATCAGATTTTTGATATGGCCTATCTCATGCGAAAGAGTACCTTTCATGTTTACCTCCAACATAATATAAGTTATTTCCTTATTTCGAGGTATGTGTTAGACAAGATTGTGTATGTGTAATTGGTTGTTATAAGCATATTCCTCATAAGTTAGTAAAGTGATGATCATAGATATGTATTTTCTAGTAACCTTCATTTATTTCCAACAAACAATTTAAACCCTTCAGATCTGGTCTCTGTGTGCTCTATAATATAAAAAAATATTTATTTTTCTTAACTCAGGGAGCCCCCTCTTGCTAGAAAAGACCAGTTTATAGCTACAAGTAGTTTGTGGTTACCTATTGGACCTTATCCTCAGCCTATAGGGATTCAAGGAGTGCTAAAAAATAGTTGATGGTTGGGTGTATTGTTAACGCACTTCTTGATGCTAATATCACTAGTTCAAAACAAATGGGTGATCCCACTTTCCTTAATAGAAAATAAAAAGAGAAAGATATAAGATGTATTCACAAGGAAAATAAATTGAATAAAATGTAATAATAAATAAGTGAATAATAATAATCATATATATAGTATTAGTGGTAAAAGAAATTTACTCTTAGAATTTAAGGGGTAAGGTATACATATGTTTATACAACTTGAGTGGGCCTAATGGTTAAGATCTTGTGTTTCCTCCTAAGAGGTCACATGTTCAAATCTAGAAGGGGGTAGAGTATGTATACCTTCCTAGACTTAGCAATCAAATTGTTGCGTGGTTCACTTGTCCCACAAACAAGGGGGTCTCATACACCAATTTGGTGTTTGGCTTGGCCATGATGTTAAAATTGGATTATTATTATTGTTATTATTATAAACAAGTTTATTATTATATTACGGATGTCTATTAGAATCTAGATTCATTGTCCCATAATCAAGGTCTCATACATCAATTTAGTGTTTAGTTAGGTTGTAATCATAAAATTAAAATATATTTAGTATATTAGAAAAATAATATCCTAAAAAATTCAATATTATCAATTTAAATTCATTTTAAGTTAGATAGAAATAATTTCAAGAAAGCTCAAATCCATAAAGAGCAAACCTTTGCTATAAATTTTATATTTTAGAGGATATTTCAACTTAAGTATTTTTGCGAGAGGAATTTTCTAGCGTAGTAGGGAAGAGATTTTGTAATGTCATGACTTATTTATTAAACATTTTGATTCAGTTAAATTACATAAAAATAAAAAATAAAAATAAAAATTATAATTATAATTATTAATATAACATTTTGACTTGAAAAAATTACATGAAAAATAAGATTAAAATTAAAATTAATTTAAATAAAGATTAATAATTATATTTATAATTATAATTAGAAACCATCCTAGGTTTATCTTGATTATGGATCTACAAAGCTCCAATAGGGACCTCTCTTATCTCTAATATCAAGGTGCTAACCTCTCTTTACCCTCAAAATCTTCAGGAGAAAATCACAGTTGGTAGATCTAGAGTTAAGATTGTTCTAGGTTGGTTTTAGAAATAATTTAGTGTGAATGCAAGCTAATGATGGTCTAGTATGACCCATTAGTCACAACTCAAACCTAGAAATACAAAATTAAGTTTACTAGGATGGATAATTAGATCTACTTACACAAAGAATTTTAAGATGCTGTAAAAAGATGAAATGTAGGAAAATGGGTTGGATTTTAGAATATATATATAACATCTAACTATGTGAAATTTTGAATTTTCCTAACATTGATATGTCATTTTTCATGTAAAATAATATCCATATTTTTTCAGTTAGTGCGAAATTTTAGTATCTAAATGATGTAATACCACTAATATTTTTTTCCTGGATACAACTATTTTTCCAAAATTTATAATCATGCTATAATTATGTGTGTGTGTGTAAGTATTTATATCCTTGAAATTACAAGATATTAGATTAATGTATCTTAAAGGGGTCATACCATTATAAAGATTCTTTTTTCTTTTTATATCATATAATTATTTTTCAAAATGTTCAAGGCCCTAAAACATTGTAGGGGAAATAGATGAGGGATGTATTTTAAGATTTTGATATATGTAAAGAGAAACATGTATTAAAATAGCAATGTCTATGTGCGTGTGTAGTTTCATGGACAATGGATTTATCTAGCTTATAGAAAAATAACATCAGATATATGCATGATTTCTAAAAATTTGACGTTTCCATGTATTTCTCGCCAAAACCATGAGGTTCTTGATCCCAAAACTATATTCGAGGCAATAAAGTCATTGTGTACATAGGATTCCCACAAGGTAAAATTTAAATTCAAAAAAATATGTGTACGTTCCTAGTGCCAAGAATGTGTGCACATTTATAGTGCTAGGAATGTTCTTCTGTTCTTGTAGCTAGTGACTTTAAAACATCGAAAATGATTGAGGTCGGTTTTGGGGGTTGGGGAAGGTGAGAGAGGGATCGATAGAGTGGCCAAGGGAGATAAATATAGAAATAAGGAGCAAGACACAAGGATTACATGAGATAGGGAAGAATGAGTTTGTGGTAAATGGTTGAACCGCGTCTAGAATGGGGGAGAATGTGGGAGAGAGAGGGATAGATGGGCCAAGGGAGATAGGGAGAGAGAAAGGGGGTGAGGAAGAATGAATTGGTGAGTGAGGGGAAAGAGTGAGTGAGAGTTGAAAAGTGAGATATATAAGGAAATAGTGTGGGGAAGGGAGATGTAGAGATATACTTGTGCTTGAAATGAGAAGAAGAAAGAGAAAAATATGGAGGGAGTTGTTACGAACAATGGATTGATAGTGTGAGAGAGGAGGATGGGGAGGAGAGAAAGAGTGAGAGTGATTGTACAAGTGAATGAAAGCGAGGGGGAGAAAAAGAGAGATTTTGAGAAAGTGGATTAGAAAGAGAGAGGAAGAGTGAGAGATAAAGAGATACATGGGTGGGAGTGAGTTAGATAGGGGGAGAGAGTGAGGGAGATATAGTGATATTTAGAGAGAGTGGAGGAAGAGAGAAGAAGAGTAAGCGATAGAGAGATGACATGGGGTGGAAGTGAATGAGAAAGTGAAAGAGAGTGACAAAGGGAGAGATAAATAAGAGAGAGAGAGAAAGAGAGAGAGAGAGAGAGAGAGAGAGAGAGAGGTTTTCTAAATAGGTATGCATCCATTCTTGCATACCATGCTCTAGGTGATTTAGTTAATCCATATAAGGCCTTCTTCAGCCTACATACACGAGACTCACTCTAATTTATTTCAGATCCTTGAGGTTGCTCAATTTAAACCTCTTCATCAATAGTCCCATAAGAAAATTTATCTTCGCATCCATTTGATGGATGTTCCATCCCATAGTAGCAGCCAACGAAACAAGTAATCTTATTGTTGTATATCTAGTTTTAGGAGAAAAGGTTTCTTTGTAATCAATACCTTCTATCTATGAGAGCCTCGTGCTATAAACCTTGCTTTGTAGTTATCAATGCTCCCATCCACAATGTGCTTTATCTTGTAGCTAAATTTTGAAGTGACTATGGATTTTTGACTTGGCCTAGGGATAATTTCTCTCACATTGTTCTTCACGATTGAATGGTATTATTCTTACATTGCATTCCTCCATTCTTGATTTTTAGTTGCATCTTTATAGGAGGATGGATCTGCTTAAATGATATTTTTCATATATCTAGCATACCCCAAATATCATTTTGGTCGTGTAATTTCTCTGAAGGTCCCGTAAGTTGTTGTTCTACTACTTCTTGCAGTGTAGCTCTCAACCATGAAAGCATCTTTTTTATTTTCTGGAAAAATTAATTGTTGCATAGGCTCACTAGGACCTTCAAAATCTTCTTGAGGGGAGAGATGACATGGGGTGGAAGTGAATGAAAGAGGGGAAGATAGTGACAAAGGGAGAGATAAATAAGATAAATAGAGGGATATATATGTTTGTGTGTGTGTGTGTAGAGAGAAAGAGAGGGGTTGTTGGGAAGCATAGATAAAGTGAAGAATGAGGTAGGCATAGAGAAATAAAGGAAGGAGGAGGGAGAGAGAGGGCAGAGGGGAGACATTGAGAGATGGCGGGGAGAGAGTAATTGTTATCACTAAAACTTTGTGAACTCAAAGGTGCCAATGAGGGTCATGATGTGTCAAATATCATCAAAATTAAATGTTCCCAATTGTAACATTCCCTTTCCAAATAATCACTCAAAGAAAATGACTCAGTAGCCTATTTGATACATGTAGGCTATAGTCATAAAAAAAAAGGAAACAATTGATTTGGTTATATACATATCATTTGGGTAAAACTTATAAAAGAGAAACCCATAGTATCTTGATGACCTATGATACCATATCCCATGATATTATTATGTTAAAATAGAGTTTGGAACTCACTCTCGGGGGCATGGATAATCATGTTCTCATATTTATTTGGAGATTTGTTGTAGTTTTCGAGTGGTAATAGTTAAACTCATAAGAAAATTGTTGTTGTTATGAAAAACATCCACCCTAATGTTGGGTATATCTTATATTATTTACATGACTAGCCCCACATGCAATATGGTATGCTACGTGTGGCATGGGTGTCACAAGGGGGGTAACATATCCCCCTATTTTTAGGGTCTTAGGTGGGGTTACTACCCCCCCTCCCCCACCTCCCTTCTAGCGGTTTTTCAAATTTTCCCATGGTTTTGTATATGGTAGTTACACCCATGGTTTTATAGAACCAGTCAAATGAACTACAATTATGTTCTAATCCATGGTTAAAGGATTGGGGGTTTATGAATGATTTGGAAGATATATAATGTATTGTAACATTAAAAGGAATGTAATGAAAAATTAATCTATTTTTCTAATTTTTGGGTTCCATGAGAAAAAAAATTCTATGTATATTTGTTTTTCTTGCCATTATATATTTTTTGGTTTTTTTTTAAGAATTTTTTTGTAGATGTTATCTGTAGTGGGTTAAAACCTACACCAAAATGATTATAAGTTAGTGTCAATGGTGAAACAAATCAAACCTAGCTAATTAAAATGTAATATCTCTTAGATCGTTCATAGGTATATATTGCCAAAGATTCATCTCATTTCTAGGATGATGGTGCAACCAAAAATATTTCGAGTCACATTAATAAAATATTGGTTGAGTTTGTTATTGTGCTATATTTTTCTTATGGTATGATGCTTAAACTATTTATTTTGCAAGAAGGGTTTTTATAGTGATATTAATAAATAGATCACTTATATTGGTTGAATTTATTTTTTGTCATATCTTGTTTCAGTATATTGGTTGGTTTTCCTGTCTAGAAAAATGGGATTTTATCATGGTATCATAGATATTCATCCTATGATGCTAAGGGATTTTTAGTTTAAAAATGATTTTCATAAGTGATTCTAGTTAGTTGCAATCGATAATTAGTTTTTGATTAGAAAAGATGAAAACATTTGATGAACATTAGTGTTTTTCATATATGTGCAATCACAACTATATCTATGCCATTATATTTACTCTAGCATCAACCCCACCTATAGATATGATTCTCCAAGGTATTTTTTATCCATGCTTCACTTTATTCACTATGATTTTGTAGTTTGAATTTTGTTCCTCAACAATGATACTTCTAGGCTCCACTGCTTGGCTTACTATCTAAACTAATTTTTTTCGTCTATATCTCTGTTATTTCTACGTTTCCATTGTTATAAGTTTCATAGTGGCACTTATTTGCTAGAATATTGTATCTTGTTTCCTTCCTTTGGGATGGGAATTTATGCATTTCTAGCTTATCATTGGAATCATCATTATTTTTAATACTTATATTTATTATCATTCTATAATGCACTCCCCATATTACCCCTCCTATCTGTGGCCACCCTCACCACTCCCTCATAATTTATTCCATGATTTTTTATTCTCATTGCTCCCACCATGCTACAACATAGGGTTATATGTTGCAAAGGTGTGGACTACTTCAAAGCACTGGTAAGCTCACACACTTGTCAAAGAGGTAAATGTTTGACAAACCAATAAAATTCCCAAACACTACCAATAATTAAAGATAATCCCATTGAGTTAGAGAGAGATATTATAGGAGAATGATGTTGTGTATCAAATACAAGTACTAATAGAGAAGTGGTAGTCTGGGTCCATAACACTAGTCATACCCATGGAAAAAATAATTAATATATGTAGATGTTTTAGCTTTATTACAGAATGAAGGATTTGGTTGGGAGAGTATTGTTGGACCAAAATGAAGCCAAGGAAGAGGCTCTCAAAGTGTTTATAGTGATAAGAGCAACGATTTTTCCTTACTCCCGAACTGAGTGGCTCTCTAGGTAGGGGGGAAATTCACATTGAAGTAGTCCCTTTTTACCCTTCCCATTCAACATATGATGATGTTACTATAAATTTTCTTGCGTGTTTTCTAGATCCAGGAGGATCCTACAGGTCCAAGTATAAGTGGCTTAAGTAGAAAGGATAAAAAATAAAAGTGTTAGAAATGTGGCAAACTTAGTGTCAAGTTGAATATCTCATCTTTCTAATTCCAACGATGCAGACGACACTCAATTCCGAGTCTGTATGGAGAAGTTAGAAGCAGTCAAAGTTCTGGGTTGACCCAGTTGACATGGCACGTTAAGGGGTACAAAATTTGAACAAAATCTGGCCACTAGATTATGGCCAGCTCCAGCCAGATTCTGGGTGAAATTGTGGGACATTTAAAGTGTCTCCTATGGTCAAAAACTGAATTTTAAAATTTGAATACTTGGTTTAATAAAAATAAATTAAAAAAATTAAACAAAGGCAAGGGCGGGCCATGACCCCCACCCTTGCCCCAACCATATTACAAATATAAAAAAATCAAATTTAAATTTGGGTTGGCGGCCATGACCCTGGAGGACCCACCACAATAGCAACCATATAATATTATATGGGTGTGCGGGGGATGTCAACCCCACTGCCGAAACCACCATATCACATAAAGGAAACAGATATGCTGACGGGAATCGAGGGTGGGCTACCCAATGCAGGTCTAGGCCCCCCAACCATATCTTAACGATGCCCTTTTTAAAAAACAATATGGAGGGTTTAAGCCATATTCCGCCTTATTACGGAGGGGGCAGGGTTTGACCACCCGACCCCCTCCCTCAAATAATGAATCACAAACCAACTTGGCTATCGACTCCCTTGGGGAGTCTGCCCAACCACATATATTTAAACCTACATTTCAGAAGTGCACTTAGATGTTCAAGAGCGATACGAAGTACGAGACAAAGTGGAACCTTGAGTGCCTTGCAAGAGGGGGGAAGAACCATGAACTGAGCCATTTCATGAGGGGAGAGATTTGTTTGATGTCAGAATCAGATAATTTTTTTATGGATTCTGCACCGCTTGGTGCCACGAATCCAATAGTGTTGTATGTTTCTTCACTAGAGGTCTCAAATTTTCGTGCACTTTTAGCTATGGAGGTATAAGGGTGTAATTTTTCATTAATGCTTGTACTTTCATTTTATTTTCCACTGAATGAAAGAGGGCCTCCGCACTGATTGAGCAGGGCCTGGAGACGTAGTCCCTCCTGGACGAACTCCGATATATATTAGTGTCTTTATTACATGATTTTATGTGCTTCTCTCTTCTTATTTGATGCCTTTTAAGTTTCATGGTTAAGATGCAATATCACATGTAATTCATTAATAAATCTCAAATAAAAAAATTTTGGATCAAGTGGTATCAGAGCAGGTCTTTGTAAATGTGAATTGCATGTTTGTATGCTAACTATAAATAGGCTATGAAGAGGTGAAGGGAAAATAAAGCCTTTTGATCCCAAAGTGGGACGTGCACATCGAAGAAGAAACATGGATGATGATGCTAGAAATGAGGAGGAGCTAAATTTCCACAAAAACATTCTACAGCATGGCAGATCAAGTCAAGAAGTTGTTCTCAAGGCTTGAGAAACTAGAAAGTGCAGGGGAAAATTCTTTAGAAGGACAAGGTTCAGCACATGGAAATGATGGAGGGGATCCACCTCCTTCTCCTTTCGCGAGTGGAAGTTCCTCTTATTCTTCTCACCATTATCAAAGTAATTCAGGAAATGCATCTAAGAAATCATTCTTTAAATTAGATGTCAAATTTAATCTTCTCATGTATCACGGTGAAAGTAATGCAAAAAATCTTAACAATTGGATTAGGCAGAATGAAGTCTGCTGCAGGATTCAACAGATCGAGGAGGAGGAGGCAAAGATCTAGTTGGCCTCTCTTCGGCTAAATGACACTAATGTAGTCTGGTGGGAGAGAAAATTGCAAGGTGGCCAAAATGTGGGTAACCTTTTCTCCTCATGGTCAAATTTTGTTTCTGCATTGAGAAACCAATTTTACCCTTTGGGTTATAAGAAAAATGAATTAATGGAATGGCAAAACCTAAGGAAAATCAGAGGTCAAAATTTACAAGGCTTTACTGAAGAATTTAGAAAACAAGAATTGAATTTGGGCATTCCATTAGATTCACAAGATATTGTAACCAAGTATATTGGTTCTCTGTATAATCACGTAAGACATTCATTATTGTTGTTTGAGCCTCCTACCATCGGTGAGGCCAGTGTGAACGCCATGCACATAGAAATCAAGGGAACACATGAACAAAGTGACCACCCAAAAAGGACTGCAACAGACAAAAGAAGGGGAAAAAAATACCTCTTTCGCACATTGTGAGAAAGAGGGACATGACGATGAAAATTACTGGAAGTTGCACCCTAAGTTGAGGCCTGAGAGAAATGATAAAAGGGGGATGCAGAAGACCGCCACCACCGTACAACAAAACCAAGATTCTGAAACCAAGGAAGATGAAAAGGTCATAGCTAAATTATTTGCATGAGGTAGAATAATTGTCTCGGGGTCTGATTCCAATGCTAAAATGAAGCTTGCATCCTTTGGGATCACATCAGAAGGTTCCATAGACTTGTGTTTCGATTAGGGCGAGGAAACACAAATTTCAACAGATATTGTACTAAATATGAAAAGGAAACTTACTACGGTAGAGTTCCAAGAACTTGAAGAGATTAACCAAAGCATCCAAGAGGATAATATTGAGCTAAGAAGGCTCCTACAGGAAGCAAAGGAAAAGAAACAAAGTTAACCACGCTAGTTATAAGGTAAAGATGAGGCCTCGGAAAAGTTGCGACATAACCAACCCGAGGTAAAAAGAAACCCTTAAATTTCATGTGCTTTTCATAATGATGAATTTGTTGCTTTTGAGAAACATACTACAGTGATCGGATCCAAAATTTCGAAGATGGGGTATCAGGGAAAAGGCCACATCATCAATGACAAGGCATCAGAAACCCCATCGAAGTCGAGGAAAACCTGCATCGTGCAAGACTCAGGTACACCAGAAACGAAATGGGAGAAAGCTCCAACATAGTTAATGAACAGCCAACGACAGATGATGAAATCCCTTCCTCACAGTCCAGCGATAGTGAGGGCTCCATGAACACTTATCGGAGGAACACCATGGGAAAGTGCCCTAAGGCGACCTAGAAGGTTTAGAGGAAAAAGAGTCGTCGTAGTCATTGTAATGAAGTGGGACACCAACAAGCCACGTGTCCAATGATCCATGCCCTGAAATCATCGATAGAGGAGCCGAAAGGTGACAATGTTCAACAAATGAGTCCACCACATTCATATTGGTTTGCTTTATTAAGTTGGGTTTTTTATAAAGGTAGTATTTTTTTATGGAGATAGTTGTAAATCATACGTTGCAAGTAAATGTAAACGTGATGTTATGTTTCCCATCACTTCGAAATGCAACGATGATGTTTTTTCATTTCCTTATGATTAGTTGTTATTGATTTTTTTAATGTAATCCTTGGCTAATGAGTGTGTGCTATAAACTCTTGAAAAATGAAGGGTTTTTGATTCACATGTGATGTGTGCATGGTTTCAAATGATGTACCAATTTTATGTGCAGGAGATTGAAAGTTTGTGTTCAACGAACAAGTAGTGTGTTGGGTGTGCTAATGCTTTTGGTGGTCCAAAAGCTCCTCGGTGGGGAGGAATGATCCAGGAGGATTAGATCGTATAGGTCCAAGTACAAGTGCCTTAAGTAAAAAGGCTCAAAAATTAAAGTGTCAAAAATGTGGCAAACTTAGTGTCAAGTTGAAGATATCATCTTTCTGATTCCAACGACGCTTACAACACTCATTTCCAAGTCCATATGGAGAAGTTAGAAGCATTAAAATATGGGTTGACTAGGCTAACATGGCAAGTTAAGGAGGACACAATTTGAAATAATTTCGGGCAAAATTTTGGGATACTTAAAGTGTCTCCTACGGTCAAAATCTAAATTTTCAAATTTGTATATGTGGTTTAATAAAAAAACAAAAAAAAAGGGCAACGTCGGGCCATGACCCCCGCACTTGCCCCAACCATATTACAAATATAAAAAATTCAAATTTAAATTTGGGTTGGCGGTCATGACCCTGCCGGACCTACCACAATAGAAACCATATAATATTATATAGGTGGGCATGGGTTGTCAACCCCAGCTCCCAACCCACAATATCACATAAATGCAACAGATACGCCAACGGGAATTGGGAGTGGGCTGCCCAATGCGGGTCTGGCCCCCTCAACCATATTTTAATGATGCCCTTAAAAAAAAAAATATGATAGGTTTAAAACTTATTTCACCTTATTACAAAGGGGGTGAGGTTTGACCACCTGACCCCCTCCCTCACATAATAGATCACAAGCCAACTCGGCTAGTGGCTCCCTTGGGGAGTCCACCGAGCAACATATATTCAAACCTTCATTTCAGAAGTGCACCTAGGCAAGCCAGGAGCAACACGAAGTACGAGACAGAGTGGAACCTTAAGCGCCTTGTAGGAGGGGGGCGAAACCATGAGCTAAGCCATTTCCGGACTGGCTAGATTTCCTTGGTGTTAGGCAGATTTTTTATGGATTCTACACCTCTCGGTGCCACGAATCCAATAATGTTGTATGTTTCTTCATCAAAGGTCTGCAATTTTCGAGAACTTTCAGGTATGGAGGTATAAGGTTTTAATTTTGCATTGATGCATGTACTTTCATTTTATTTTCCACTTAATGAAAGAGGGTCTCCCCACTAATTGAGCAAGGCTCAGAGACATAGTCCCTCCTAGACGAATTCTAATATCAATTATGTGTCTTCTTTGCATGGTTTTATGTTCCTCTCTCTTCTTATGTGATGTCTTTTAAGTTTCATGGTTAAGATGCAATCTCACATGTAATTCTTTATAGGAGAATGATGTTGTGTATAAAATATAAGTATTAATAGAGAAGTGGTAGTATGGGTCCATAACGCTAGTCATACCCATGGAAAAAATAATTAATATATGTAGATTTTTTATCTTTATTATAGAATGAATGAATTAGTGGGAGAGTCTTGTTTGACCAAAATGAAGCCAAGGAAGAGGCTCTCAAAGTGTGGGATGATATACAACGTTCCATAAAATATTTGGGCCAATGTTTATAGTGATAAGAGAAACGGCTTTTCCTTACTCCTAAACTTAGTGGCTCTCTAGATAGGGGGGATATTCACATTGAAGTAGTCCCTTTTTACCCCTCCCATTCAACATAGGATGGTGTTACTATAATGTTTCTTGTGGGTTTTCTATTTATCTCAATATTTTAGTTTCAAGTTAAATAATATAGGTCTTAAGAATAAAGTTTCACAACCTTTTTTAGAAATTTAAATTCTCATGTATGGATTTTGAAGAACTTAAGGTTTTAGCACTATTATGGTTTCCCCAATTCCATACAAGGGAAAACCTCGATGACAAAATTTTATATCTTTTGACATATCAATAGAATCTTTATTTTACCAAAAAAAATAAAGGAGATAAGAAAAAGAGTAATGTGGATACATGTAAGATACAAGGGGAATTTAAAATACGTGAGCATTTATTCTTAAAAGTTAATCCAAAGAAGATTTATTTGAAGCTGGGAATATGCACCAAACTAGTAATGATATTTTATGGTTCATTGAATAAATTGAATATAATAGAACTAGTTGAACACATGTTTTCATTGTATACCTCCACGAAAGTGCATTATGTATTTCATTTTTCATTATTAAAAAAGTATGTGCATTCTCTTAACCATGTTATTGGTTAATGGACACTGAATTAGGATAAATACAATGTGTATGCTAAATAGGAAGCTCATAATGTTCTACAATACAACCACAAGGTAGGTAAAGGTCTAGTGGACCTAGTACATCCCTAAAGAAGCAACATGAAATATGGAAGATGTAATGTTGCAAGCATACCTACACACACACCGATATATATATATGACGATGATGATGTGCACCAATAATGTTATTAAAATTTGGGGAGGGGAATGTAAAACCGAAAATTTGATCCATGGATTAACAATGCATATTTTTGTATACAATGAATGGATAAGGGGTAAGTTATGTATTATGTAAATATTGTATATTAATATAAATACATCATCAAAGTAGACGGAGAAGGAAAAAAAAATCTAGGGATATAATTTCAGGAGAAAGAGATAGAAAGGGAACTTAAGGATTCAAAGGGGACAAAGAAAGTAATAATATTTTATTCCTAAAGTTCAAATCCTTTATTTTATTATCCTATGTCCTTTGTCTCATATATTATTATTTATTACTTTGGAGCAAGTTTCCAAGAGAATCATGTTGGTTTTTTTAGAAAGACATCTCGTTAATTTATAATTTGCAAATATAAACCATGATTCTTTGTGGATGTTCATCATTATTCCTAGGAAAATCCGTGGTAGTTCCTATCATACCATGATTGTAACAAAATGTTGGAAATGAATATTATGAGAGTTATTTGGAATTTGTTCCCATGTATCTAAAGAAAATTGAGAAGCATGTTGGTTTCTTCAGAACCCATGTGGTTATTTGATATCATGAAATTATAACCCATGACACTTCGTGGGTGTTGCTCATTCACCCTATGAAAATACTTGGAGTGCGTATGCAAACATGATTGTGACACGATCTAGAAAATGGATTTTATGAGAATTATGTGGAAATTGTTTCCCTGTATCTAAAGATCATAAGAGGATTCTAATTTTATTTGGTAGTTTTTATAGTGAGAAGGATTCCTATGATATATTTTTTGTTCTCTTATTTTTGGCTCATGCATCTTATACCTATATTGAAACTAGACTCAAGGGTATGACGAACACTTTTCCTTGCATTTAATTATGCAAGATTTTCTTAAATACTTGTGATGTTTTTTTTTCATTTGCTTTTGTTTGGTGTTTTTGCACATATTCAATGTTGGAAATGGGTAAGAAAATTATAAATATATAAAGAGAAAATATTCTTTCAATCAAAAGATGAATTGTAAAAATTGAATAAGCATAAGACATTTAATTTGAGTAATTGAATTGAAGTAAAAGTTGTAAAACTCTATGTGTAAATTATTAGAAATGTGTGACCATCTCCCTTCCAAACCAGTAAATATTCTTGAACCAAGGAAGGTGTTACCTATCTGACCCAATATCTAAGGTCTGTTATGAATATGGGTTACCAAAAGCCTCCTTTTTGGAAACTTTGGTTTATTTAATTCCGATATCAGCATTATAATCAGCTCGTTCAAATTTTTTCAGAGATATAAATTTTATCTTAATCCGAGCCTTGTTCAGAACTAGGCCCACATTATGTCGTATCAACCACTTTTTCACATTATTTCATACTACAAGCTAATGAGTTACAAACTCTGGGAGTAGGCAATCTCCCTGTCGTAGGGTTCCACAAATGTGCCAGAGGTGGGGCCTACTGACCAGGCCATCTCGATGTTGCGTTATTGACTATAAACTCCACATAATTCATCCACAAGTCCAATGGCTCAGTGGTTTTAACCTTATCCACGTCAAAATCCACTAAAACTCTTGAATATGGTTTACCTTCTACAATTGAATAAACTAAATGCCATAAACAAATTTTCATACTACTTACGAAATTGAAATGGCTTAAAGCAAAACCAATATACAAAGGGAATTTGCAAAGGTATCTTCCATTAAACACATCTGAAATAAAACACTTAAACGTGAAGGAAAAGCCGCAATAATTCTAGTCAGCATACCAAACCTGCCCATCAATAGAAGGGAAGGTCAAAAGCTCCAATAAATATAAGCGATTATACAAACACTGCCCCTAAATTACGTTTCTCTTGGACAGCGAAGCTTCTGATTTCAGATGCCGGTCATCCTAGTTCAGGAATAATATAAAGAATATGGTTGTGAAGTGCACTTATTATATCACGACAAAGTATATGTTTAAGAAGTGCACTATACAGATTTCACGGGCACTCAGGGTAATGGGATGCAAGCTGAAAATTTGAACAGAAAGAAACTAAAGATGCAAAGACAAGTCAAGCTCCACATCTTCTGTACTAAGAGTAACCATACGGCCAGGTGTTGTATTGTGCTGCTCAGGATCTTCGTTTCGGGCCCTTTTCTCTGGAGGATCTTCCGTTCTGGCCCTTTTCACTGAATGTAAACACCTCGACCCGAATTCGATGTCATTTCTGGCCCTTTTAACGGAAGGCAAAGAGGTCCATGCCAATTTGACGTCAAAATTTTGGGCAAACTGCTCAAACCTAGGCTGATTATTTGATAAGTCCACTATCTGCAACTCTAAATTGTGAGGAACTCTGCTATTAGAAGCAAAGAGAGGACGAGTAAGCTGCTGCCCTACAACAGGATACTCAAAGCTGTCAGTTGGCAGACTATTCTGAAAATAATTCGTTTTGCTTGCAGTTCGTTCTTTCTTATGGGCATTCTGATGGCCTCCCAGTGCCTTAGAATCGTAGAACCTTTTTGAACAATAGCGGCAGGGAAAGACGCGGCCCTTAGACCGCTGGGCGGAACCCTTTAACTCTGGCACGTCGTTATGGCCTTCCTTGTCTGCACGGGTTTCTTCCCCTAAAAATGGCTTTACTGAGCGGTTGTCATGGCCGAAATTAGTGTAGAGTTGACTGAGATCCACTCCAAACAGTCTGGTCCCACGCTTGTCGTAACGCCGTCAGAAGGCATGGATGGATATCTGGACTCTTCTAGTCTCTGCCCTAGTGTTATATTTCTATATACGCAGAACATAAAAACTACTATCTGCGCTTCCCCACTCTTACCCGAAAAAGGACAGTGCCTGTTGGTATAATACAAGAAAGTGTTTTATAGGCTTCAAGAATTTCCAGCATATCCCACTCTTTGACCGTGGCTCACGCAACCTATGGAAGTAACTTCCGATATTTATTAAAAAGCGGGCAAACAAACCCCCTGTTTGATATGTAAGCGCTCTCCAGATTTTGAAATCCGGTCAAAAGATGAATGTTGCATGGAAAGAAGAGTCGAACTTGCACTCAATTACCGACGACTTCCGCTTCTTGGAGAGCAGATTTGTTTCTTTCATCTACCATGATTTGTTTCCTTTATCGAAAACTAAAATAACATGCCTAGTCTTCCCGGTGAACGTTTTGGCGTAGAATCCGCCGGTGAACGTTTTGGCGTAGAATCCGGTAAAGATTTTTAAAAAAATTGGCAAAGATGTTATCAGAATCATGTTTATAGTTGTTAAACTTTAGTATTTTGAGTGCCCTAAAGGTTTATAGTAGTGCTGAATCCATTTCCACTATAAAAATGGATTCGGAACACTCCAACTACCTGATTTCTTGAATTTTAATTGCCCAGATTTCGACAAAAAACTGCCGTCCAGACTATTTCGTTACCTTGGTAAATAACTCCAAATAACATATTCAGTTCTTAGGGAGTTTGACATGCTAATTATCTGGACATCATTATAATATTAAATAAAATATTTAGGTGGATAGATGGTAAACAGCCATGATTAGTGCATAGTAGATCAAAGACATGTGTCGTATATAAAAATATCCTTTGTTGACATTTTATTTTTTATTTCTCATAGTTTTAGGAGGCCACATTAAAAAAACATAGTAAATTAAATACATGTTTTATATATATCGAAAATACACTTTGTTGACCTTTTATATTTTATTTCACATAGTTTAGGTTACATTAAAAAAATTGACTGGATTTTAGTAATATAAATCAAGATTTTATGTGAATTTTTTCTTTCCTATTTTGATTAGAAAATTTACTTTCTAAAAAATCACATTAAAAACAACTCAAAATTATAACCTCTAAACATAAAGCCTTTTTATTATGTAATAAATGGATCATTTAATATTTTAAACCCATTTTTTAAACACAAATCTAAGCTAGACTTAAATTATATAAATACATTTGTTATGGGAATAATCAAACACATTTTATGTCTCAAGTGAATTAGTCAAAGATTTTTTGAGATGTTTTTTATTTTGTTTGTCAAGTTATATGTGATCTTCCAGACTTGACCTATGGTTTGAGGTGCCATTTTTGGGCCACACCAACCCAGTGATGTTTGGTTCTAAGTTGCCTTGTTAAGCGGGCCAATCCTCAACCAGCTATGTGCTAGTAAAACTTGACGACTTTTGGAAATGTGTTTGGTAAGAGAAATTTTCATTATAATTAGTATTCTTATTTTTATTTTAGCTTTTAATCATCTTAAGTTTACTCATACAAAAATATTTCAAATTAAAATTTTATGATTAAAACTTTTATTTATTAAATTGAATTTTTATTAATTTCAAAGTGTTGATTTTGTTTATGGGTTAAAAAGTGTATTTTAGATAATAAAAAAATAACAATCTTACTTGAAATTGTCTTATTAGATTCTTGTGACAAATTTCATTTATACGTTAGGCTACTCCCAAAAAAAAATGTCTTAACAATACCCCAGCCATTATCTCTAATATATTAAATATTATTAAGTAAAAAAACATTTGGTAGTGTTAATGATAAGTTATTACAAATAATGTGAAATTTAAATTAAGATAATTAAAAAAATGATATTTTATGATAAATTTATGTGTTCATAATATATGTTTATGTAGAAATTTAACTTTAAGAATTTTTTATAGGATTACCAAAAAATTTAAATTATGATAAATAAATTAAATTGGAAAATTGTATTGTAACACTCTACATTATAATTAATAAATAATGCTAAGATTTTAATTTTTTAAATATCTCTCTTTTTTGGATTCTAACAATCAAATTATTGATCGTAGAGATATTGAAATGCCATCATAATGATTAAAGGGAGAAATGTATAGTCTATGGGGCTTTTAATATGTTAGGGTCAGTAGTTTTACATTTGTCGAATGTCTTCAAATTACTTAATTTTCAGTTTGAATAAATCAAACTTATAGTCATTGTCATTGTCATAAGTTCAAATGTCACTATCCAAAACATCGCCATGTGTGAATTCATTCAGTGGTTTCATGGAAAGCTTGAAATAAGGTTGAGTCATGAGGAGTCATTGTCACAAATTTTGAGCAATTGAGTCATATGGTATGTGTCAATTATGAATGTGTCAGAAGGTCTACTTGAGTCAGTTTCAAGTCGGTTTCAATTGAAAATCTTACTGCTCAAAGAAAGATGGCCATTGATAGCAACACCTTTATTTTCCTCTCCTAGTCTATTCATTTTTCCCTAAGACTCTAAAACAACATCCTATATTTCCCATCTCCAATTTTCCATTTATTAAAGCATATACCTCACCCCCCTATTCATTAATAATTTCCTATTAATAAACTAAACAAATCTCATATTCCCCATCTTATCCTAGTTCCATCCCCTTAAATGGTCATGGTTGCGAATCATATTTGACACTAACCATATATCCTCTCCACTACTCAAAAGACCATACCCAACCAAGCTTTATAATGATCATCATACTTAAGCCATCATACCTTTCAATGAGCCACCTTGTGACACCACACTACAAGGAAAGCTTTATACAAAATTCAAATCGAATGAACAAACCAACAAATCCTTCACAAGGTTGCATATAGTATTGATATCCAAGCTAATTGATGGTAATGATCAAAAGGTAAACATTATTTTATAGCCAAGATGAGTGAGTGATCGAAGCTACAACCACAGTGACCACAGAAATTGCTGATGTGCATAAGCGCGACGCAGTCGTCACTGCACATAGAGTGTTACACAATCTTTGCACAACATTTTTCCAAATCCCCATAGCATCGACATGACTTGGTTTTTGCTTTCAAAAGGTAGGTTCTTGCCACTCAGGTCCTAATTTTTTCATACTATCTAATTCAAGGTTAGATAAGTCGTGATTAGCCCGCTCTTTATGAGTCGTTGCCCAAAAATACTACCCAACCTGCTCTCTACACAGTGTTGTGCATACTCTATTTTTTGAATCCTTTTGAAACAATGATTCCAACCACATGAAGGAAACTTCTGAAAAATTGAGAGAGGTTTTTCTCAAACACGGGCCAAAGAACAATAAAATCCTCTAGTTTTGCACAAGTGCCACATATCGGGAACTTCGAATACATCGTCAAGACCTATTTTTCGGACTATCAAATTTCTTATTTTAGTTATGCTTTTGTAGAGTATTTTCTAAGAAGTTGGTGCAGAATTTCGAGAAAATGAGATACACATTTCTTCAATGTAAGGTCATACACAATAACCGCCTTAAGGTTTCACATAGATATAGTATTTCGGGAGCTACAGGTGTTTCTTCAAGGCCTATTTTCGTAATTTTTGGTGGCATAATTACGAATTTCTTTTGTAATTCAATTTTTGTGAAGCCTATGTGTTTATATTTTTGACATTCTAAAGTTCTATTGGGAATTCTGAGAAGTTTTGGTATGTTGTTAGTTCATATTATACAGTTTGGATGGCGGGAAAAAGGCGCAAATGAGATTTTAAGATAAAATTACATAGTGTTGCACTGTTGCTGCGCACAAGTTACATGTTTTGTTTTGGGGTTTCCATCTATCAAGAGGAGGGTGGATGAACATGTTGTTGAGTCATGAGTTTAGTCTTCATCCAGGTGTTTATCATCATGAGGAAATTCATGGAAACAAGGCATGCTACCCAGTTGTTGCGCAACACTAGATTAAATCTCACTGTTGTTTCTACTTTCTTATGTTAAAGGATATGGCTTGATGTTTATAGAGGATTGTTACAGATTTGGATAATTTTTATCGGATAGGCTGATGAGATCATGGAAGCTTTTTTTTTTTCCATTTAAGAAAAAGGCTTTGGAATATGTTAAAACTTCTTATTTTATGTATGACTCGATCCACTTCATGGATAAAAGATGAATTTCATCTAGAAATGGTGTTTTTAAATGTTGTATGGCTATTTAATGCCAAAGGTTTGAAGAAAGAAAGGGTCAGATACTATTGCGAACTGGTTTTAGATATTTTTCTACTGTGTTCTTATTTTTGATGAACAAGGAAGCTTAAGGTTCAGTTATTCCAGTGAAAAATTGCAAATATTCTTATGGTATTGCGATTCGAAAATTGTGTTTTTCCTATGCATATTTTATCATTTTCTTCTGCGGTCCTTTTGTGGGTGTAATAGTTCAGTTCTATTATAATTCATTCTTGCATTTCTCACATTTCTGTGTGTCCTAATATTCTAGTTGCAAAAGCAATATGATGGTATACCCATATTTTGTGTTTTTTAATTCCTAACACTTTGTCACAAATATGCAGCATTAGATTTTTTATATGGCCTATCTCATGTGAAAGATTAAGTTTCATGTTTACCTCCACCAAAATACAAGTTGTTTCCTTATTTCGAAGTATATGTTAGACAAGCCTTTGTACGTGTAATTGATTCTTATAAGAATAAGCCTCATAAGTTAATAAAGTTCTAATCATATAGATATTTTTTTTGCAGTAACCTTCATTTATTTCCAACAAACAATTCAAACCCTTCATATCTGGTCTCTGTGTGCTCTATAATATCAAAAATATTTATTTTTCTTAACTGAGGGAGCCCCCTCTACGTACAAAAGACTAGTTTTTAGCTACAAGTGGTTTGTGGTTACCTCTGGGACCCTATCGCCAGCCTAGAGGGATTCATGGAGTGCTAACAATATAGATGACGGTTGGATGTGTTGTTAACACAATTCTTGAAGTTAAGATCACTAGTTCAAAACTCATGGATAATCTCACTTTCCTTAAGAGAAAAAAAAGAGAGAAAGATATATGATGTATTAAGAATGAAAATAAATTGAATAAAATGTAATAATAAATAAGTGAATAATAATAACTATATATATATAGTATGAGCGGTAAAACCATTTGATTCTTAGAATTTAAGGGGTAAGGTATATATATGTTTATATACCAAACAAGTTAATTATTATAAAATCGATGTCCATTAGAATGTAGATTCATTGTCACATAAACAAGGTTTCATACATCAATTTAATGTTTAGTTAGCTTGCAGTTATAAAATTAAAATATCTTTAGTATATTAAAAAAATAATAAGCTAAAAAAGGAAATGTTATCAATTTAAATTAATTTTAATTTAGATAGAAAGAATGCCAAGAAAGCTCAAATCCATGAAGTGCAAACCTCTGCTATAAATTTTACACTTTACAAAATATTTTAACTTAAGTATTTTTGCGAGAGGTACTTTATAGCCTAGTAGGGAAGAGATTTTGTAATGTCATGAATTTTCCTATTAAACATTTTGATTCAGGTAAATTACATAAACATAAAAATAAAAATAAAAATAAAATAAAATAAATAATAATTATAGTTATTAATATAAAATTTTTACTTGAAAAAATTACATAAAATATAAGATTAATATTTAAATTAATTTAAATAAAAATTATTAATTATATTTATAATTATAACTAGTAACCATCCTAGATTCATCTTGATTTTGGATCTACAAAGCTCCAAGAGGGACCTTTCCTCAGTCTAATATCAAGGTGCTAACCTCTTTTCACCCTTAAAATCTTTAGGAGCAAACCACGGTTGGTAGATCTAGAGTTAACATGGATCTAGGTTGGTTTTAGAAATAATTTAGCGTGAATGCAAGCTAATGAGGGTATTTCATGACACGTTAGTCACAATGAAAACCTAGAAATACAACAATAAGTTAACTAGGAGAGATAATTAGATCTACTTACATAAGGAATTTTAAGATAGTTTAAAAAGATGAAATGTAGGAAAATTAATTAGATTTTAGAATATGTGTGTGTGTGTGTGCATTTAACTATGTGAATTTTTGAATTTTCCTAACATTAATATGTCATTTTTCATGTAATATAATATCCATATTTTTTAGTTAGTGCAAAATTTTAGTATCTAAATGATAGAATACTACTACAGAAACTTGTGTAATGGTAGACAATAGTTTTTTCTTGTACACAACTATTTTTCCACAAATTATAATCATCATTACATAATTATGTGTGTGTGTGAGAGAGTATTTATGTCCTTTAATTTACAAGACTCTAACTTAAAGGGGTCATACCGTTATCAATTTTTTTTTTTTTTTTAGATGATATAATTATTTTTCAAAATGGTCAAGGTCGTATAAACTTGTAGAGGAAATAGGAAACGGATGTATTTTAAGATTTTGATATATGTAAAGATAAAAATGTATTAAGAATAGTTATGTGTATGTGTGTGTGTAGTTTCATGGACAATGGATTTGTCTAACTTATAGGAAAATAACATCAAAGTAGATATATATGCATATTTTCCCAAAAAAATGATGTTTCCATGTATTTTCTGCCAAAGCAATGAGGTTCTTGAACCCAAAACTATATTTGAAGCAATAGAGTCATTGTGTACATTGGATTCCCGCAAGGAAAAAATTAAATTAAAAAAAACATGTGCATGTTCCTAGTGCGAAAAAAGTGTGCGCATTTATAGTGCTAGGAATGTTCTTTTGTTCTTGTAGATAGTGACTTTAACACATGAAAAATGATTGAGGTAAGTTTTTGGGGCTGGGGAAGGTGAGTTATGGATAGAGTGGCCAAGGGAGATAAATACATAAATAAGGAGCAAGTCACAAGGATTACCTGAGATAGGGAAGAATGAGTTGGTGGGAAATGGTTGAACTGTGTCTAGAATGGGTGGGAAGGTAAGAGAGAGAGGGATAGAGGGGCCAAGGGACATATAGAGAGAGAAATGAGGTGAGGAAGAACGAATTGGTGAGTGAGGGGAAAGAGTGAGTGAGAGTTGAAAAGTGAGATATATAAGGAAATATTGTGGGGAAGGGACATGTAGAGATAAATTTTTGGTTGAAACGAGAAGAAGGGAGAGACAAATATGGATGGTTTGTTATGAGCAATGGATTAATAGTGAGATAGAGGGGGATGGAGAGGAGAGAAGAAGGAGTGAGAGTGACTTTACAAGTGAATGAAAGTGTGGGGGAGAAAGAGAGATATTTTGAGAGAGTGGATAAGAAAGAGATAGGAAGAGTGAGAGATAGAGAGATACATGGGGGTGAGTAAATTATATAGGGGGGTGAGAAAGAGAGAGGAAGAGTGAGAGATATAGAGATACATGGAGGGGTGTGAATTAGATAGGGGGGTGAGAAAGAGAGAGGAAGAGTGAGAGATAGAGAGATACATGGGGGGGAGTGAACTAGATAGGGGGAGAGAGTGAAGGAGTAATAGTGATATTTAGAGAGTGAAGGAAGATAGAAGAAGAGTGAGCAATAGAGAGATGACATGGGGTGGAAGTGAATAAGAGAGAGGAATAAAGTGACAAAGGGAGAGATAAATAAGATAAAGAGAGGAGATAGAGCCAAAGGAGAGAGAGAGAGAGAGAGAGAGAGACGTAGTGAGACAAAGAGATAGATCAGGAATATAGGGAGGGATAAAGCGATAGACCTAGAGGAGGGAGAGAAAGGAAGAGGGAGGGGTAGATGAAGAGAGAAATAAAATGATGGGAAGATATGCATAGAGATAGTGAGGAAGTGAGGGAGAGGGAGGGAGGTAGACATAAATATGGAGGGGAGAGAGACTAAATAAGTGATAATTTAGATAAGTGTAATTAGGAAGAAATGCATGGGGGGGGGGGGGGGTAAGAGAGAGACAAAAGGAAACAGTGAGAAGTAGAGAGTGTGTGTATGTGTGTGACGAGGAAGAAAGGGAGAGAGATAATGTGTGAGAAAGGGGGGTAGAGGGAGGGAGATAGAGACAAAGAGGGACTAATATATAGAGAGACAAATACAAATATGTAAATGGAAATAAACATGTAGAGAGTCGTGGGAGGGTCTGAGAGATAGTTTTAGGTAGAGTGACAGTTATGGGAGATGCAAGGAGAGGAATAGTGAGGGTGAAGGAGAAAATGATAGAGGGAGGAAGAGAGAGGAAGAGAGAGATAAAAATACAAACATGTAAATTGAAATAAAGATATTAAGAGTGGTTTTGATAAAAGGAGAGAGATCAAAGGAGACTGGGAGGTAGGAGAAAGTGAAAGAGTGAAGGGAGATCAAGAGAGGAGAGAGGTATGGAGAGGAAGAGAGAGAAGAAAGAGATAGAGAGGTAATAACAGAGAAATAAAGGTGGATATAGAGAGTGAGAGAGAAGGAGAGAGAGAGTGATCATGGGGAGAGTGGAGGTGGAAGAGAGAGGAATATTAGGAAAGAGTCAGAGGAACAAAGAGATAAATAGGAGTGAGTGATAGAGGAGAGAGGGAAGAAAAATAAAGAGAATGATAGAGATATAGGGGGGAGAGAGAGAGAGAGAGAGAGAGAAAGAGAGAGAGAGAGAGAGTTGGAGGGGGTTTGTTGTGGAGAACATATCAAGTGATGGATGGAGGGAGAAATAGAGAAATAGATGAAGGGGATTTGAAGGGGGATAAAGAGAGAGAGGGGGGGGAGGAAGATGGATTGAATTGTAGATAGATAGATACAAAGAGAGGGGGTGGGATAGAGAGAAGGATGGGGGGAGATAAAAATAAAACTAGAGAGAACTGAGTGAGGAAGAGAGAGGAGGGAGGGGGAGATGATAATGATAAAGGAATGGAGATATATACATGTCTCAGAGAGAGAGAGAGAGAGAGAGAGATATGAGGGTCCTCAAATAAAATGACTCAGTAGCCTATTTGATACATGCTATAGTCAACAAGAATAAAGGAATCAACTGATTTGGTTATTCAAATATCATTTGGGTAAACCTTATAAAAGAAAAACCCATGGTATCTTGATGACCCATGATACAAACCCATTGTATTCTGATAGCCCACGGTATAAAACCATGGCATTCTTATGATGAGACATTGGAACTCACTATTGAGGGCATGCATAATCATTTTCTCATATTTATTTGGAGATTTGTTGTAGTTTTTGAGTGCTAATAGTGAAAATCTTAAGTGAATTGGTGTTGTTGGTGAAACAAATCCACCCTAGTGTTGGGTATCTCTTATATTATTTGCATGACTAGCCCCACATCAAATACGCTACGCTACATGTGGTAGGGGGGTCACAAGGGGGGTAACTTCTCCCCCTATTTGGGGGTCGTAGGTGGGGTGATACCCCCCTCCCCCCTTTCAGGGATTCTTCAATTTTTCCCATGGTTTTATAGATGGTAGTTACACCCATGGTTTTATAGAACCAGTCAAGGGAACTACGATTTTGGTCTAATCCATGGTTAAAGGATTGGGGGTTTACAAATGTTTTGGAAGATATATAATGTATTGTAACATTGAAATGAATATAATTAAAGATTAATCTATTTTTCTAAGTTTTGGGTTCCAAGAGAAAAGACTTCTATAGATATTTTTTTCTCACGATTGTATATTTTCTAGCTTTCTTTTAAGACTTGTTTGCAGATATTATCTTTATAGTGTTAAAACATACACCGAAATTATTATAAATTAGTGTAAAGGGTGAAACGAATCTATCCTAACTAATTAAAATGTAATATCACTCAGATCGTTCACAAGTATATACTACCAAAGATTCATCTCATTTCTAGGTTGAGGGTTCAACCAAAAATCTATTTTTGTAACTCAAAAGGCTTCCCTAGTATGTAAATCCAAATCATATAAATAAAATTTTGGTTGAGTTTTTCCTTGTGCTATATTTTTCTTATGGTATGATGGTTAAGTTATTTATTTTGAAAGAAGGGTTTTTATAGTGATATTAATAAATAGATCACTTATATTGGTTTAATTTATTTGTTGTCATATGTTGTTATAGTATATTGGTTGTATTCCTTGTCTATAAAAATGGGATTTTATCATGGTATCAAAGCTATGCATCCCATGATTCTAAGGGATTTTTAGTTTAAAATTTATTTTCGTAAGTGATTCTAATTAGTTGCAACCGATAACTAGTTTCGAGTAGAAAAGATGAAAAACTTTTATGAACATTTCTGTTTGTCATATTTGTGCAATCATAACTCTATATATGACATTATATTTACTCTAGCCTCAACCCCATATATATATATATGATTCTCCAAGGTATTTTTGATCCATGATTCATTTTATTTGCTATGATTTTGTAGTTTGAATAGTATTCCTCAATAGTGATACCTCTAGGATCCACTGCTTGGGTTACCATCTAAACTAGTTTTTTTCCTCTATATCTCCCTTATTTCTAGGTTCCATTGTTATAATTTTCAAGGTGGTACTTCTTTGCTACAATATTCCATCTTGTTTCCTTCCTTTGGGATGGGAATTCATGCATTTCTAGCTTATCCTTGGAATCATTGTTATTTTAAATATTTCTATCTATTATCCTTATATAATGCACTCCCCGTATTTCCCCTCCTAGACGTGGATGCCCTTGCCACTTCCTCATAAATTATTCCGTTATATTTTATTCTCATTGTTCCCTCCATGCTACAACAAAGGGTTATATGTTGCGAAGGTGTGGAAAAATTCAAAGCTCAAGTAATATCACACACGTGTCAAAGAGATAAATCTTTGACCATCCAATAACATTCCCAATCATTACCAATAATTCAAGATAAGCCAATTGAGTTAGAGAGAGATATTATAGGAGAATGATGTTGACTATCAAATACAAGTATTACTAGAGAAGTGGTAGTATGGGGCCATAACACTAGTCACACCCATGGAAAAAATAATTAATATATGTAGATTTTTTTATCTTTATTAGAGAATGAAGGGATTGGTGGGGAGAGTCTTTTTCTACGAAAATGAAGCCAAGGAAGAGGCTCTCCAAGTGTGGGATGACATACAACTTCCCATAAAATATTTGGGCCAATGTTTGTAGTGATAAGAGGATCATTTTTTCCTTACTCCTAAACCGAGTGGCTCTCTAGATACGAGGGATTTCACATTGAAGTGGTCCCTTTTGACCCTTCCCATTCAACGTAGGAGGTGTTAGTATAGTTTTTGTTATGGCTTTTCTATTTCGCTAAATATTTTGGTTTCAAGTTAAATAGTATAGGTCTTAGGACTAGACTTTTAGAACCTTTTTTAGAAATTTAGATTCTCATGTATGGCTTTTCAAGAACTTAAGGTTTTAGCACTAGTATGGTTTTCCAAATTCTAGATGAGGGAAAATGTCAATGACAAACTTTTCTCTCTTTTACCATATAGATTGAATCTTTATTTTATCGAAAACAATAGAGGAGATAATAAAAATAATAATGTGGATACATCTAAGATAAAAGGGAATTTAAAATAGGGGAGCATTTATTCTTAAAAGTTAATGCAAAGAGGATTTATTTGAAGTTGGGAATATCCACCAAGATAGTAATGATATTTTATTGTTCATTCAATATATTGGATATAACAGAACTAGTTTCACACATGCTTGCATTGTATACCTCCATGAAAGTCCATTATGTACTTCATTTTTCATTATTATAAAATTATCTGCATGCTCTTAGCCATGTTATTTATTGGACTCTAAATTGGGATAAATCCAATATGTATACTAAATAGGAGGCTCATAATGTTCTATAATAAAACCATAGGGTAGGTAAATGTCTAGTGGACCTAGTACATCCCTAAAGAAGCAAAATTCAATATGGAGGATGTAATGTCGCAAGCATACCCATACAGACACACACACACACACACACACTGATATATATATATATATATATATATATATATGATGATGATGATGATTTGGATCAGTAATGGTACAAAAATTTGGGGAGGGGAATGTAAAACCCCAAATTTGATCCATAGATTAAAAATGCATATTTTTGTAAAAAATGAATGACTAAGGTACAAGTGATGTATTATGTAAATATTGTAACCCATGAATCTTTGTGGGTGTTCATAATTCACCCTATGAAAATTCTTGGGAGTGCCTATGCAAGCATGATTCTGACAAAATTTAGGAAATGGATTTTATGAGTTATGTGGAAATTGTTTCCATGTATCTAAGGATTCTAATTTTATTTGGTAACTTTTATTGTGAAAATGATTCCTATGATACATTTTTTGTTCTCTTATTTTTGGCTCAAGCATCTTATACCTATACTGAAATTGGACTAAGGGGGTATCAGGAACAATTTTCCTTGCATTTAATTATGCAAGATTTTCTTAAATACTTTTCATGTTTTCTTTTTTTTGTTTGCTTTTATTCGGTGTTTTTGCACGTATTCAATTTTGGATATTGATAAGAAAATTATAAATATATCAAGAAAAAATACTCTTTGAATCAAAAGATTAATTGTAAAAATTGAAGAAGGATAAGACATTTAATCTAAGTAATTGAATTAAAGTAAATGTTGTAAAACCATATGTGTAAATTATTAGAAATGTGTAACGATCTCCCTTCCAAAACAATAAATATTCTCGAACTAAGGAAGGTGTTACCTATTTGACCCAATATCTAAGGTCTGTTATGAATATGGGTTTACCAAAAGCCTCATTTTTGGAAACTTTGGTGAATTTAATTCTAATACCACAATTATGATCAACTCGTTGAGATCTTTTCAGAGATATAAATTTTATCTTAATCTGAGTCGTAGTTGAGAAATAGGACCACATTATGTCGTAGAAACCACTTTTTCACATTATTTCATACTATAAGCTAATTAGTTACAAACTCTAGGGGTAGGTAGTCTCCCTATCATAGGGTTCCACAAATGTGCCAGAGGTGGGGCCTACTGACTAGGTAATTTTGATGTTCTATTCTTGACTATAAACTCCACATAGTTCCTCCATAAGTCGAATTGCTAAGTGGTTTTAAGATTATCCACATAAAAATCCACTAAAATTATTCTATTGTGTCAATGGCATAATGGTCTAGTGTGGGGACCACATGACACAGTTCTAGTGGGTTGAGTTCCACTAGTGTGCCAGATTCCTTTCCTTCTTGCACACATACATTTGATGGTCAATATTGTCCCATTGATATTTGATGGTCAATATTATCCCATCGACCCCAAAACCAAATTTATCTATCTATTGAACCTCACGTCCCTGGGGTTTGGAACCTCTAATTTTAGTGATTTATATGGATAACAAATGAGAAAACCCAAAATTCCGAATTCCTACTAGCTTCTCCCAAGGGTATGAAGCCATGAATTTTGAATTACTAAACTAGAATGAGAGGAAGGACACAAAAAAAGGTATAAAATACAAAAAATATATAATAATAGAAACGACATGGGTCTAAAGATAAATCCACATAATCTATACCAAAGGACAATAATATAAAGGAATCTATACCTACTACCCCACGAAAATATAATTAAACACATCCTTAGAACATATATTCTCTATTAATTACATAAATATTGACATTCTCTTTAAGATTCAAACCTGTCTACAAAATGCAAAAGAAAAAATTGATTTCTTGTAGGTTGAATCACAATATCAACAAGATTAGGTACAACACAAAACACATAATTTTGAACTGGTTATTTTTCATAACAATCCCATATTTGTCTTTGAAATAGGCTCCCATTAGCATCCATAAATTTATCAAGTCAGTAGAGGTGAGGCTCATCCCCATCAAGTGCCAATTTGAGGAGAAGTTTTGCATAGAGATGCATAAATTCATGCTGCACTTCCCAATCTATTCATCAGACCTTGGGAATATCTTGTCAGCAATAATAAAATAAGAGGCCTCGGATATAAAATTGAGGTATCAATTCATACTTTAGATTATTCAAAAACCATCAAATTTCAAAGTGTTGGGTTTCTTTATGGCAATTAATCTTCACTTGTTCATACTCTTCCTCCACAACAACAAATTGTTAAATGTCAACATTGTAATCAAGTTTTTCATGTGAAATATAATTTTTTTGATCTTCATGCATCTAAGAAATGTGGTTAGAACACTGATTATTCAAACATATGCTTCAAAAACAAGCATGTGCAAGAATACAAATTCACCTTAGATGGATCACTCCTTCATAATCGACTTCAATAGCCAAGAAGATATTTCACTCATATCACATAATTTTTTAACGCATACTGAAAATTCTTCAGTTAATTTTTCTTCATCTTCTCACCTTGTATCTCACAAAGGGGGAATCAATGGTAATTTACAAGTTTCAGAGATAAATCAACTAAGCTTGAGCCACAACCTGCACTTTCTACCTTATCCTATAGCCAGATACAACCATACCCAGATTTAGAGTTATAGTGGGAGATGAGGAATCCTCTAACAATTCCTTTGGTTGGTGGCTTTCCTTAAACCACTACATGTTGAAGAAATCCATTTTTCTAGGTTGAACATACCCCTCTTAAAATAATTAAGGAGCACTTCCTCTAGAAGAATAATTTAGCTTCTTCCTACATTTGGAAGAGATCCAGGAATCACACTAAGCATTACAGGTTGAGACCCAAACGTATCCCTTTTCACAAAAATTTGGAGCACTTCCTCCAGTTGAAGACTTGAACTTCTTACCATATTTGGAAGAGTTCCAGGAATTGCATTAAGTATTCCAGTGTTGGTGGTCATCCTTTAAACATCACCGATTAAGAAAACTTCATATTAGGGGGGGGGGGGGGGGTTCTTCTTGGTCTAGTATATACCCCTTCGAATTAAGAGGGGGGATGTTGGACACCTAATCCACTAATGATTATGGTTTGGAAGTAGAAGAATCACCAAATTCCTAGATACCACTTGTTGTATGGAAACCAAGGGTCATAAAAATCTATTAAAAATATATATCTTGTGAATCATAAATGAAACTCACATTTATATTACCTTCTTTCCTTACCATGTGTGTCTTCAACATTCAAAAACATATGCAATTATATAGAAATGAAAACATCATCATCAATGAAGTAGAACATAAAGGAATAATAGAAGAAAATCATTCATACATAGAGACACCATGATTGGTGAGAGACCATAGAAAAACGTACTACATGGAAACCCTTTTAAATTATTATTTTTATAAGATTGTCATTTAGCAATTCAGGAAAAGAGAGTAAAATTATCTATATATACAACCATAAACCTATTTAGAAAAATAAAATAAATTATATCCATGAGATGAACCCAACAATTCTAATAATCCAAAACATTCATTCAGAAGCATGTGATCAATTTTTATTGTCTATGGTCAACTGGAAAATATTTGGTCAACTGAAAATTCAAACCCTAGGTCTCAACCACACAGAGAGAGTTTTTTGCATGCAATTGACACCCTTCAACTGCACGCATAGACATGCATGCCTAAAATCATGGAAAAAATATTTTTGTGAAGAGCATGTGGTTGTGACCCAAAACCCTAGACATGTGTGCAAGTTTAATACCGTGCAATTTCAGACTTGTGCAAGCCAATCTCCATGATCTATCTCAGACCTGTGCAAGCCAATCTCTGTGAGTTGCCTCAGAGCTGTGCGAACCAAAACCAAAGAAGAGAATAGAAGAATTACTCATGATCATTTCCAAATGTGGTGGACATAACTTTTATTTATAGACTTCCAAGACTGTCCAGTTTTCTTTAAGTTCGACCTCATCAAATATGCACATGTGAGATTTATTTCAAAAATACACTTTCCCTTCTCCAAATTGAGTGCTTCAATAGTAAAAATGTGTCCTATCGAAAAGAGGAATCTCGTCCCATGGTTCGAATTTGTCACTCGGCTACCAAATTAATACTAGTTCTATCTTGAACTCATTCATAAGTGACAAATAAAAAGGTAGTTATAAATGTTTACAAAAAGGTGTTACATTGTACTAATACTATAACTACCTAGTTAGGATCAACCTTATTGTGTTAAATAACTTTATTATAGTAAAATAACATATTTTACATGATTCCATTAATTTTTCTTTCAATCATATTTATAACCATTCTTATTTATTTAAAAAAATAACATGGAATTAGAATGGAAACATTGGAAGTTTGTGTTTAATAGAACTTGTACTATCTAGTGAATATATTGAGAAAATTATGATGTATCAATTCATTCATATTTATTGGTTTGAATATTCAATTTATCACTCGCACTAGAAAGGAATATGAATTTAGTTCAAATAAAAATAGATTGAGTCAAGGTATGTAGTAGGAAAAATAATTGATAAATCCCCAAAGCATTATTTAAAGGAAATAAAAGTTATTTATTGATTAAAAACACTACCATGAGGAATGGAAACTTAGAATATTCAAATATTGAATAGAATGACGGAGAAAACATTCTTAATATCTAAAATCTCTTTTACTTAATAAAAATGATGACATTATTTGTATTCAAATACATGCAAATAATCTTATTCTACCCATAATTATTAGACACTATAATATAAAATAATCCTAGTTCATTCTTCCTCACGTGAAATTTTGGAACCATATGATTACCCTTTGCAATGAGTGACAACTGATTTCACTAAAGGAATAATAATTCATCTTCTCCAACCAATTCTTACTTTATGCTCTCCACATGAAAACAAAAAGTGATCGAATGTGTTCGTTAACTACAAATTATGATAACATTTCAAATATTTAAGAACATGTGTGAAGAAATATAAATAGAAATCTAAATTCAGAAACATAAAAGACATATGCATCTTAGGTTTTTTCCAAAATGTGTGAATACATATAAATTTAGCCAATACAAGGGCTTCATTATTGTTAAAATTTTGCAATAAATTGTGAAACTCTAAATAATAGTAGTCTTCCATTTTTACCTAAGACACAAAAGGACAAGTGGTATATGTTGTCATAAACATGATTCTTCTTTTCCAACTTTAGCATTAAGCTATGTAGGAACATATATAATTTTATTTAATTACCTTAAGAAAAAGATAGGAGACAACAAGTTTATTTTTTCTTCGTTGTAAAAGTCATTCAAAAGTAATTATTTTATTTTCATAACTGACATTATTTCTAGCAAAATTTCGTTTTAATAGTTTGTTCTTTTAAGTGACTAGCATAATTATGAAATTTTGGCATTTATTAGGCAAAGTAGGGATTTAATATAGGAGATTATTAATATAAGTTTTTCTATGGATTTTGGGAGTTATTTCTGAATAATGGGAAATGGGACATGCATGTGGATTGGTGTACATTATTTAATTTAGGAGATCTATGTTTTGAGAATCAAGGAAGTGGTTTAATATAGGAATCTTGTAATTTAGGTTGCAAGCTCCACTTATATTAGGGTTATGGCATACTCTGATGAATCCATAATTGGTTCAAATAATGTTTGTAGAAGAGAAACATCTAAAAATTTGTTTAATTATTATTTTTAACTATACCATAATCATTAGTAGGGTGTTCAAATCCACGTAAAATTACTTGATGTAATAAGTTTTCACTCATATAATTGACTAATAAAACGATAGCTAGATAATATTTAAGAAGTAAAGTCATATTGTACCAATAATACAACTTACTGAGAGATATAATGGAATGAAACCCATTATACTAAATGCCTTTATTATAATAAAATAATATCTTTTACATGACTAGTTGAGTATCTTTTCTAACCATGTTTATTACAAATTCATATTATGAAGATGTAATAATTCCTCCAAAGTCCCATATTACTATCTTAGTAGTTATGTTTGTTAACAAAGTGTGTGTTCAACACAGCCAACCATAAAAGTTAGGAGTTTTAGAGAAATAGACAATGCTTACTCAATATCTCAAGGATGACATGGCAACAAGATGAATTTAGCAGTATTTAGTTGGTAAGTTCTAATATATCTAATTTTATAATGAGTTAGCATTGTTGACAACACCTCCTTAATTTAAGATCAACCTTTGACATGCTCTAAATGCTCAAATATTTTCATGAAAGTTCACTTTTATTGCAATAACTTATATTTGAAAAAGGTTTTAAAGTTATATATGGTTTAGATGTGAGTTTTTATTTTATTTTTATTTTTTATAAAAAGAAGTATTGTATATACTTATTTTATGTTCAAATGTAATTTCATCCCATTTTTCTTATGAAAACCCTCATTTCTTCTCATATTGATATCTCCATGTTGTAACCACTTATGGATTGTCATTCAAGTTAGTTAAAAGGAAAATTTATAGTTGGAGAAAATTAGAAATATAAATCTATGTTATATATTAGTATAAGAACATTTCAAATTTAATAACATAAATTTGCTTTATTAAGTTATTTTAACTTTCAATTTATTAAATGTAAAAAAATAAAAATAAATAGAATGAAAATCTATTTTTTTTTTTTAAACATTAAAAATAAAATAAATTTATTGTATTTTTTTAGGAGAAAGAGAATCTGATATAAATAATATAAATATTTTAATATTTTAATATTGAATTATAAAATATATTTAACTTTTCTAAACACATTAAACACAAATTATAAATTGGAAAAATAAAAAAATGAAATCATTTTTCATATTAACTAAATAAATATAATTAACAAATTAACATACTTTAAATTTATTTAAATAAAATTTCCATTATGACCAACACCTTAATATTAAAACCGGAATTGAAAATTGACCTGAAGTACCCTACAATATATATTGAAGGGCATGTATTAGTCCCTGCCTACAATAAAATAGGGAGTATAACTATCCGTTGCCATTGAATTCATATTCATTTTCTTTTACCTTTTTTCTTTGTCAATATTTAACCAAAATTTCAGGCATATCAATTTGGCTTCACTGAAATTGAACCACAAAACAGGGACTATAAGTATCAATTACCATTGAATTCATATTCATTTGTTTTTACCTTCTTTCTTTACTAATATTTAACCAAAATTTATGAATATCAATTTGGCTTCACTCAAATTTAACCAAAGTTTTCAATTTCACCTCTTATTGGGAACTTCAGTTGGATAGAGGCAAAGTTACACTCCATACCCAATGTTTATGTTGTAAAAGCCTATTGATATTTTCATAACTAGACTAATGCTAGCATTACTCTAGCATTATTCTTGTCAAGTATAATTTAATATTATGAGTGATATAGATTCTAGTTTGATCATCCATGGCCTCCACAACATGGCTAGTTGGTTGGTTGTTTTGCTGCCACTTCTCTGTTGAAAATATTTTCTGTTGTTTTCATATGGCTCCCCATCACTCGGCTCCCCATCATTGTTTTGTTGTCACTTCTCCACTAAAAATATTCTCCTATGTTTCGAGACAGCTCCCCATAACTTGGCTCCCCACAGTTTATTTCCTTGCTGCCAACCGCTTTATTTTCTTTCTTAACCACTCCCACCGCCTATTTTCTGACCTGCAAAATGACTACCAGTAAGTGTTAGAAGAATAGCATAAAATGAATTCACTATGAAGTCTGTACTAGTTCACATATTATAAACAAGTGAATGGAAATGGAAATATGTTGAGAAGTGAGAAGAGAAACCACATGGATGCTAAGCAGCTATAGAAGAATACATGAACAGGCCATTAACGCCTAGATTATAGGTGATAAAAATTATTGGATTAAAAGTAATATTATTGTTACCAGTAATTTTGTTGTAACTAGAAAAACACAATACCAAAACATGCTCCAACACTTTTTTATGTTTTCTCTGAAGTTGCAACTCAATTCTTTTAATCGTTTTAATTTAATTTTTATGGGTAATTTGTTATAATTGCAGAAAAAAAATAATAGAAATAAATTTTTATATTTTATAGCTTTTATTACATGCTTATACCTGCAAATCAATTCACTATATCTATTGAATGGATTATTCCATAGTGCTATTATGGTTTATTAACATAACATCGTTCACATGCAAGCCATCCCTGTTGAAACACAAAGCCTGCATTACTTATGGAGAGGTGCAACAAAATATGTCATCTCTATGACCATATGTAATAAAAAATAAGTGCAGGAAGATGTAGCCCATTTTTGTAGCATCACTACGTGCTGACGTGCTTAGTTTGATACCTTGAAAGAAAAGAGATTGAAACCCTTTGAATATGCACAAATTTATAGAGGGAGAATGACTGGCACCCACAATAACCATGGTTGAGATTTGTTACTACTTAATAATTTAAACAATGCAAACAATGCAGAGAATATAGGGAATTTTTAGCCTATTTGATTGGACCCTTCCTAGTTATTAAGGACTTGAAGAATGGATATTATAAAATTAAGGACTTGGGAGGACAAGTAAATAAAATTCATTGATCGAAAACGTTGTTCAAGTTTTTGTTTTGATTCTTTCACAATGGACCAAAATGGAAAAATGCGGGCTCAATAATAGGTACAAATGTTCAGAAAAATAAAAGTGTAATTTAAATTTTCAGAAAAGGAATAAACATTTTACCTCCATCATGATCTGATATTTAATAATTTCTAAATGTTGGTAATTCATAACTCTGTCCTGATTTGTAGTTCCAAACTCTTCCTGATTGGCATAATGATGTTGTAAGTTAACAATGCTATATATGGTATTAGGTTATTGTCCCTACAAAAACTATCAAAATATGCATACTCATGTCACATGTCATTCAAAGGCTCTTTAATACACATGCAACTGTAGGTCGAAAGAGGTATGGTTGGATTTCTATATTTCTGACTTGGTTGGCTTTGTTTAGCTGGTCTAGTGATAGTATCACACTTTACTCTCTACATGCTTGTCTTTCTTCTTTTGTAAGCTTCCAGACATATACATTCCTACAATCAGATACTCATTGGCCACCATCTCTCATATTATTTGCAGTCTTCCATAGACATTCTTCTCCACCTCATAATTTCACATAAGTGACTATGTATTCTAGCTCCACATGAGAAGGCATAGTCTTCAAGCACTTTTCACTAGGGCCTTCATCCATTTTACAGTCTTTACAGCTCCAACGTCATTTTTGGACATGATATCAATAGTATGGACTTTTATTCCAACATTTCTTTTTCACCTGCCCTAGAACCATTCTTAAACCGGGAGGAAAGCGAGGAACGCGGGCCCAAGAATAAGTGCTCACCCATACTAGAATCCAAGGAGCATCTAGTAAATGTGGGACATCATGGGAATTTAATGTATCAAACTAGATGCACGGGTATGTAACATCTCTATGCTTGAGACCGAGACCACCAACCAACTAATATCGCCCCAATTTACTCAATCCCATAGTCTTCAAAAGATAAAGCCACTCAATCCCAAATGGTAAAGTATCAGAGAGAAATTTAGGACACATCCAAACCCCATAATTAAACCAAGCCGAATGTGCTAAAATCCAAGACCTTACATTTTATCCAAACTATGGAATGGAGATAGAAATTCTAGCGATTTCCATTGCTACTGAGGATGCCCCTCAATGTTGGAATTTCTGATAATTCCAGAGCAATGACTGAGAGAATAATACTCTCCTTCTAACATACAGAATAAAAATAATTTTTCTTACTGATGGATAGAAATGACATAAATAGCTTTCTCTTTCATTAACAGAACTGAAACTATTACAAAATGATAAATTTCTTCCTCCTCTGAGGGATTTACAAAAAAATGGAATGACTGCTATAAACACAGTGCACACTAATCTTCTATGTCCCTCAAAACACACAAAAATAGTGCTTTGTTATGCTTCACTATGTTTTCTCTGCCTGCGGGCTTACACAGCAATACAACACAAAAAACACAGTACAATGCCTTAAGCCTACGGGCTTTTTTACTCTTTTATATGGTGCGACGGAATGAAAACATAAAACAAAGAAATAAACAAAAAACTTTAAACTAAAATATCTCTTGTGCGATATGCGAGTGGAGCCCACATCGCAATTGGCGATCGGCGAAACAAAAAACTTGGTGGATAGATCTTTGAACTTGCGATGAGCGATGTGCGATGGATGTGGGGTCCACTTTAGGAATAATATTACTATAAAGAATATGGTTGTGAAATGCTATGACAAAGTTTATGTTTAAGAAGTGCACTACACAGATTTCTCGGGCACTCAGAGTAATGGGATGCAAGCTCAAAATATGAACAGAAAGAAGCTAAAGAATGTTCCAAATGCACTCACAGAATATAAAATTTTCTGCGTCTCAAAGATGCAAAGACAAGTCAAGCTCCACATCTTCTGTACTAGGAGTAACCGTATGGCTAGCTATTGTATTGTGCTGCTCAGGATCTTTGTTTCGGGCCCTTTTCTCTAGAGGATCTTTGGTTCTGGCCCTTTTCACTGAAGGTAAAATCCTTGATGCCAAATCAATGTCATTTATGGCCCTTTTCATGGAATGCAAAGAGCTCGATGCCAATTTTCCGTTAACGTTTCATGCAAGCTGATCAAACCGAGACTGATTATTCGATACCTCAAAATTGTGAGGAAGACTGCTATTAGAAGAAAGGAGAGGATGAGTAGGTTGTTGCCCTACAATAGGATTCTGAAAGATGTCATTTGGCAGAGGATTCAGAAAATGATTCGTTTTGCAATTGGAAGCAAAGAGAGAATGAGTAGGCTGCTGCCCAGCAACAAGACACTAAAATTTTTTAGTTGGCAGGCTATTCAGA
Organism: Pinus albicaulis; assembly: GCA_034641835.2. Taxonomy (NCBI): domain Eukaryota; kingdom Viridiplantae; phylum Streptophyta; class Pinopsida; order Pinales; family Pinaceae; genus Pinus; species Pinus albicaulis. The sequence continues at coordinate 846,086,971 of CM076572.1, forward strand.
AAAGGATTCGTTTTGGTTGTCGTTTGCTCAATATTATGGGCATTCTGATGACCTCCCAGTGCCTTAGAATCGTAGAACTTTTTTGAACAATAGCGGCAAGGAAAGACGCGGCCCTTAGAGCGTTCTTAGGGTTTGACCCCTCATTATGATTATAATATAATATAAAATATTATTTCGAGTTGGATGCTTCATTTACGTGGGTATATGGAAAATAGCCCCTGATTAGTGCATAGTCGATCAAAGACATGTTTAGTATATCCAAAATACCTTTTGTTGACATTTTTATTTTATTTCGCATAGTTTGAGGAGGCCGCATTAAAAAACATAGTAGATTAAAGAAATGTTTGGTATATATCGAAAATAGTCTTTGTTGACCTTTTATGTTTTATTTCACATAGTTTTAGGAGGTCATATTACATAAAATTGATTTTTTCTGCCTTATTTTGTCCAGAAATTCAGAAATTTACGGAAACTTCAAAAAATTATATTAAAGACAACTTTATACATAAGGCATTTTTTTTGTGTAATAAATTGATCATTTAATAGTTTAAACGTATTTTTTTAAACATAAATCTAAACCAAACACTTTTTATGTCTCGAGTGAATTAGTCAAGGATTTTTGGAGATGTTTTTTTATTTTGTTTGTCAAGTTATATGTGGTTTTCCAGACTTGACCTATGGTTTAAGGCGTCACTTTTGGGCCATATGAACTTTTTGATGTTTGATTTTGGGTTGCCTTGTTGAGCGGGCGCTAATATTCAACCAGTTATGCTAATAAAATTTAAAGACTTTTGGAAATATATTTGTCAAGAAAAATTTTCATTATGATTTTTTATTTTTTTATTTCTCTAAATCTTTAATCATCTTATGTTTAATCAAACAAAAATATTTAAAATTAACTTTTATCATTAAAGCTTCTATTTATTAAAATAATTTTTTATTAAATCAAACAAATCTTTTTATGTAAATATTTGACCCTCATGATAAACTACATTATCCAAAGAATAATGTCAAAGTAATGTGAATCATAAATGTTTGAACTCATACAAATTTTTATGTATTAATTTTTTGTTTTTTACATTATTATTAATTAGCAAATAAAATTTAAAATAATTATGATTAAATATAAAAACCATCATTAAAATATTATATTATTGTTAATAATATTTATCATAATTTTAGAGATAAAATAATGATATTAAATATTCTATTTTGATTTGGTGATTAAGTCGATGAGATTGTTTAAGTATTCGATAATTTTAACATAAAAAATGAGTAATGGATTTTTCAAAGTGTTAATTCTATTTATGTGTTAAAAACTGTATTTTAATAATAATAAAAATAGCAATCTTACTTGAAATTGTCTTGCTATATTTTTGTGACAAATTTCATTTATAAGTTAGACTATACCTAAAAAAAATGCCTTAACAATACACCAACCATTATCTCTAATATATTAAATATTATTAAGCAAAAAAAACATTTTGTAGGTTTAATGATAAGTTATTAGAAATAATGTGAAATTTAAATTAAGATAATTTTAAAAAAAATGATATTTTATGATAAATTTATGTGTTCATAATATATGTTATTATAAATTTTAAGATTTTTTTAGGATTACCAAAAAAGTTATATTATGATAAATAAATTAAATTGGAAAATTGTATTGTAACATTGTACATTAAAATAAATAAATAATGTTAAGATTCTATTTTTTTTAAATATCTCTCTTTTTGGATTCTACCAATCAAACTATTGATCTTAGAGATGTTAAAATGTCATCATCATGATTATAAGGGGAAATGTATAGTCTATGGGACTTTGAATATTTTAGGGTCAATAGTTTTACATTTGTCGAATGTCTTCGAATTAGTTAATTTTCAGTTTGAATAAATCAAACTTGTAGTCACAATCGTTGTCATAAGTTCGAATGTCACTGTCCAAAACATCACCATGTGTGTAGTCATTAAGTTGTTTGGTCAAAATCTTGAAATAGCGTTGAGTCGTGAGGATTCATTGTCGCAAATTTTGAACAATTGAGTCATGTGGTATGTGTCAATCATGAATCTGTCAGAAGGTCTACTTGAGTTAGTTTCAAGTTAGTTTCAGTTGAAAATATTACTACTCAAAGAAAGATGATCGTTGGGAGCAACACCTTTATTTTCCTTTCCTGGTCTATTAATTTTTCCCCAAGACTCTAAAATAACATCCTATATTTCCCATCTCCCATTTTCCATTTATTAAATCATATACCTCACCCCCTATCATTAAAAATGTTTTATTCATAATCTATACAACTCTCATATTCCCCATCTTAATATAGTTCCGCCCCTTAAATGGTCATGATTGCAAATCATATTTGACACTAACCATATATCCTCTCCACTGCTCAAAATCCCATACCCAACCAAGCTTTCTAATGATTATCATACTTAAACCATAATACCCTTCAATGATCCACCTTGTGACATCACACTAAAAGACAAACTTTATAGAAAATTCAAATCAAATGAACATACCACCATATCCTTCACTAGGTTTCCTAAAGTCTTGATCTCCAAGCTAGTTGATGGTTATCATAGAATGGTAAACATTAATTTGTAGCCAAGTCGGTCGAGAGATCAAAGCTACAACAACAGTGACTGCATAAATTGTTGATGCGCATAGGCGCTATGCAGTCGTCGCTACACACGGAGTGCTATGCAATCGTTACACAACATTTTTCGAAAGCCCCATAATACCGACATGACTTGGTTTAAAAGATGAGAATATTCATAAAAAAACTTTTAGAACGAGATTTGGGCATTATGAGTTCGTGGTGTTACGTTTTTGTCTCACCAATGCCAACGCTATCTTCATGTGTCTAATGAACAATTTCCTCCACAAATATATTGATAAATTTGTGTTATTTTTTATAGATAACATCCTGGTGTATTTGAAAAATGAGGAAGAGCACTAGGAACATCTTAGGGTAGTGCTACAAACATTAAGGGTACGCAATTTGTATGAAAAAATAAGCAAGTGAGTTTTGTAAGCAAAGGGTTCAATATTTGGGGTATCTTATTTCCAAGGATGGGTTGTTAGTATAACCTCCAAAGGTACAAGAAATTTTAAATTAGCTGGTACACAAATATGTAGCATCAATATATTCATTCATGGGTATTTCAGGTTATTACCATAGATTTTTAGAAGGTTTTTCCACATTATCCTACCCCATTACCTCCCTTCAGAAAAGGGGATAAAATTTGAATGGATAGCCAAGTGTCAAGAAATCTTCAACAAGTTAAAATAGAAACTGACCACAACCCCCATCCTAAAAATTGCAGATCCAGTCAAAGAATTTATGGTGTGCACGAATTCTTGTATAGAGGGGTTGGGAGGAGCGTTACCGCAGGATAATCCCATCATAGCTTATGAATCCAAAACAATGAAAAAACATGAAAAAAACTATGTAGTTTATTACTTATAATTAGTTGTTTTCATACATGCTTTGAAGTTGTGGAGACATTATTTGTTGGGAAAGATGTTTGTATTCATGTATGACCCTATTATCTTGAAAGTATTTTTTAGTCAACCTGATTTAAATGCAAGACAAGCTAGGTAGTTAGATTTCCTTAGTGAATTTGAAATGGAAATAGAACACATCAAGGGAAAATAAAATAAAACCGTAGATACATTAAGTAGACACTCAAATTATGTATTATCTAACATGGGTAGTAGTGTGAAGACATATTTTGAGTAGGTCCAGGAGTCTCTACCGCAAGAACTAAGGTATCATGAACTCCAGCTAAAAATACAATCAAAAGGGATTCTATGGTATGATATATACAAAAATGGACTAATTGGGTATCAGCAGAGGCTCTATATTCCTAATGTAATTTCCTTAAAACATATGATAATGGATGAATACCATAAAATACCATATGCGGGCCATCTAGGTTACCAAAAAAATAGTAACAAAATTATGAAAGAAATCTATCTAGGTAGGTATGAAGAAGGATATAGCAGATTATTTGGAAAAATATTAGAGTGCAAACAAGTAAAAGTGGAACATCAACACCCAGTAGGATCGTTAAGCCCACTTCCAAATCCACAATGGAAGTGGGAAGTGATATCCATCTATTTTATAACTAGGCTACCCAGAACTAAATATCTACATGACTCCATTATGGTGGTGGTGGGCACACTGACCAAAGCTACACATTTTAATCATGTGTAGTCTACCTTTGGAACAACTCAGGTGGCCAACATTTTCATGAAGGGAATTTTCAAACTTTCTGGGGTACCAAAGATGATAGTCTCTAACAGAGACAAAACAATCACCTCGAGCTTCTCGAAAGCTTTGTCTGGAGGAATGGGGACCAAACTGAACTTCAGCACGACATACCATCCCCAGATAGGTGGTCAAACTGAAAGGAAAATCAAATTATGGAAGACATGCTTCATATGTATGTAATGGATAGGCCCATGAAGTGGGAAGACTTTTTTCACTTGGAAAAATTTTCATATAATAACAACTACCAATCCTCTATAAATATGAGCATATTTAAGGCTTTTTCTGGTAGAAAATGCCATACCCCACTCGACTAGAGTCAACATAATGATTGATTGGTTCTTGGAGCAGAGGAATTATATGAAATGGAGAAAAAATTATGAAAATTCAACGAAACATGAAGACATCCTAAGAGTGACAGAAGAGTTATGCTGAAAAAAAGGACAAACAAATATTTTAAGGTTGGAGATCATGTCTATTTGAGGGTTAAGTCTCCAAAAAGTACCGTCAATACTGGCAGTTATGCCAAGTTGGAAACACTATTTTGTGGGCCATTTGAGATTTTGGATCGAATGGGTCCAGTGGAAAATGAGTTGGCTGTACCTAATGATGTTAAAATACATAATGTTTTTCATGTATCATTATTAAAGAAATGTGTTCATGATCCTTCTCATGTGTTTGAATTGAATTTGATACAGGTGGAACCCGAAGGGAAATTTCTTCCAGAACCACTTCATATCTTGGAGAGAGAAGAAGCCGTGCTCCAAAATAGAATCATATCCTGGGTGAAGGTGTAGTTGATGCACTTTACACTTGAGGATTCGACTTGGGAGCGGGAGGATAACATCAAGGAATATCATCCAAAACGTTTCAAGGAATCAAATGTCTGAATTCTAAACACCAGGGATGATGCTTTTGTTTTAGAGGGGGACTATGTAATAACCCAGATTTTCAAATTCATTTTGTTTTAATTACTAAACTATTTATAGGGAGGGAAACCTATTATATTAGATATAGGGAAACATTTATAATAATATCAGGAATATTTGTTGAAATAATACTAAGAAAGTTGAATATTAATCTGGAAAAAGAAATAAGTATAAAGAGATCTTAAATTCCAATCCATGTGCATAGGATGGAATTTTGTACTTTCCCCAAAAAAGAAAAATCTCCTGCAAATAACCTTGGGGAGTAAGAGATTATTTGATTCTCCTTAGATTGAAGAAAAATATCAGGGAAAAGACCCAGCGAGATGGAAACAAAACTGAGAATGGGTAAGAAAATAAATGATGTGGGAAAGGAAGGCTTTAAGGATTAAAAATCCTATACTTTTGTGAAAAAAAAAAGAAAGAAATCCTAGGCTATGGGGATCAGCATCCCAGAATAATGGGACGTCTTTATGGAAACAATGTTGGGAGAAAGTGGGCATAAAAAATCCTTCACGAGGACAATAAGGGGGTTTTTAGCTGTGGGGACAAGAGGGTCTTAGCACGAGGAGGAAAATATTTCTTTCCATGATTAATTTTCCAACTAGGGCTAGATAACTTTACTGTGATAGAATATGAATTACTTATATAAAACTATTGTATTTTATATGATTATGTGTATATAATTATGGCATGATTATTTACCAACAGAGGTCTGAAATTCTAGGAAGAAATGTTGTAAATTAATTTTGGTTCGTCACTGGTCAAAAATGAATTATTGGGATATTAAGCTAAACAACACCAATTTAATTATATAGAGTCCATTCTATAGCAGAATCCATAGAGACTATTATGCTAATATGGAAGTTATTTTAATTTTTTTATATCTTATAATTAGATTCCCCATCTATGACAACGGGGATAGTAGAACACACTCTGAGTAGGGAAATAAAGACACGATATTGAGTTCTTTATGGTATATCTCATGTCTATATAGTACACTGCTAATTCTACGAAGCTAGTCGTATAGATTACCCAAGGTAAATTCCAACAATATTGAGTAAAATTCATTTACATAGGACACCCTTGTTGTGCATGGAATAATCGTGTTGAAAGTTTTAATGGTCTAGAAGTAAACAAGACATAGAAAATTTTTTTCCAGAAAACAACATGCCTTACATAAAAAATAGAGAAAAATGCACAAAATTCACATTTGGAACTATGAGTTATTACATCTACGTGAAAAAATAAATACATGTCAATAGGATAAATACCTAACTATACAGACTAGCAAACTGAATTAGTGTAAACAGAAGACATGTAAAGACTTATATAATGTGACCCAAGAAATAATGCATACCTCTCGGATTCTAGATCTGAGGTATATTCTAATAGGGAAACTATAGATAAGTAGACATTTTTACAAAAGTATTCATCAATTTATATTTTCAACATAAGATAAAATTGAAAATTTTAACTACAGTGCAAGTTAGGGCTTTCCCAACAACGTAACCTCACATTTACCTTTTCTAGTACCCCATACGAAATAAGAAAAATATATATAGCCATGCTCATGAGAGGAGTAGGTAGAAATGTCTTAAGAAACAAGGATAAGTCATACATTAAGTTACAAGTACATGTATAAATTTCAAGTAACAACCTAAATTATAGAACAACAGTAGAATCTACTTTATGCATAGATACCTCCCCAACACATAAGCATGTCAATATAACTTTCAAAAAAACAAGGGAGATAACTAAAATTCAAATCCATCACTATAATTAAAGAAGATTATAGGTGACATTCATTAAATAAAAACTATAGTTTATAAGAGAAGAACCGATATGGTGCCATACAGAAAGTATGAAGAAAAATTAAAATAATAAACAGGCACAGGAGTCAAAAGATACACCATGTCTAAAAGGCTCCAAGGGAGCTTAAATTTACAATTGAAATTATACATCAAATGAGGTATGTATTTCATGAAATTTTTCAAACTCAAATAATCACATTCAATCTGTCTGTGGCGCGTAATAATCCAGTGGATGTCGAAAGCATAACCCTAACCTAATCACAGAAGAGGCATACCACACCAACTTGTGGTGTTGAAGTTGAGCTCAACCTGGAATGGTAAAGAGGGTTGTTAAATAGATATTCGTAGTGTGTGGTATAGAAGGCAACTATCTAAATGTGGTTCCCACCTCACGCACCTTCCAAGCCACACAAGAACTAGCGTTAAACAAAGAATATATTTATAGTGCCAAAAAAAGGAAAAGTAGCTAAAGCATAGAATAGTGGGTAGTGGGTATTACCTGTAGTGAAGTTTGTTGTGAAACCAGCTCCAAAAAGAGAAGAAAATAGATATCAACACCTTAGAAATAAACCACTTTGAGGGGTTAACCTCCAATACATTACATGAATGAATAGTTCTTGGATTATACAAATGACCAAAACCTCCTTCTATATATAGGAATCCATGGGGCCATAATATAATCCTAGTGGGACCACAATGTAATCCTAGTCAACCTAACAATAATAATGTAAGGGAACAATAATAAAAATATGTGCTTTACAAGGGTACAAAAATAACAATAAGGGGGGCTACACTAACATAATAAGGGACTACGCTATTAATATAGGGACTTAACATGCCCCTCTCCTTCAAACAAGTGTTGTCCTGAATACTTGATTATTTCTTGATGCTTCTGTATAAAATTCTCATCCTCCCACGTGGAATCTTCTACAGGAAAGTTCTTCCACTTGCTGAGATACTCTGAAATTGATTGTACTTGTCGAGTTCTTGTTTCTGTGACTGCTTCAAAAATGATTTCGATGTGATGTTGATCTTCCCGTTGTTTCATTAGATTCTGCAACAAAGTTAGGTTATCCTTTGAGAGTTGGAGAACTTGTTGTTGATGCTTGATGTGATCTTCCACTAATGTATCATCCATATTAGCTATTATTTGATCCTTCAAACCATCCAACTTAGCCTTCATTTTTTTTTAAAACCATCTATGACATCTTCGGTTGCTCTTCGTAAGATCAAAATATGTTGCACTTGGTACTGTAATTTTGATATCTCATACTGCAATTCTTCCTCTTCATGCATCATAGTATAGATTTTTGAGGGCTTAATGGGTATGGAATTATTTTTTGGAGGAATTATAAAACCCAATACTAATAAAAATTCTAAAATATGCCCTTGGAATCACTTCAAACTTCTTTTTCAAACAAACGTTATGCAATTTTAAAAACCAAATACACAAATTTTACTTTCTTTTGAGGAGCTCGATATTGAAATTGAATTATCTCTATAATTGTGGATCCTCAATATATGAAATTCTGCCCTGTAGTACCCCTCTAAAGCTTCTTTCAAATGCCATAGTTCTGATCTGATTTGGATTCTTCAAGGCAAAGTTATGTCCAATCTCCCACAATGACCCAATTTTGGACTGGTTCAGTAGAGCGAAATTATACTACTTGCCACGTGTCATCGTTTCCTCCTTTGGCTCTGAAATTGATAGAATGAAAACTACAGTACGTGTACTTACGACCGCTTTTTACATCATTCCAATCTAATGCTCAGAGAGAGAGCTATGAAGATTTTCCCACAATCACCTCTTTGAGATAAAATTCAGAAGCCTCAAAAAGCCCTAACGTACACAGATCATATCTCTGAAAATATTGCAAACCAATATCTAAAATTTTGCAACAATGTTCCTCAGGATTGCGACTTTGTACTCTAAAAATTTCAGTTTCTAAACCTTTGTAGAATAAAAATTATTACGAAAATACCACGATGACCTGTTTAGGTTAAAATGAGGAGCCTACAAAATGACCTAACTTGCACAGATCATATCTCCAAAAATATTGTGAACCAAGCTCTGAAATATTGCGATGATGTTCCTCGGGATTTTGGCTTTGTACTCTAAAAATTTCAGATTCTGAACCTTCGTAGAAAAAAAGTTATAGCAAAAATGTCATGATGACCTGTTTGGAGCAGCGAAACCCTAGAATCTCAAAGCTCTGATACCAAATATTGTGAAACCAGCTCTAAAAAGAGAAGAAAAGAGATATCAACGCCTTAGAAATAAGCCACTTCGAGGGGGAAACCTCCAATACATTACATGAATGAATAATTCTTGGATTATACAAATGACCAAAACCTCCTTCTATATATAGGAATCCATGGGGCCACAATATAATCCTAGTGGGGCCACAATCTAATCCTAGCCGACCTAACAATAATAATGTAAGGGCATGATAATAACAATATGGGGTTTACAGGGGTACAACAATAACAATAACGGGGGCTACACTAACATAATAAGGGATTACACTATTATTTCTTGATGCATCTATATAAAATTCTCATCCTCCCATGTGGAATCTTCAGTGGGTAAGTTCTTCCACTTGTTGAGATACTATTAAATTGGTCGATTTCGTAGTTATCAAGTTCTTGCTTCCATGACTGCCTTAGAACTTCTTTTACTGTGATTTTTATCTTCCTGTTGTTTCATTCGATTTTGCACCAAAGTGAGGTTATCCTTTGAGAGTTGTAGAACTTGTTTTTGATGCTTGATGTGATCTTCCACTACTTTATCATCCATATTAGATTTCATTTCATCCTTCAAACCATCCAAATTAGCCTCCATTTCTGCTTTTAAACCATCTAGGTCATCTCTGGTTGCTCTTTGTAAGATTGAAATTTATTTCACTTGGTAGCATAATTTTGATATATCTTACTACAATTCTTCCTCTTTAGGTGTCAATAATGACACAAATTATTCAATATTCCCTTGGAATCACTTAAAACTAATTTTTCAAACAAACGTTATGCAATTAAAATAAGAAAATACACACCTTTTTCTTGGTTTTGAGGAGATCGATGTTGAAACTGATGTATCTCTGCAATTTCGGATCCCCGAGATTTTTATTTTTGTTGCTTTAGTATCCCTCTAAATCTTCTTTCCAATGCCACAGGTCTGACCGGATTTGGATTCTTCAAGACAAAGTTATGCTTAATCTCCCACAATGACCTTGTTATGGACTCTTTCAGTACAACGAACTTGTATGACGTGCCACATGTCACTGTTTCTACCTTCAACTCTGAAAATGATATATAGGAAACTAAATTCTATGTAATTTCGGCCATTGTTTACAAAAATCTAATCCGATGCTCAAAGATAGAGTTATGACGATTTTCGCAAGGTCACCTCTTTCAGATGAAATTTAGGAGCCTCCAAAAACCCTAACTTCCATAGATCATATCTCCTAAAATATTGCAAACCAAGATATGAAATTTTTACATGAAGTTCCTCACGATCACTCCGCAAATAGTTTTTTTATCCTCTGAACCTTCGTAGAAAAAATATTATAGTGAAAATTCCACGATGATCATTTTGAAGCAGCAAAACCCTAGAATCCAAATCTTTGATACCAAATGTTATGAAAAGAGAGATCACAACAATAACAATAACAATGTAAGGGCACAAAAATAACAATAGTGGGCTTCTATGGGGCATAATAATAACAATATGGGGACTACATGGGAAAAACAATAACAATAATGGGGCTATACTAGCAACAACAATAAGGGGATACACTAGTATTATAGCGACCTAACAATACATCAAGGACCTAAACAAGTTTATGTAGCAAGTAGGATCCAATAGAGTAGAATCTAAACTCCTCAACTTCTTTGTATTGGCAATCATAATATTCATCATAGGATTAGTTTCTAGCATGATTTTTTTTTTAATAATATTGATCACATATCTACCTTGACCATGATATATTTCACTTGGCTTATGCAAAACATCTAGTCCCAAATCGTAATGCATAATCCCAGGATCCTTCATATCAAACTTAGTTTATAACTGGTTCTTTCATTCTTGAATTTGCTGATCTACCCCTATGATAATAATATCATCGACACACAATAGTATGATGACTGGTTCACATTAGACCACAATGATTTATAGGTTAGGATTTGCATATCTCTTGCTAAAACCAAGTCTCAGTAGGTGTGCATCCAATCTTTCATACCACGCTCTAGGTGATTTATTTAAGCCATATAAGGCCTTATTCAACCTACATACATGAGTCTCCCTATGATTTATTTCAAATCCTTGAGTTTTCTCAATCTAAACCTCTTCATCAATAGTCCCATAAGAAAATTTATCGTAGCATCCATTTGATGGATGTTCCATCCCATATTAGCAAACAAAGAAACAAGTAATATTATTTTTATTTATCTAGTTGTAGGAGAAAAGGTTTCTTTGTAATCAATACCTTCTATATATAAGAGCCTCTTGCTATAAACCCTGCTTTGTAGTTATCAATTCTGCCATCCACAATGTGCTTTATCTTATAAATCCATTTTGAAGTGACTATGGATTTGTCACTTGGCCTAGGGATAATTTCCAACACGCCATTCTTCACGATTGAATGATATTCTTCTTACATTGTATACCTCCATTCTTGATGTTTAGTCTCATCCTCATAGGAGGATGGTTCCACTTAAATGATATTTTTCATATATCTAGCATACCCAAAATACCTTTTTGCTCTTGTACTTTCTCTGAAGGTCCCCTTAGTTCTTTGTTCTTCTAATTCTTGTACAGTAGTTGTCAACCAAGCAAACCTCTTTTCATTTTATTGAAAAATTAGTTGTTACATAGGCTCACTAGGACCTTCAAAATATTCTTGAGTAGATGTCTAATCTTGACCATTATTGTCAGTTTACATTTCCTTAAAGATAGGTATTTCTTATTCATTAGAGTCAACTGGAACATATTTTGATTTCTTGTAAGTTATAATTTCATCAAATATGACATCCATTTTTACTTCAATTCGAGGACCCTCCTTAATATAGATTATGTACGCCTCAGCTGAAGCACTATACCCAACAAAAATTCCCTTTTAAATATTTCTATCTATTATCCTTATATAATGCACAGCCTGCATTTCCCCTCCTAGATGTGGAAACCCTTGCCACTCCCTCATAATTTATTCTGTGATTTTTTATTCTCATTGTTCCCTCCATGCTACAACAAAGGGTTGTATGTTGCAAAGGTGTGGACTACTTCAAAGCTCAAGTAATATCACACACATGTCAAAGACATATTAAATCTTTGGCCATCCAATAACATTCCCAAACATTACCAATAATTCAAGGTAAGCCAATTGAGTTAGAGAGAGATATTATAGGAGAATGATGTTGAGTATCAAATACAAGTATTACTATAGAAGTGGTAGTATGGGGCCATAACACTTGTCACACCCATGGAAAAAAATAATTAATATATGTATATTTTTTATCTTTATTAGAGAATGAAGGCATTGGTGGGGAGCGTCTTGTCAGACCAAAATGAAGCCAAGGAAGAGGCTCTCCAAGTGTGGGATGATATACAACTTCCCATAAAATATTTGGGCCAATGTTTGTAGTGATAAGAGGGTCATTTTTTCCTTACTCCTGAACTGAGTGGCTCTCTAGATATGGGGGAATTCACATTGAATTGGTCCCTTTTGAGCCTTCCCATTCAACATAGGAGGTGTTAGTATACTTCTTCTTATGGGTTTTCTATCTATATAAATATTTTGGTTTCAATTTAAATAGTATAGGTCTTAGGACTAGACTTTTAGAACCTTTTTTAGAAATTTAAATTCTCATGTATGGCTTTTCAAGAACTTAAGTTTTTAGCACAATTATGGTTTCCCCAATTCTAGAAGAGGGAAAACCTCGATGAAAAATTTTTCTCTCTTTTGACATGTCGATTGAATCTTTATTTTACCGAAAAAAATAGAGGAGATAATAAAAAGAGTAATGTGGATACATGTAATATAGAAGGGAATTTAAAATAGGGGAGAATTTATTCTTAAAACTTAATCCAAAGAAGATTTATTTGAAGTTGGGAATATCCACCAAGATAGTAATGATATTTTATTTTTCATTCAATATATTGGATAGAATAGAACTAGTTACACACATGCTTCCGTTGTATACCTCCACGAAAGTCCATTATGTATTTCATTTTTCATTATTATAAAAGTATGTGCATTCTCTTAGCCATGTTATTTATTGGACTCTAAATTGGGATAAATCCAATATGTATACTAAATAGGAAGCTCATAATGTTCTATAATAAAACCATAGGGTAGGTAAATGTCCAGTGGACCTAGTACATCCCTAAAGAAGAAACATTCAATATGGATGATGTAATGTTGCAAGTGTACCCACACACACACACCGATATATATATATATATATATATATATATATATATATATATGATGATGATGATGATGATGATTTTCACCAGTAATGGTACAAAAATTTGGGGAGGGGAATGCAAAACCGCAAATTTGATCCATAGATTAGAAATGCATATTTTCGTATACAATGAATGACTAAGGTACAAGTGATGTATTATGTAAATATTGCAACCCATGACTATTCAATTATAACCCATGACTCTTCGTGGGTGTTCATCATTCACCCTATGAAAATCCTTGGGAGTGCCTATGCAAGCATGATTGTGACAAAATTTGGGAAATGGATTTTATGAGAGTTATGTGGAAATTGTTTCCATGTATCTAAAGACCATAAAAGGATTCTAATTTTATTTGGTAATTTTTATTGTGAAAATGATTCCTATGATATATTTTTTGTTCTCTTATTTTTGGCTCAATCATCTTATACCTATACTAAAATTGGACTAAGTGGGTATCAGGAACACTTTTCCTTGCATTTAATTATGGAAGATTTTCTTAAATACTTGTCATGTTTTCTTTTCTTTTTTGATTGATTTTCTTTGGTGTTTTTGCACATATTCAATTTTGGAAATTGATAGGAAAATTAGAAATATATGAAGAAAAAATATTCATTGAATCAAAAGATCAATTGTAAAAATTGAAGAAGGATAAGACATTTAATCTGATTAATTGAATTAAAGTAAATGTTGTAAAACCCCATGTGTAAATTATTAGAAATGTGTAACCATATCCCTTCCAAAACAATAAATATTCTCGAACTAAGGAAGGTGTTACCTATCTGACCCAAAATCTAAGGTCTGTTATGAATATGGGGTTACCAAAAGCCTCATTTTGGAAAATTTGGTTAATTTAATTCTAATACCACGATTATGATCAACTCATTGATATATTTTCGGAGATATAAATTTTATCTTAATCTGAGTCGTAGCTGAGAAATAGGATGAAATTATGTCGTAGAAACCACTTTTTCACATTATTTCATAGTACAAGCTAATGACTTACAAACTCTAGGGGTAGGTAGTCTCCCTATCATAGGGTTCCACAAATGTGCCAGAGGTGGGGCCTACTGACTAGGTAATTTTGATGTTGCGTTCTTGACTATAAACTCCACATAGTTCCTCCATAATTCAAATTGCTCAGTGGTTTTAAGATTATCCACATAAAAAACCACTAAAACTATTCTATTGTGTCAATGGCGTAATGGTCTGGTGTGGGGACCACATGACACAGTTTCAGTGGGTTGAGTTCCACTAGCGTACCAGATCCCTTTCCTTCTTGGACACATATATTTGATGGTCGATATTGTCCCATCGATATTTTATGGTCGATATTATCCCATCGACCCAAAAACCCAATTTATCTTTCTATTGAATCTCACATCCCCAGGGTTTGGAACCTCAAATTTTAGTGATTTTTATGGATAACAGATGAGAAAAGCCAAAATAACAAATTCCTACTAGCTTGTCCCAATGGTATGAAGCCATGAATTTTGAATTATTGAACCAGAATGAGAGGAAGGACATAAGAAAAGGCATAAAATACAACAAATACAGAAGATGAGAAACAACATGGGTCTAAAGGTAAATCCACATAGTCTATACCAAAGGACAATAATATAAAGGAATTTAGATCTACTATCCCATGAAAATATAATTAAACACATCCTTAGAACATATATTCTCTATTAATTACATAAATATTGACATTCTCTTTAAGATTCAAACCTGTCTACAAAATGCAAAAGAAGAAATTGAGTTTTTGTTGGTTGAATCACAATATCAGCAAGATTAGGTACAACACAAAACACATAATTTTGAACTGGTTATTTTTCAGAACAATCCCCTATTAGACTTTGAAATAGGCTCCTGTTAGCATCCATAAAGTGATCAAGTCCGTAGAGGTGAGGCTCATCACCATCAAGTGCCAATTTGAGGAGACGTTTTGTATAAAGATGCATAAATTCATCCTGCACTACCAAGTTGGTCAAGTTTGAAGGAGAAAGACACGTACTAGCTAGGTGTGGTCTCCTGCCTGGTCCATTGGTAGTCATCTTTCATTTGCTAACTTTCTGACGTAGGTGGTCTCGCGCCCAATGCCCATACTCCTAATATTTCATGGCAAAAATGTAGTGAGAAAAAAATTCGATGACTATAAGACAGCCTAAGCACCCTCTCATCTGGAAATCATGGAAAAAACCAAATCAATATGCAAATGGTTTGACAGTTTGATTCTGTTAGGGGAATTAAAACTGACCCCACCTAAAAATGTGAGCTATGATCCCCACTTGAGGATGCCACCACGATATCACGTCAAAACAACTTGTAAAAAATACATCGAAAACTGAAAATAGGGAATGGAGGTGCCAACATATGTTGCAACTTCGGTGAAATTTTAATTTACATTTGTCATTTTTTTATTATATTATAATGCACGTTGTGATATGGTTTTGACTGAGTCTGTAGGAGTCAATTGGTGGGCCAATAAACTAATATGTATGTCGTAATTGTAGTTCTTGTTCAACCGAAAAATGACATCCAACTTAGGGAAACCTCCATTTCGAGTGCCTTTTGACTCCTACCTCATAGATAAGGATCAATGCTTGCATCAAGTTCATCAACTAGTCTTTCTCCCGGAATCATGTTTAAAAGGGTCGTTGGTTATTCAAGCGAGATCTCGTAACTCGCTGCTTGCACTAGTTGTTTTTTAATGAAATTGAGAATCACCAATTTCATAGGGTTTACTTTCTAGAATTGATAAGAGTAAACAAAATAATAAATCTAAAAATTAAAACATACAAATCATTATTTTCATATTAACTAAATAAATATAACTTACGAAATAACACAAAATAACATTTACATTCGTAATAGTCTAAAAAAATCTATAGAATAATCCAGAAATTTCAGCGAAGTTTCAGATTTCATATCTTCAGATTTCATATCTGGGTCTTCCTACTTTAGGAATAATATTAATATAAAGAATATGGTTTTGAAGTGCTATGACAAAGTATATGTTTAAGAAGTTCACTTCACAGATTTCACGGAGACTCAGGGGAATGGGATGCAAGCTCAAAATTTGAACAGAAAGAAGCTAAAGAATGTTCCAAAAGCACTCACAGAATATAAATTTTTCTGTCTCTCAAAGATGCAAAGACAAGTCGAGCTCCACATCTTCTGTACTAGGAGTAACCGTACGGCTAGCTGTTGTATTGTGCTGCTCAGGGTCTTTGTTTCGGGCCCTTTTCTCTGGAGGATCTTCGGTTCTGGCCCTTTTCACTGAAGGTAAACTCCTCGACGCCAATTCGATGTCATTTATGGCCCTTTTCAAGGAAGGCAAACTCCTCGACGCCAATTCGATGTCATTTATGGCCCTTTTCACGGAAGGCAAAGAGCTGGATGCCAATTTTCCGTTAACGTTTCGTGCAAGCTGCTCAAACCGAGACTGATTATTTGATACCTCAAAATTGTGAGGAGGACTGCTATTAGAAGCGAAGAGAGGATGAGTAGGCTGCTGCCCTAGAACAGGTTTCTGAAAGCTGTCGGTTGGCAGAGGATTCAGAAAAGAATTCGTTTTGTAATTGGAAGCAAAGAGAGAATGAGTAGGCTGCTGCCCAGCAACAGGATACTGAAAGCTGTTAGTTGGCAGGCTATTCAGAAATGGATTCGTTTTGCTTGCCGTTTGCTCAATCTTATGGGCATTCTGATGGCCTCCCAGTGCCTTAGAATCATAGAACTTTTTTGAACAATAGCGGCAAGGAAGGACGCGGCCCTTAGAGCGCTGGGCGGAGATTTTGCTCTTGGAAGCGGAACCCTTTAACTCTGGCACGTCGTTATGGCATTCCTTTTTTGCACGGGTTTCTTCGACTAAAAATGCTCTTGCCTTTACTGAGCGGTCGTCATGGCCAAAATTAGTGCAGAGTTGAGCGAGATCCACTCCAAACAGTCTGGTCCCACGCTTCTGGTGATCGCCGTCAGACGCCATGGATGGATATCTGGACACTTCTAGTCTCTGCCCTAGTGTTATATTTCTATATACGCCGAACTTAAAAACTACTATCTGGTATAATACAAGAAAGTGTTTTATAGGCTTCAACATATTCTAACATATCCCATTCTTTGACCGTGTCTTATGAAACCGTTACATGTAATGACTGGTGCTCACGCAACCTATGGAAGTAACTTCCAATATTTATTGAAAAGCGGGCAAACAAACCCACTGTTAGATATGTTAGGGCTCCCTGGATTTCGAAATCCAGGCAAAAGATGAACGTTGCATGGAAAGAAGAGTGGAACTTAGCACTCAATAGCCCGTGACTTCCGCTTCTTTGACAGTGGATTTAACGTTTCTTGCATCGACCATGATTTGTTTCCTTTTACCGAAAACTAAAATAAAATATTCTGCTCTTAGGGTTTGACCCCTGATTATGATTTTAATATAAAATAAAATATAAAATATTATTTCGAGTTGGATGTTTCATTTACTTGGATACATGGAAAACAGCAACTGATTAGTGCACAGTAGATGAAAGACATGTTTAGTATATCGAAAATACCTTTTGTTGACATTTTTATTTTTATTTCGCATAGTTTTAGGAGGCCGCATTAAAAAACATAGTAGATTAAAGAAATGTTTCGCATATATCGAAAATACCATTTCTAGACCTTTTATATTTTATTTCACATAGTTTTAGGAGGTCATATTAAATAAAATTGGTTTTTCTGCCTTATTTCGGCCAGAAATTGACGAGAAATTTCAAAAAATTACATTAAAGACCACTCTATACATAGCGCCTTTGTATTGTGTAATAAATTGATAATTAAATATTTTAAACCCATTTTTTTAAACACAAATCTAAACCAAACTTAAATTATATAAATATAATTGTTATGGGGATAATCAAATACATTTTATGTCTCGAGTGAATTAGTCAAGGGATTTTGGAGATGTTTTTTATTTTGTTTGTCAAGTTATATGTGATCTTCCATACTTGACTTATGGTTTGATGTGTCACTTTTGGGCCACATCATCCTTTTGATGTTTGGTCTTCCATTGCCTTGTTAATTGGGCCGATTCTCAACAAATTGTGCTAGTAAAACTTGACTACTTTTGAAAATGTGTTTGTTAAGAGAAATGTTCATTATGATTTTTTGTTTTTTTATTTTTCTAAATTTTTAATCTTATGTTTAATCAAACAAAATTATTTAAAATTAAATTTTATGATTAAAACTTCTATTTATTAAACTAATTTTTTATTAAATAAAACAAAACTTTTTATATAAATATCTGGGCCTCATGATAAACTACATTATCCAAAGAATAATCTCAAAATAATATGAATCATAAAAGTTTGAACTCATACAATCTTTTATGTATTAATTTTTTGTTTTTTATATTATTATTAATTAACAAATAAAATTTACAATAATTACGATTAAATATAAAGACCACCATTAACATATGATATTATTGTTAATGCTATTTATCATAATTTTATAGATAAAATTATGATATTAAATATTTTATTTTGATTTGGTGATTAAGTCGGTTAGATTGTTCACGTGTTTTATAGTTTTAACATAAAAATGAGTAATGGATTTTTCAAAGAGTTGATTTTATTTATGCGTTAAAAAATATATTTTAAATAATAATAAAAATAATTTTAACATAAAAATGGGTAATGGATTTTTCAAAGAGTTGATTTTATTTATGCGTTAAAAAATATATTTTAAATAGTAATAAAAATAACAATCTTACTTGAAATTGTCTTGCTAGATTTCAGTGACAAATTTCATTTATAAGTTAGACTACACCTAAAAATGCCTTAACAATACACCAACCATTATCTCTAATATATTAAATATTATTAAGTAAAAAAAAAAAGTGTAGGTTTAATGATAAGTTATTACAAATAATGTGAAATTTAAATTAAGATAATTTAAAAAAAAATGATATTTTATGATAAATTTATGTGTTCATAATATATGTTTATGTAGAAATTTAACTTTGAGATATTTTTTTTGGATTACCAAAAAAACTAAATTATGATAACTAAATTAAATTGGAAAATTGTATTGTAACATTGTACATTAAAATTAATAAATAATGTGAAAATTTTAATTTTTTAAATATCTCTCTTTTTTGGATTCTACCAATCAAATTATTGATATTAGAGATG
This sequence comes from Pinus albicaulis, assembly GCA_034641835.2. Lineage (NCBI taxonomy): Eukaryota > Viridiplantae > Streptophyta > Pinopsida > Pinales > Pinaceae > Pinus > Pinus albicaulis. The sequence continues at coordinate 846,106,623 of CM076572.1, forward strand.
TTAAAACATCATCATCATGATTACAAGGGAAAATGTATAGTCTATGGGGCTTTGAATATGTTAGGGTCAGTCATTTTACATTTGTCGAATGTCTTCAAATTACTTAATTTTCAGTTTGAATAAATCAAACTTATAGTCATAGTCGTTGTCATATGTTCGAATGTCACTGTCCAAATAGTGGTTTGGTTGAAATATTGAAATAACATTGAGTCGTGAGGAGTCATTGTCACAAATTTTGAGCAATTGAGTCATGTGGTATGTGTCAATTATGAATCTGTCAGAAGGTCTACTTGAGTTTGATTCAAGTCAGTTTCAATTGAAAATATTATTACTCAAATAAATATGGCCATTGAGAGCAACACCTTTCTTTTCCTCTCATAGTTTATTCGTTTTTCCCTAAGATTCTAAAACCACATCCTATATTTCCCATCTCCCATTTTCCATTTATTAAATCATATACCTCACCCCCCTATTCATTAATAATGTTCTATTCATAAACTATACAACTCTCATATTTCCCATCTTAATATAGTTCCATCCCCGTAAATGGTCATGATTCTGAATCATATTTGACACTAACCACATATCCTCTCCACTACTCAAAATCCCATACCCAACCAAGCTTTCTAATGATTATCATACTTAAACTATCATACCTTTCAATGAGAAACCTTGCGACATCACACTAAAAGCCAAACTTTATAGAAAATTCAAATTAAATGAACAAATCACCATATCCTTCACAAGGTTGCCTACAGTCTTGATATCCAAGCTATATGATGGTTATGATCGAAAGGTAAACATTAGTTTGTAGGCAAGTTGAGCGAGAGATTGAAGCTACAACCACAATGATCGCATAAATTGTTGATTCACATAAGCGCTATGCAGTTGTCGCTGCACACAGAGTGTTATGCAATCGTTGCACAACATTTTTCCAAAGCCCCATAGCATCGACACAACTTGGTTTATTCTTTCCAAAGGTAGGGTCTTGCTATTCAGATCCTAATTTTTTCTTTACTGTCTAATTGAAATTCAGATAGTTCGTGATTAGCCTCAACTTTATGAGTCATTACGCAACAATGCTACCCAACCTGCTCTTTGAATAGTGTTGCACATACCCTATTTTTACATCCTTTTGAAACGATGATTCCAACCACATGAAGGAATAATGTAGAAAATCGACAAAGGTTTTTCTCAAAGACGTGCCAAATAACAATAAAATATTCCACATGCGTCACATATCGAGAGTTTTGAATACATCTTCAAGACCTATTTTTCAGACTATTCAATTTCTTGTTTTAGTTATGCTTTTGTAGATAATTTTCTCAAAAACTAGGGCAAAATTTGGACACAGTGAGAGATTCTTTTCTTCAATATAAGGTCATATACAATAACCGCCTTCATTTTTTACATAGGTTTAGTATTTTGGGGGCTACAGGTCTTTCATCGAGGCCTATTTTCATAGTTTTTTGGTGGCAGAATTATGAATTGCTTTTTCATTTCAAATTTTGTGAAGCCTGTGCATTTTTCTTTTTGGCATTCTCAAGTTGCTTGGGCATTCTGAGAAGTGTGGGTATGATTTATTTCATATTATAGAGTTTGGATGGTGGGAATAAGGCACAACATAATTTGAAGATAAAATTATGCAGTGATGCACATAAGTTACATGTGTTATTTTTGTGTTGCCATCTGTCAAGAGGAGGGTGGATGAGCGTTTTGTTGAGTTAGGAGTTGAGTCTTCATCCAGTCATTAGCCAGGTGTTTATCATCATGAGGAAAGTCATGCAAACAAGCCATGCTACCCAGCTATTGCGCAACACTAAATTAAAAGCTCACTGTTGTTTCTAAGTTTTTATGTTAAAGGATATGGTTTGATGTTTATGGAGGATTGTTATAGATTTGGATCATTTTTATAGGATAGGATTATAATATCATTGAATATTTTTGCTTTTTCTATTTAAGAAAAAGACTGTGGAATATGTTAAAACTTCTTAGTTTATGTATGACTCGATCCACTTCATGGATCAAAGATGAATTGCATCTAGCCATGGTGTTTTTAAATATTTTATGGCTATTTATTTCCAAAGGTTTGAAGAAATAAAGGGTTGGATATTATTGTGAACTAGTTTTAGTGATTTGTCTACTGTGATCTTATTTCTGATGAATAAACAAGATGATGGTTTAGTTATTCCAATGAAAATTTGCAGAGATTCTTGCGGTATTGTGATTCTGAAACTGTGTTTTTCCTGTGCATTTGTTATCATTTTCTTCTGCAGTCCTTTTATGGGTGTAATGAATGAGTAATATTAGAATTCATTCTCGTATTTCTCTCATTTGATTGTGTCCTAATATTTTAGTTGCAAACGAAATATAATGTTATAGCCATATTTTGTGTTTTTTTCTTCTTAATACTTTGTCACAAATATGCATCATCAGATTTTTGATATGGCCTATCTCATGTGAAAGAGTACCTTTCATGTTTACCTCCACCATAATATAAGTTGTTTCCTTATTTTTAGGTATCTGTTAGACAAGATTGTGTATGTGTAATTGGTTGTTATAAGCATATTCCTCATAAGTTAGTAAAGTGATGATCATAGATATGTATTTTCTAGTAACCTTCATTTATTTCCAAAAAAAAATTTAAACCCTTCAGATCTGGTCTCTGTGTGCTCTATAATATAAAAAAATATTTAGTTTTCTTAACTTAGGGAGCCCCCTCTTGCTAGAAAAGACTAGTTTATAGCTACAAGTGGTTTGTGGTTACCTATTGGACCTTATCCTCAGCCTATAGGGATTCAAGGAGTGCTAAAAAATAGTTGATGGTTGGGTGTATTGTTAACGCACTTCTTGATGCTAATATCACTAGTTCAAAACAAAAGGGTGATCCCACTTTCCTTAATAGAAAATAAAAAGAGAAAGATATAAGATGTATTCACAAGGAAAATAAATTGAATAAAATGTAATAATAAATACGTGAATAATAATAATCATATATATAGTATTAGTGGTAAAAAAAATTTACTCTTAGAATTTAAGGGGTAAGGTATACATATGTTTATACAACTTGAGTGGGCCTAATGGTTAAGATCTTGTGTTTCCTCCTAAGAGGTCACATGTTCAAATCTAGAAGGGGGTAGAGTATGTATGCCTTCGTAGACTTAGCAATCAAATTGCTGCGTGGTTCACTTGTCCCACACCAATATTATCAATTTAAATTCATTTTAAGTTAGATAGAAATAATTTCAAGAAAGTTCAAATCCATAAAGAGCAAACCTTTGCTATAAATTTTATATTTTAGAGGATATTTCAACGTAAGTATTTTTGCGAGAGGAACTTTCTAGCGCAGTAGGGAAGAGATTTTGTAATGTAATGACTTATTTATTAAACATTTTGATTCAGTTAAATTACATAAACATAAAAAATAAAAATAAAAATTATAATTATAATTATTAATATAACATTTTGACTTGAAAAAATTACATGAAAAATAAGATTAAAATTAAAATTAATTTAAATAAAGATTAATAATTATATTTATAATTATAATTAGAGACCATCCTAGGTTTATCTTGATTATGGATCTGCAAAGCTCCAATAGGGACCTCTCTTATCTCTAATATCAAGGTGCTAACCTCTCTTTACCCTCAAAATCTTCAGGAGAAAATCACGGTTGGTAGATCTAGAGTTAAGATTGTTCTAGGTTGGTTTTAGAAATAATTTAGTGTGAATGCAAGCTAATGATGGTCTAGCATGACCCATTAGTCACAACTCAAACCTAGAAATGCAACAATAAGTTTACTAGGACAGATAATTAGATCTACTTACACAAAGAATTTTAAGATGCTGTAAAAAGATGAAATGTAGGAAAATGGGTTGGATTTTAGAATATATATATATATATATATATATATATATAACATCTAACTATGTGAATTTTTGAATTTTCCTAACATTGATATGTCATTTTTCATGTAAAATAATATCCATGTTTTTTCAATTAGTGCGAAATTTTAGTATCTAAATGATGTAATACTACTAATAGTTTTTTCCTGTATACAACTATTTTTCCAAAATTTATAATCATGCTATAATTATGTGTGTGTGTGTAAGTATTTATATCCTTGAAATTACAAGATATTCCATTAATGTATCTTAAAGGGGTCATACCATTATAAAGATTCTTTTTTCTTTTTATATCATATAATTATTTTTCAAAATGTTCAAGGCCCTAAAATGTTGTAGGGGAAATATACGAGGGATGTATTTTAAGATTTTGATATATGTAAAGAGAAACATGTATTAAAATACCTATGTCTATGTGCGTGTGTAGTTTCATGGACAATGGATTTGTCTAGCTTATAGAAAAATAACATTAGGTATATGCATGATTTCTAAAAATTTGACGTTTCCATGTATTTTTCGCCCAAACCATGAGGTTCTTGATCCCAAAACTATATTCAAGGCAATAAAGTCATTGTGTACATAGGATTCCCACAAGGGAGAATTTAAATTCAAAAAAATATGTGTACGTTCCTAGTGCCAAGAATGTGTGCACATTTATAGTGCTAGGAATGTTCTTCTGTTCTTGTAGCTAGTGACTTTAAAACATCGAAAATGATTGAGGTCGTTTTTGGGGGTTGGGGAGGGTGAGAGAGAGATCGATAGAGTGGCCAAGGGAGATAAATATAAAAATAAGGAGCAAGACACAAGGATTACATGAGATAGGAAGAATGAGTTTGTGGTAAATGGTTGAACCGCGTATAGAATGGGGGGGAATGTGGGAGAGAGAGGGATAGATGGGCCAAGGGACATAGGGAGAGAGAAAGGGGGTGAGGAAGAATGAATTGGTGAGTGAGGGGAAAGAGTGAGTCAGAGTTGAAAAGTGAGATATATAAGGAAATAGTGTGGGGAAGGGAGATGTAGAGATATATTTGTGTTGGAAATGAGAAGGAGAAAGAGAAAAATATTGAGGGAGTTGTTACGAAAAATGGATTGATAGTGTGAGAGAAGAGGATGGGGAGGAGAGAAAGAGTGAGAGTGACTGTACAAGTGAATGAAAGCGAGGGGAAGAAAAAGAGATATTTTGAGAAAGTGGATTAGAAAGAGAGAGGAAGAGTGAGAGATAGAGAGATACATGGGTGGGAGTGAATTAGATAGGGGGAGAGAGTGAGGGAGATATCGTGATATTTAGAGAGAGTGGAGGAAGAGAGAAGAAGACTAAGCGATAGAGAGATGAAATGGGGTGGAAGTGAATGAGAAAGTGAAAGAGAGTGACAAAGGGAGAGATAAATAAGAGAGAGAGAGAGAGAGAGAGAGAGAGAGAGAGAGGTTTTCTAAATAGGTATGCATCCATTCTTGCATACCATGCTCTAGGTGATTTATTTAAGCCATATAAGGCCTTCTTCAGCCTACATACACGAGACTCACTCTAATTTATTTCAGATCCTTGAGGTTGCTCAATTTAAACCTCTTCATTAATAGTCCCATAAGAAAATTTATCTTGGCATCCATTTGATGGATGTTCCATCCCATAGTGGCAGCCAAAGAAACAAGTAATCTTATTGTTGTATATCTAGTTGTAGGAGAAAAGGTTTCTTTGTAATCAATACCTTCTATCTATGAGAGCCTCGTGCTATAAACCTTGCTTTGTAGTTATCAATGCTCCCATCCACAATGTGCTTTATCTTGTAGCTACATTTTGAAGTGATTATGGATTTCTGACTTGGCCTAGGGATAATTTCTCTCACATTGTTCTTCACGATTGAATGGTATTATTCTTACATTGCATTCCTCCATTCTTGATTTTTAGTTGCATCTTTATAGGAGGACGGATCTTCTTAAATGATATTTTTCATATATCTAGCATACCCCAAATATCATTTTGGTCGTGTAATTTCTCTGAAGGTCCCGTAAGTTGTTGTTCTACTACTTCTTGTAGTGTAGCTCTCAACCAAGAAAGCATCTTTTTTATTTTCTGGAAAAATTATTTTTTGCATAGGCTCACTAGGACCTTCAAAATCTTCTTGAGGAGAGAGATGACATGGGGTGGAAGTGAATGAAAGAGGGGAAGATAGTGACAAAGGGAGAGATAAATAAGATAAATAGAGGGATATATATATATATATATATATATATATATATATATATATATATCTGTGTGTGTGTGTGTGTGTGTGTGTGTGTGTGTAGAGAGAGAGAGAGAGGGGTTGTTGGGAAGCATAGATAAAGTGAAGAATGAGGTAGGCATAGAGAAATAAAGGAAGGAGGAGGGAGAGAGAGGGCAGAGGGGAGACATTGAGAGATGGCGGGGAGAGAGTAATTGTTATCACTAAAAATTTGTGCACTCAAAGGTGCCAATGAGGGTCATGATGTGTCGAATATCATCAAAATTAAATGTTCCCAATTGTAACATTCCCTTTCCAAATAATCACTCAAAGAAAATGACTCAGTAGCCTATTTGATACATGTAGGCTATAGTCATCCAAAAAAAAGGAAACAATTGATTTGGTTATATACATATCACTTGGGTAAAACTTATAAAAGAGAAACCCATAGTATCTTCATGACCTATGATACCATATCCCATGATATTATTATGTTAAAACAGAGTTTGGAACTCACTCTCGGGGGCATGGATAATCATGTTTTCATATTTATTTGGAGATTTGTTGTAGTTTTGGAGTGGTAATAGTTAAACTCATAAGAAAATTGGTGTTGTTATGAAAAACATCCACCCTAGTGTTGGGTATGTCTTATATTATTTACATGACTAGCCCCACATGCAATATGGTATGCTACGTGTGGCATGGGTGTCACAAGGGGGGTAACATATCCCCCTATTTTTAGGGTCTTAGGTGGGGTTACTACCCCCCCTCCCCCACCCCCCTTCAAGTGGTTTTTCAGTTTTTCCCATGGTTTTATATATGGTAGTTACACCCATGGTTTTATAGAACCAGTCAAAGGAACTACAATTATGTTCTAATCCATGGTTAAAGGATTGGGGGTTTATGAATGATTTGGAAGATATATAATGTATTGTAACGTTGAAAGGAATGTAATGAAAAATTAATCTATTTTTCTAATTTTTGGGTTCCATGAGAAAAAAACTTCTATGTATATTTGTTTTTCTTGCCATTATATATTTTTTGGGTTTTTTTTAAGAATTTGTTTGCAGATGTTATCTGTATTGGGTTAAAACCTACACCAAAATGATTATATATTATTGTCAATGGTGAAACAAATCAAGCGTAACTAATTAAAATGTAATATCTCTTAGATCGTTCATAGGTATATATTGCCAAATATTCATCTCATTTCTAGGATGATGGTGCAACCAAAAATATTTCAAGTCACATTAATACAATATTGGTTGAGTTTGTTATTGTGCTATATTTTTCTTATGGTATGATGCTTAAACTATTTATTTTGCAAGAAGGGTTTTTATAGTGATATTAATAAATAGATCACTTATATTGGTTGAATTTATTTTTTGTCATATGTTGTTTCAGTATATTGGTTGGTTTTCCTGTCTAGAAAAATGGGATTTTATCATGGTATCATAGATATTCATCCTATGATGCTAAGGGATTTTTAGTTTAAAAATGATTTTCATAAGTGATTCTAGTTAGTTGCAATCGATAATTAGTTTTTGATTAGAAAAGATGAAAACCGTTGATGAACATTAGTGTTTTTCATATATGTGCAATCACAACTATATCTATGCCATTATATTTACTCTAGCATCAACCCCACCTATAGATATGATTCTCCAAGGTATTTTTTATCCATGCTTCATTTTATTCACTATGATTTTGTAGTTTGAATTGTGTTCCTCAACAATGATACTTCTAGGCTCCACTGCTTGGCTTACTATCTAAACTAATTTTTTTCGTCTATATCTCCGTTATTTCTAGGTTTCCATTCTTATAAGTTTCATAGTGGCACTTATTTGCTAGAATATTGTATCTTGTTTCCTTCCTTTGGGATGGGAATTTATGCATTTCTAGCTTATCATTGGAATCATCATTATTTTTAATACTTCTATCTATTATCCTTCTATAATGCACTCCCCATATTACCCCTCCTATCTGTGGCAACCATTGCCACTCCCTCATAATTTATTCCATGACTTTTTATTCTCATTGCTCCCACCATGCTACAACATAGGGTTATATGTTGCAAAGGTGTGGACTGCTTCAAAGCACTGGTAAGCTCACACACTTGTCAAAGAGGTAAATGTTTGACCAACCAATAAAATTCCCAAACACTACCAATAATTAAAGATAAGCCCATTGAGTTAGAGAGAGATATTATAGGAGAATGATGTTGTGTATCAAATAAATGTACTAATAGAGAAGTGGTAGTCTGGGTCCATAACACTAGTCATACCCATGGAAAAAATAATTAATATATGTATATGTTTTAGCTTTATTAGAGAATGAGGGAATTGGTTAGGAGAGTATTGTTGGACCAAAATGAAGCCAAGGAAGAGGATCTCAAAGTGTTTATAGTGATAAGAGAAATGATTTTTCCTTACTCCCGAACTGAGTGGCTCTCTAGGTAGGGGGGGAATTCACATTGAAGTAGTCCCTTTTTACGGAGGGTTTAAGCCATATTACGCCTTATTACGAAGGGGGAAGGGTTTGGCCACCCGACCCCCTCCCTCAAATAATGAATCACAAACCAACTTGGCTATCGAATCCCTTGGGGAGTCTGCCCAACCACATATATTTAAACCTACATTTCAGAAGTTCACTTAGATAGGTCAAGAGTGGTACGGAGTACGAGACAAAGTGGAACCTTGAGTGCCTTGCAAGAGGGGGGAAGAACCATGAACTCAGCCATTTCATGAGGGGATAGATTTGTTTGATGTCAGAATCAGACAATTTTTTTATGGATTCTGCACTGCTTGGCGCCACGAATCCAATAGTGTTGTATGTTTCTTCATTAGAGGTCTCCACTTTTCGTGCACTTTTAGCTATGGAGGTATAAGGGTGTAATTTTTCATTAATTCTTGTACTTTCATTTTATTTTCCACTTAATGAAAGAGGGCCTCCCCACTGATTGAGTAGGGCCTGGAGACGTAGTCCCTCCTGGACGAACTCCGATATATATTAGTGTCTTTTTTAAATGATTTTATGTGCTTCTCTCTTATTATGTGATGCCTTTTAAGTTTCATGGTTAAGATGCAATATCACATGTAATTCATTAATAAATCTCAAATAAAAACATTTTGGATCAAGTGGTATCAGAGCAGGTCTTTCTAAATGTGAATTGCATGTTTGTATGCTAACTAGAAATAGGCTATGAAGAGGCGAAGGGAAAATAAATCCTTTTGATCCCAAAGTGGGACGTGCACATCGAAGAAGAAACATTGATGACGATGCTAGAAATGAGGAGGAGCTAAATTTCCACAAAAACATTCTACACCATGGCAGATCAAGTCAAGAAGTTGTTCTCAAGGCTTGAGAAACTAGAAAGTGCAGGGGAAAATTCTTTAGAAGGACAAGGTTCAGCAGATGGAAATGGAGGGGATCCGCCTCCTTCTCCTTTCACGAGTGGAAGTTCCTCTTCTTCTTCTCACCATTATCAAAGTAATTCAGGAAATGCATCTAAGAAACCATTCTTTAAATTAGATGTCAAATTTAATCTTCTCATGTATCATGGAAAAAGTAATGCAAAAAATGTTAACAATTGGATTAGGAAGAATGAAGTCTGCTGCAGGATTCAATAGATCGAGGAGGAGGAGGCAAAGATCTAGTTGGCCTCTCTTCGGCTAAATGAAATTGATGTTGTCTGGTGGGAGAGAAAATTGCAAGGTGGCCAAAATGTGGGTAACCTTTTCTCCTCATGGTCAAATTTTGTTTCTGCATTGAGAAACCAATTTTACCCTTTGGGTTATCAGAAAAATGAATTAATGGAATGGCAAGACCTAAGGAAAATCAGAGGTCAAAATTTACAAGGCTTCACTGAAGAATTTAGAAAACAAGAATTGAATTTGGGCATTCCATTAGATTCACAAGATATTGTAACCAAGTATATTGGTTCTTTGCATAATCACGTAAGACATTCATTATTTTTGTTTGAGCCTCCTACCATCAGTGAGGCCAGTGTGAAAGCCATGCACATAGAAATCAAGGGAACACATGAACAAAGTGACCACCCAAAAAGGACTGCAACAGACAAAAGAAGGGGAAAAACATACCTCTTTCGCACATTGTGAGAAAGAGGTACATGACGATGAAAATTACTTGAAGCTGCACCCTAAGTTGAGGCCTGAGAGAAATGAAACAAGGGGGATGCAGAAGACTGCCACCACCGTACAACAAAACCAAGATTCTGAATCCAAGGAAGATGAAAAGGTCATAGCTAAATGATTTGCATGAGGCAGAAAAATTGACTCGGGGTCTGATTCCAACGCTAAAATGAAGCTTTTAGCCTTTGGGGTCGCATCAGAAGGTTCCATAGACTTGGGTTTCAATTAGGGCGAGGAAACAAAAATTTCAACAGATATTGTACTAAATATGAAAAGGAAACTTACTACGGTAGAGTTCCAAGAACTTGAAGAGATTAACCAAAGCATCCAAGAAGATAATATTGAGCTAAGAAGGCTCCTACAGGAAGCAAAGGAAAAGAAACAAAGTTAACCACGCTAGTTATAAGGTAAGGATGAGGCCTTGGAAAAGTTGCGACATAACCAACCCGAGGTAAAAAGAAACCCTTAAATTTCATGTACTTTTCATGATGATGAATTCGCTTCTTTTGAAAAACATACTACAGTGATCAGATCCAAAATGTCGAAGGAGATGGGGTATCAGGGAAAGGGCCACAACATCAATGGACAAGGCATCAGAAACCCCATCGAAGTCGAGGAAAATCTGCATCGTGCAAGACTCAGGTACACCAGAAAGGAAATGGGAGAAAGCTCCAACACAGTTAATGAACAACCAATGACAGATGATGAAATCCCTTCCTGACAGTCCAGCGATAGTGAGGGCTCCATGAACAGTTATAAGAGGAACACCATGGGAAAGTGCCCCAAGGCGACCTAGAAAGTTTAGAGGAAAAAGAGTCGTTGTAGTCATTGTAATGAAGTGGGACACCAACAAGCCATGTGTCCAATGATCCATGCCCTGAAATCATCAATAGAGGAGCCGAAAGGTGACAATGTTCAGCAAATGAGTCCACCACATTCATATTGGTTTGCTTTATTAAGTTGGGTTTTTTATAGAGGTAGTATTTTTTTATGGAGATAGTTGTAAATCATACGTTGCAAGTAAATGTAAACATGATATTGTGTTTCCCATCACTTCGAAATGCAGCGATGATGTTTTTTCGTTTCCTTATGATTAGTTGTTATTTTTTTTTTTATGTAATCCTTGGCTAATGAGTGTGTGCTATAAAATCTTGACAAATGAGGGGTTTTTGATTCATGTGTGATGTGTGCATGGTTTCAAATGATGTACCAGTTTTACGTGCAGGAGATTGAAAGTGTGTGTTGAACGAACAAGTAGTGTGTTGGGTGTGCTAATGCTTTTGGTGGTCCAAAAGCTCTTCGGTGGGGAGGAATGATCCAGGAGGATCAGATCGTATAGGTCCAAGTACAAGTGCCTTAAGTAAAAAGTCTCAAAAATTAAAGTGTCAGAAATGTGGCAAACTTAGTGTCAAGTTGAAGATATCATATTTCTGATTCCAACGATGCTTACAACACTCATTTCCAAGTCCATATGGAGAAGTTAGAAGCAGTCAAATATGGGTTGACCAGGCTGACATGGCAAGTTAAGGAGGACACAATTTGAAATAATTTCGGGCAAAATTGTGGGAAACTTAAAGTGTCTCCTACGGTCAAAATCCAAATTTTCAAATTTGTATATTTGGTTTAATAAAAAAACCAAAAAAAAAAGTCAACGATGGGCCATGACCCCCGCACTTGCCCCGACCATATTACAAATATAAAAAATTTGAATTTGAATTTGGGCTGGCGGCCATGACCCCACCAGACCTACCACAATAGAAACCATATAATATTATATAGGTGGGCAGGGGTTGTCAACCCCACCTCCCAACCCACAATATCACATAAATGCAACAGATACACCAACGGGAATCGGGAGCGGGTTGCCCAATGCGGGTCTGGCCCCCACAACCATATTTTAATGATTCCCTTAAAAAAAATATATATGATGGGTTTAAAACTTATTTTTCCCTATTACAGAGGGGGTGAGGTTTAACAACCTGATCCCCTCCCTCACATAACGAATCACAAGCCAACTCGGCTAGCAGCTCCCTTGGGGAGTCCACCGAGAAACATATATTCAAACCTTCATTTCAGAAGTGCACCTAGGCAAGCCAGGAGAAAAACGAAGTACGAGACAGAGTGGAATCTTAAGCGCCTTGCAGGAGGGGCGCGAAACCATGAGTTGAGCCATTTCCTGACTAGCTAGATTTCCCTGGCATTAGGCAAATTTTATATGGATTGTACACCTCTCGGTGCCACGAATCGAATAATGATGTATGTTTCTTCATCAGAGGTCTGCAATTTTCGAGCACTTTCAGGTATGGAGGTATAAGGGTGTAATTTTGCATTGATGCATGTACTTTCATTTTATTTTCCACTTAATGAAAGAGGGTCTCCCCACTGATTGAGCAAGGCTCGGAGACATAGTCCCTCCTAGATGAATTCTGATATCAATTATGTGTCTTCTTTGCATGGTTTTTATGTTCCTCTCTCTTCCTATGTGATTTCTTTTAAGTTTTCATGGTTAAGATGCAATCTCACATGTAATTCTTTATAGGATAATGATGTTGTGTATAAAATATAAGTATTAATAGAGAAGTTGTAGTATGGGGCCATAACACTTGTCACACCCATGGAAAAAAATAATTAATATATGTAGATTTTTTATGTTTATTAGAGAATGAAGGCATTGGTGGGGAGAGTCTTGTCAGACCAAAATGAAGCCAAGGAAGAGGCTCTCCAAGTGTGGGATGATACACAACTTCCCATAAAATATTTGGGCCAATGTTTGTAGTGATAAAAGGATCATTTTTTCCTTACTCCTGAACTGAGAGGCTCTCTAGATATGGGGGAATTCACATTGAATTGGTCCCTTTTGACCCTTCCCATTCAACATAGGAGGTGTTAGTATAATTTTTCTTATGGGTTTTCTATCTATATAAATATTTTGGTTTCAAGTTAAATAGTATAGGTCTTAGGACTAGACTTTTAGAACCTTTTTTAGAAATTTAAATTCTCATGTATGGCTTTTCAAGAACTTAAGTTTTTAGCACTAGTATGGTTTCCCCAATTATAGACGAGGGAAAACCTCGATGAAAAACTTTTCTCTCTTTTGACATGTCGATTGAATCTTTATTTTACCGAAAAAAATAGAGGCGATAATAAAAAGAGTAATGTGGATACATGTAAGATAGAAGGGAATTTAAAATAGGGGAGAATTTATTCTTAAAAGTTAATCCAAAGAAGATTTATTTGAAGTTGGGAATATCCACCAAGATAGTAATGATATTTTATTTTTCATTCAATATATTGGATAGAATAGAACTAGTTTCACACATGCTTCCATTGTATACCTCCACGAAAGTCCATTATGTATTTCATTTTTCATTATTATAAAAGTATGTGCATGCTCTTAGCCATGTTATTTATTGGACTCTAAATTGGGATAAATTCAATATGTATACTAAATAGGAAGCTCATAATGTTCTATAATAAAACCATAGGGTAGGTAAATCTCCAGTGGACCTAGTACATCCCTAAAGAAGCAACATGAAATATGGAAGATGTAATGTTGCAAGCATACCTACACACACACTGATATATATATATGATGATGATGATGTGCACCAATAATGTTATTAAAATTTGGGGAGGGGAATGTAAAACCGAAAATTTGATCCATGGATTTGTTGAGCCTCAAAATTGTGCTTTCTTTCATTCCACTTTACCTCATTTCATCATTCTTTTATCACTTCATAAGCCTAAAATCAATGAAGAATGATTAGGATTGCTTAAAGGTTACATGAAATTGATTAACATATTGTATTTTCATGATTTTTTCTATTTTAACAATTTTCTGCAAAATAGCTACAGAATGCAGACATTCCGTAGCTGACCGGCGATTCTGCAGCTGTTTTACAGTTTGAGCATGTTCCAGGTGGCCTCTCAAGAAAAACCGCATATGGGCATATTCCACGTCATGTCTTCATGGTTTGTTGCTCACCATGAAGGAAGAAACGAATTCTGTGTATGGTTTTGACATGTGGGAACATATTTAAGGAAGCGACTTCTATTAGGGCTGTCTCAGTCCGGATGTCCTTTTCTTTTGTCCTTTGACCACTTCAAGAGTCTAATGCGATTACATTGAGAAGGAGCAATGATCACGAATTGTTGCGAAGTCTTGTTGTATTGCATTTGTTATATAAACACTTGGAAACCAAGAGCTAGTCTAGAGACTTCATTCAGTTTTTGGTTAGACTCGTATTTACATTAAGAAAACGTATGATGTTATGCATATGTTCAAGTTCTTTCGGCTTTAATGAAGCAGACAGCAGACAAAGTTATTTTGAAGACGTTGATTTAGTTTGGAGTTGGATGCCGTCAAGGGGTAGAGGGCCCCTGCCTCTTGCATGGATTTATTTTGCGTTAATTAGATAAGTTTTTCTAGCTGCCTTTACACTTTGCATTTGAATTAATACTTGTTTTTGTTAGCTACTGTAGTCGTTCTCATTCTAACTCTTCCACCAGAAGATATTCTTCCAAAATACCACTAATGATGAATGGGAATTGACTGTGATATTTTAGGAGTTTAATTGTGTTTTCATTTCGAACTGTGTGTTTTATGTCAATTTGCATTAGATAGTACGGCCAGACTTTGTTTCGTAATATGCAATAGATTAGTTGCACTGTAGTTTAATACTCCGGAGATCAAAAACGCGCTTTAGTTCATTGTACTTCAAAGTTAGGATTATGGCATTTTAGTTTAAATCTGTTCACCATCTTTCCAATTTGAATAATTGCATTTTAGCCCAGTTGTGGTCACTGTGTTTTCAGTTTGATTAATTGAACTTTAGCTTAACTCTGTCATTTGTATTTCAAAATATATTAATTGCATTCTCGTTCATGTTTTTCTTAACGTATAGCCAAGTCTCACTAGTTAGTTGAATGATAGTTCTGTTCTACTAGACTAAGGCCTTCATTATTTACAAAAACCACTCCTGTTATTAAACTCTTCCAACATATCACTATGCAGAGAGGAATTGGTAATATCATTTCATGGCTTTGATTATTCTGCAGATTCTTATAATTGTGCAACTAGCCTTTTCCTCAAAATTATTTCAAAAGACTTTAACTTTCGAATAAGGCTTAGTAATGACAATTTAGGTTGCAGAATATATTAGTTTTGGTATCCTTGATTAATTTAGAGTAGAATTATTCACTGTGTTGCAGAACTAACTTTTCCAAATATGTTCAAACAAATATCTAGTCATGGATAAGATCTATTTTGTGATATGGTAATTTTTTGTTTAGGAATACCTCACTGCACTAAATTTATCCTTTTCTTGAAGTATTCCAACATGTCTCTAACAAATGAATTGGACTAAATTTGTGTTATGAGTTACTGTCTAGTTTTGCATACCACACATGATTTAGAATTGTTTCTAGTTTGACCAACAACTGCTTTTCATCAACATTTAGTTCTTTCCCCTTTTCCAATATAAAACCATAAAACCAAAAACATCAGAAAACACTAAACACAACGAAGTAGGAAGAGGTTACTTAGGCACATATAGTGCACCACACTTCAGCAGTTTACTGACCCTGGTTGACAATTAAATGAGCTCAATTTAGGAGACTAGATTGAGACACAACAGGATTAACAATGCATATTTTTGTATACAATGAATGGATAAGGGGTAAGTTATGTATTATGTAAATATTGCATATTAATATAAATACATCATCAAAGTAGACGGAGAAGGAAAAAAAAATCTAGGGATATAATTTTAGGAGAAAGAAATAGAAAGGGAACTTAAGGATTCAAAGGGGACAAAGAAAGTAATAATATTTTATTCCTAAAGTTCAAATCCTTTATCTTATTATCCTATGTCATTTGTCTCATATATTATTATTTATTACTTTGGAGCAAGTTTCCAAGAGAATCATGTTGGTTTTTTTAGAAAGACATCTCGTTAATTTATAATTTGCAAATATACACCATGATTCTTTGTGGATGTTCATCATTATTCCTAGGAAAATCCGTGGTAGTTCCTATCATACCATGATTGTAACAAAATGTTGGAAATGACTATTATGAGGAGTTATTTGGAATTTGTTCCCATGTATCTAAAGAAAAATTGAGAAGCATGTTGGTTTCTTCAGAACCCATGTGGTTATTTGATATCATGGAAATTATAACCCATGACTCTTCGTGGGTGTTCATCATTCACCCTATGAAAATCCTTGGGAGTGCATATGCAAGCATGTTTTTGACAAAATTTGGGAAATGGATTTTATGAGAGTTATGTGGAAATTGTTTCCATGTATCTAAAGACCATAAAAGGATTCTAATTTTATTTGGTAATTTTTCTTGTGAAAATGATTCCTATGATATATTTTTTGTTCTCTTATTTTTGGCTCAAGCATCTTATACCTATACTAAAATTGGACTAAGGGGGTATCAGGAACACTTTTCCTTGCATTTAATTATGCAAGATTTTCTTAAATACTTGTCATGTTTTCTTTTCTTTTTTGTTTGATTTTCTTTGGTGTTTTTGCACATATTCAATTTTGGAAATTGATAGGAAAATTATAAATATATGAAGAAAAAATATTCATTGAATCAAAAGATGAATTGTAAAAATTGAAGAAGGATAAGACATTTAATCTGATTAATTGAATTAAAGTAAATGTTGTAAAACCCCATGTGTAAATTATTAGAAATGTGTAACCATCTCCCTTCCAAAACAATAAATATTCTCGAACTAAGGAAGGTGTTACCTATTTGACCCAAAATCTAAGGTCTGTTATGAATATGGGGTTACCAAAAGCCTCATTTTTGGAAACTTTGGTTAATTTAATTTTGATACCACGATTATGATCAACTCATTGATATCTTTTCGGAGATATAAATTTTATCTTAATCTGAGTCGTAGCTGAGAAATAGGACGACATTATGTCATAGAAACCACTTTTTCACATTATTTCATACTACAAGCTAATGACTTACAAACTCTAGGGGTAGGTAGTCTGCCTATCATAGGGTTCCACAAATGTGCCAGAGGTGGGGCCTACTGACTAGGTAATTTTGATGTTGCGTTCTTGACTATAAAATCCACATAGTTCCTCCATAATTCAAATTGCTCAGTGGTTTTAACCTTATCCACGTCAAAATCCACTAAAACTCTTGAATATGGTTTACCTTCTACAATTGAATATGGTTTTCTGGCCCTTTTCATGGAAGGCAAAGAGGTCCATGCCAATTTGACGTCAAAATTTTGGGCAAACTGCTCAAACCTAGGCTGATTATTTGATAAGTCCACTATCTGCAACTCTAAATTGTGGGGGAAGTACGCTATTAGAAGCAAGATTAAGAGAGTAGGCTGCGCACACAAGAAACAACTCAAGGTCGGTTGGCGGACTATTGCGAAAATGATTCGTTGTGCTTGCCGTTTGCTCAATCTTATGGGCATTCTGATGGCCTCCCAGTGCCTTAGAATCGTAGAACTTTTTTGAACAATAGCGGCAAGGAAGGACGCGGCCCTTAGAGCGCTGGGCGGAGATTTTGCTCTTGGAAGCGGAACCCTTTAACTCTGGCACGTCGTTATGGCATTCCTTTTTTGCACGGGTTTCTTCGACTAAAAATGTTCTTGCCTTTGCCTTTACTGAGCGGTCGTCATGGCCAAAATTAGTGCAGAGTTGAGCGAGATCCACTCCAAACAGTCTGGTCCCACGCTTCTGGTGATCGCCGTCAGACGCCATGGATGGATATCTGGACACTTCTAGTCTCTGCCCTAGTGTTATATTTCTATATACGCCGAACTTAAAAACTACTATCTGCGTTTCCGGACTCTTACCCGAAAAAGGACACTGCCTGTTGGTATAATACAAGAAAGTGTTTTATAGGCTTCAACATATTCTAACATATCCCATTCTTTGACCGTGTCTTATGAAACCGTTACATGTAGTGACTGGTGCTCACGCAACCTAGGGAAGTAACTTCCAATATTTATTGAAAAGCGGGCAAACAAACCCACTGTTAGATATGTTAGGGCTCCCTGGATTTCGAAATCCAGGCAAAAGATGAACGTTGCATGGAAAGAAGAGTGGAACTTAGCACTCAATAGCCCGTGACTTCCGCTTCTTTGACAGTGGATTTAACGTTTCTTGCATCGACCATGATTTGTTTCCTTTTACCGAAAACTAAAATAACATGCTGGTCTTCCCGAGTGAACGCGTTTTTAAGCATTTAGTCTAGGTAAAGATTTTAAAAAATCCGGCAAAGATTTTATCAAAATCATGTTTATAGTTGTTAAACTTTAGTATTTTGAGTGCCCTAAAGGTTTTTAGTAGTGCAGAATCCAGTTCCACTATCAAAAATGGATTCCGAACACTCCAACTACTTGATTTCTTGAATTTAGTGTCACATCTCCAATTTCACCCAGAAAAATTTTTTTTTCCTTCGCAAGTGTAGGCTTTTGAGCATAGGTTTATTATGACATTTCAATCTTTTCACTACGATAGTTTTCATCACATCATGTTGCAATAAAACCCTCTACCACTACCTCTTACCTTATGTTTTTTTTATTCCAAGTAGGAAGATATTTTATAGGACTCTATTCTTTACACAAAGTATAACCTCGCCACTCTCCTTTAACTTAATGGTCACATATCTCATTTATGAAATTATTGAATCTACACGTAAACCATATGGACCATGACCATATATTATATAACATGATTTGTATGAGCCGTTGCCCAACAGCACTTTCGACCCTTTCACTAGCCATCGTTACGATGTTTACGCTATGTATATGGGTATAGCCTTTGGGGTTATCGATTTTTCATATAATTCGATGTGCATACTATTATGAAGGGACTTTTTCCATGCGTTTGGCATTAACATGTATATACGCCTGGGTTGATATGACCACCCATCATGGTACATAAGATTTTAAATTGATTTAATATATGGTACTAGGCATTGGGATCATTCTGCACGTAGAGCGTATCATCACCCCAGATTTGGGTTTCTCTGTGCATCGCCGCGGTGAGATTTTTATCCACGTCAGGCGTTGTGATAATTAAATGAATGTTGTATGGTTTTTATACCCTTTCGTTTGCTTACATGGTGAATCCACGTCGCTGGCATGCTCAGCCTACGTGGTGTACAAAACCCACACCGATACTTGCACAGGACATATGGAATTCAATTCGGATCTACGCCCATTAATTTTATACGACGGTATTAACTCTCCACTGCTACCCATCGATCCATGGCTTAGCTTCTCCAATTCTGCCAAGTGGACGATGGCGATCGATTTCAGTTAGGGTTTCGGTGGTTTATCGAAGACTTATATAAGCTCTGAGTGTAGAGTTAAGTCGGTTTTCCGCGTTCATCAATTGGTAGTGCTCCTCTGCGTCTGCACCATTCCACTTCTGCCGAGGGTTTCGATTCTCCATTGCAGAGAAGAAGTATGGCGCCTCTAGTTCACCAACACGCTGTCAGGTAATTACCTCCACGCGCATTTTATTTCTATTGCAGGTTTGAATTATTCAGAAAATAGTTTGTAAAGGCCATACGCCTGCTCTGAATATATATATTTAATCATCAATGAGGTGAATGCATCTGTTTTTTTTTTCGATTTTCAAGGTATACGTTCAGTGCAAGGTGTGGTTGGTTTCTATCTTCAGGGTTATCATCGACCCTTCTCTGGCTATATTATAAAATTTGTTTTATACCTCCTGTGTAGCATATGTCGCATCTCCTCAGGCGGACGTCTCCTGTTCCATGGAGCCTTATGAGGTGGGTTCTTATTCGTGCCATCTCCACATATAATTGTTGATTTCGTCGTGTTATATTCGAGGGTAATTTGTATTAATCCCTCTCTGTTCAATGTTCGATTTCAGGGCTCGACGTGTCTGAGATTTACGTTTCATAGGTAATGGTTTTAATACCGAAATTATTTTCTTCATTCACTTATTTCTCCACGATGGCGCAAATGTCTAATTCGCATTTTGGGTTGAATTTGTTTTCTACAGGTAATCTGGAGGGCTCTTGCGTACTTATGATGGTAGATAGTAACCCTTTCAATCGTATGGATTCTAACATCGGTCTCTTGGCCATCCAGGTCGGTATACTTATGGGGTTACTTCCCCTCTCCTGATGCGTTGTCTCGTGGGCGTCGAAACATTGTTCTCTTGTGATGTTGCGCAGTGTTTCTTGAGGAACGAGACTCTCTCCGAGCCGGGGTTTTTGTTTTCTTCCTGTTATCGTTGTCACTCTTGGATGGCACTCGTTTAAATTTGTTCTGTTGAGATAGGGGTTGTGAGTTTTATACCCCAGCCTGATAGGCTCAGCATGTATTTCAATAATTTTGGACAGATATGCACTCCCTATTGTCTTAGGTCGATTTTAATATACTCTGCCACAGTTTAAATGTACATGTACTATATGAATAGTGCATATGATTTCATACCATGGCAATTGGCTTTGTTTAATTTGCTCGTCTGAACCATATTTGTTTTCCGGTAATGCTAATGAAATTCCATATTTCTTAATTGCATGCATCAGAATTTACAGGTAGTTATATGTGATGTTTATCTATTCCTCTGATGTACTTTGTTCACTCTTTTCTGGGGTTAGAAATCTCCACTCTGGTACTTGTATCATAATTACAGCTGCCTATGCTCCTGGTTACATTGAAATTGTTTTATATCTACCTGTCTAGACATATGAAAGGCTTGCTGGAAATTTATGAGACCATTCTCATTTATAAACAGATGGTTAATATGTATGAAAGTCTAGAAATTATGTTTTTCTATTTTCCAAAGTTATACAGGCATATTTCTATTCTCCAGTTTCTTCTCACTTTCTTGTATCTAGTTATATCTCTTATCTACCTATGTGTCGGATGGTCGCTGGTTCTGAAGAGCTGGTAATGGGATTTGAACTCATTTCCTTTTTCCTCATAGTCAAGGGAAATAGTGGTTACATAAATGCTACTGTGTATACTATTGAAAATAATTTACTCTTTGCTCCTATGCTTCTCAATTGCTTACTCATAAATTATGCACTCTATGTATTCACTCTTAGTACTATGATGATAGAATAGTTCCATGAGGCCATTGTCTCTGATAAATTTTATTTATTTATTTATAAATATCTACTCCTTTCCTCCACTAGAATAAGTGGGGCTTATGTACTACTTGTTGTCTTAGACCATTTAATTTCCTGGAATTATAATGGAGTATTTGGCTGAACCCGAGGTCAGTCTATTGAGTCTCTCCCTCTGTTCTTTCATAAACAGTATAAGTTTTAACTCATATCCTGCTATTGTTATGGTATACTATAGTGAATTCCATTTCTCTGTATGGTAACTGTAATAGAAATTATGCGAGGAAACAGAAGTAGATTAAAACAATTTCACAATGTTTCCTGAAAGAACAAGGTTTCCTCAGATGTAAACCAGCCCTTGGTTTAAACATTCTGTGGGATTCTACTTTACAGGATTTTCCTCTACAACTATACAGAATGATCAGGTTACTGCCTGGTGATTAAATTCTATTAAATGTAGACTAATAAAATGTAGTATCTTAGAGACAAATTTTGTTTTTATATGTAGCCAATTCATACCATAATAACAAGAAGACAATTTTTCACAGAGACATACCACTCGTGCAGTAGACCAACCTCCCACCTTAGTGTTATTTTGTCTCCCAGAACTCACCCCCGAGCTAAGATCACCTCCTGCAGCAGATCCATCCCTAATTTGTACAAGAGCAGCTTATTTAAGCTATTGTTCCCTAAAGCATGTTTCTAATTCTGCGTCCAGAATCTCAGGATGCTTTTCTTCCTGTTTGCCTAGGCTTCCCAATTTAGGGATTCTTTAAAGCTGTTTTATGCTTTTCCTCAGCTTTTCCATCTTTTTACCTCTTCCCAACTACTTTCCTCATCATTGGGGAAATTCAGATTTTTCCTCAAAAATCTAAATTTAAAACTTATTGTCTTTCAAGGATTTTTGAAAGGTTGTGGGGAAATATTTGCCTCATCCATCCTCACAGATTTAGCAAGTGATCTCATTATCTCATTTTTGGTCAATCTGCACCACAATAATTTATTCATTTCCTCAATTAAATGTTTAATTTACATTCACAAAATAATTATCCTTTGGGGTCCACTCCCCTTAGGATGTAAAGTTCAAGTATCTAACTTTAAAATGAAATCACATGAATTGGGGGTGTTACATATTCCCCCTCTAAAAATAAACACCGTCCTCGGTGTTGTTATTCAACTACTAGAGTTTATTTTGCAAATAAAAATGGATATTTTTCCATCATTTCAGTCTCTCGTTCCCAGGTAGCTGCTTCAGCAGTAAAGTGCTTCCACTGCACCTTTACTCTTGCTACCGTCCTGCTTCTCAATTCAATTTCTTCCCACTCCAATATTTGAAGCGGTTCTGGCAGAAACTCCCCTTCTGGTTCCACCTATACAACATTCCAATCAACTATGTGAAAAGCATCATGCACATATCTTTTTAACAATGAAATATGAAATACATCATGAACTCTAACATGGGGTGGTAAGGCCAGCTTGTAAGCCACTGGTCCCACCCTTTCTAATACTTCAAAGGGACCACAGTATCTAGGGGCCAATTTTTCACAACTCCGAGCATAAAGGGTGCTCTTTTTGGGTTTAATATGCAAATATACATGCTCCCCAACATTAAATTCTCTATGCACTCTTTTCTTATCTGCATAACTCTTCTGGCGATCTTGTGTTTTCTTGATGTTCTTTTGTATCTTCTTGACAATTCCTTCCATTTCTTGTAAAGCATCAGGTCCCAACATTAGTTTGTCTTCTGGCTGACTCCAGCTCAAAGGAGTATGACACTTCCTTCCATACAGTGCTTCAAACGGACTCATTTTGATGGAGGATTGATAGCTGTTATTATAGGAAAATTCGGCTAAGTGTAAGAAATCTCCCCACTTTGAGGGTCTATCCATCACATACATTCTCAGCATGTCCTCCAAAATTTGATTAGTTCTTTCTGTTTGACCATCAGTTTGAGGGTGGTAGGCAGTGTTAAAATTCAATTTAGTGCCCATTCCTCCAAATAATCCCCTCCAAAAGGCTGATGTAAACTTAGCATCCCTATCAGAAATAATCACCTTAGGAACCCCATGGAGCCTTACTATCTCCTTCCAGAACACATTCGCTACTTGAGCTGTTCCAAAGGTGGATTTCACTGGTATAAAGTGAGCAGCTTTGGTTAAAGTGTCTACTACTACCATTACAGAATCATGCTGGTATTTGGTTTTGGGTAATCCTGTAATGAAGTCCATGGAAATGGTGTCCCACTTCCATTCTGCAATGGGCAAAGGATTCAGAAGGCCAGAAGGATGCTGATGTTCAACCTTAACTAATTGACATTCCATGCATCTACTTAAATATTATGCTACCTCTCTCTTCATTCCTGGCCAGAACAACTTCTTTTTCAGGGCTGTTAACATTTTCTGATATCCTGGATGTCCTGCATAAGGTTGTTTGTGGTACTCATCCAGAATTTCTCTTTTTAAAGACTCTACATTGGGAATATACAATCTGTTCTTATAACAAATCAACCCTTTTTGGTTTTGGGTAAAATCAGTTTTCTCCTTTTTCTGTAATTGCACCAAAAGTGTTTCATAATTTGGGTCTTGGTTTGCTGCTTTATTCACCAATTCTTCTACATCTATCTGAGCACTACTCCCAATATTATTGATATTCTGACATGCATTTCTGCTCAATGCATCAGCAACTTTATTCTCCTTCCCTCTAATATGTTTTATGTCCATGTCAAACTCGCTTAAAAAGGACAGCCATCTGGCTTGTCTGGTATTCAAATCAGTTTGGGAAAGGAAATATTTGAGACTAATATGATCAGTCATCAATGTAAATTTTTTTCCAAGAAGATAGTTCTGCCACATTTTCAAAGCATGAATAACAGCTGCTAATTCTAAATCATAGGCACTATAATTCTGTTCATGTATCTTCAGTTTCCTGGATTCATAGGCAATCACTGAATTTTCCTGCAAAAGAACTCCTCCCAATCCTTCTCTACATGCATCCGTACATACCACAAATTCCTTATCAGGATCTGCAATCTTCAGTATAGGGGTTGTAGTAAGTTTCAGTTTTAATTTGTCGAAACTGTTTTGGCATTTTTCAGTCCATTCAAACTTGACACCTTTCCTCTGTAAGGAAGTGATGGGATGTGCTATGGCAGAAAATCTCTCCACAAATCTGCGATAATAGCCGGCAATCCCCATGAATGATCTAACTGCTGAAACATCAGCGGGTACTGGCCATTCTTTTATAGCCTTTATTTTCTCCGGGTCAACAGCAAGGCCTTGTTCAGAAATAATATTACCCAAGTATTGGATCTTGCCCTTATAGAACTCACATTTTCTAAATTTAGCGTATAACTGATTTTCCTTTAGAGTTTGCAATACTATCCTCAGGTGTTCTTTGTGTTCCTCCTCACTGTTTGAGTAAACTAAAATATCATCTATGAACACAAGGACAAATTTATCCAAATACTTGTTTAACACACTGTTCATTAGGCACATGAATGTGGAAGGGGTGTTTGTCAAACCAAAAGGTAGGACTACAAATTCGTAGTGGCCATACCTGGTTTGAAAGGCTGTTTTGCTGATGTCTTCCTCTTTAATTATGAGTTGGTGGTAACCAGTTCTTAAGTCAATTTTTGAGAATACTGAAGCTCCTCTCACCTGATAAAAAAGATCATCAATTCTAGGCAAAGGATATCTATTTTTAATGATCAACTTATTCAGTTGCCTATAATCAATGCACATCCTGAAAGTTCCATCTTTCTTTTTCACGAACAGCACTGGTGCTCCCCAAGGAGACACACTTGGTCTGATATACCCTTTATCTAGCAGTTCTTGCAATTGCATTTTCAGTTCCATAAGTTTAGGAGGACTCATTCGATAAGGTGCTCGTGAAACAGGTGTTGCTCCCGGCACCAGATCGATTGAGAAGTCAATCTCTCTTTTGGGGGGAAGATGAGGGATTTCCTTTGGAAAAAATTCCTTGAATTCTCTTATTACTGGTACAGCATCCAGTAATTCTTCTTCAGTTTTCCGTTCTGTTTCTTCCACATGCACTACATAAACTTGGTATCCTTTTCTAGCTGTTCTTTTTAATTGCAATGCTGAAATTTGTCTTACAGAAATAGGTTTTGGTTTCCCTTTGAGAATAAAAATTTTCCCTTCCTCATCTACACAATGCAAGGTCTTATCCCAGCAATTCATCAAAGCTTTCTTATTTTCCAGCGAGTCCATTCCTATCAATAGATCATATGACCCTAAGGGTAGAATGTTCAAATTCACTTCTGTTCGATACTCATTTAAATGGATTTCTGTTCTAGGCAGTTTATGTGTTACCTTTCTTTTTGTTCCAGTGGCCAGCTGTACCAACCATGACTGTTGAAATTTTTCAGTTTTTAAGTTACATTTTTCTACAATCTTTGGACTAATGTAACTCAAAGAATCACCTGGATCAATCAGAACAGAAACAGGTAGGTCAGAAATCTTACCCTCCATTTCCACCATGGTTGCTTGATGTTCTGCTTGCCAATTTTCCAGGGCTGCACTGATAGTTGATATGTTTCTGGCTATATCATTTACTGTTGTCGCTTCCCGATCTCTCATGAGCATATGAATATTTCGATGAGGGTAGTCCCTCAAAAGATGGGGTTCTCCACAGCCCCAACATTTCAAGGGCTCCTTCATTCTAATTGTTCCCTCCTTTTTACGGTCTCCATCTATTGGTTTCGAAGCCACTTGAGACTGTGCAGTTTGACTTTCTTTGGGTTTACTAAACCTTTTCTGCTGATGATCTCTGCCAAAATTCTTCAGATAGGTTGGTTTCTGTTTTCTCCCTTTGAATTCATTCTTATTTACCCAACTTTTTCCTTGATCAGTTTTTCCTTTGAACTGTTGGAAACACAATCTATCTTTTCTAACAGCTTCGTCCATTGTTTTTGGGTTGTCAAACTCAATTTTTCTTTGTATACCATAGGCAAACAATTCAGAAACCTCTGTACCTTTGCCTTTTCTTCCCTTATGTAAGGTACATATCTTAATAGATTGGTAAATTTAGTAACAAACTCATCGATAGTGAGTTGTCCCAATCTAAGCTCATGAAATTCTTTTGCTTTGTCATCATAGTACTGCTCATTCAAGTAGCGATTCTTGAATTTACCCTGGAAATCTTCCCAAGTAACTGTCTTTTCATCTATGGCATGCACCATCTTTGTCTCCTCCCACCACAAGGTAGCCTTACCTTGTAGCTGGTAGACAGCTAATCTGGCCTTCAAATTGCTTTCATATTCATAAACCTGGAAATACTTAATCATATTCAGCAACCAGGCTTCAACATCTTCCTCCTTCTCCCCATCATAGGAGGGAGGTTTGATTTTTCGGAATTCCCCTTGTAATTCCTTTTTCTGCTTATTCTGATGTCGAATAGCATCTTCCTCATTAGATTCATCAGTTTTCCTCTTTTCGGAACCTTCGCCTTCTTGGCTGTTCCGTGAGGTTAATTCCCTGATGAGCTTTTCCTGCTCCTCACTGGCTAATGAGAATCTGTCATTCTGGCTTTTTATCTCAGCCAATTCTTGTTGCAAATTTCGCAACATAGCCATCATGGCCGCATTGGGATCTAGTTCACCACGCAGATCAACATAAATTTCGCCACCTTCTTCCATTCTATCACCTCACTGTACACTACATAGCACAGGTCAGTGAACAGAAAAAAACAAAACAACAAAAACAAAACTTTTGCTATGGCAAATAAAATTACACAGTGAGTACAAAGCAATCATGAGCACAATGTCACCAACCCAGTTTTATAACTTGGGCTCCGATACCATTTGTCATACCTCCAATTTCACCCAGGAAAAAAAAAATTTCCTTCGCGAGTGCAGGGTTTAGAGCATAGGTTTATTATGACATTTCAATCTTTTCACTATGATAGTTTTCATCACATCATGTTGCAATAAAACCCTCTACCACTACCTCTTACCTTATGTTGTTTTCATTCCAAGTAGGAATATATTTTATAGGACTCTATTCTTTACACAGGTCTCGCATAACCTCGCCACTCTCCTTTAACTTAATGGTCACATATCTCATTTATGAAATTATTGAATCTACACGTAAACCATATGGACCATGAACATATATTATATAACATGATTTGTATGAGCCATTGCCCAAGGGCACTTTCGACCCTTCCACTAGCCATCGTTACGATGATTACGCCATGTATATGGGTATAGCCTTTGGGGTTATCGATTTTTCATATAATTCGATGTGCATTCTATATTTGAATTGACTTTGTCATGCGTTTGGCATTAACATGTATATACGCCTGGGTTGATATGACCACCCATCATTCTACATAAGATTTTAAATCGTTTTAATATATGGTACTGGGCATTGGGATCATTCTGCACGTAGAGCGTATCATCAGCCCAGATTTGGGTTTCTCTGTGCGTCGCCGCGATGAGATTTTTATCCACGTGAGGCGTTGTGATAATTAAATGAGTATTGTATGGTTTTTTTTTATACCCTTTCATTTGCTTACATGGTGAATCCACGTCGCTGGCATGTTCGACCTACGTGGTGTACAACACCCATGCCGATACTTGCACAGGACATATGGAATTCAATTCGGATCTACACCCATTAATTTTATACAACGGTCTTAACTCTCCACTGCTACCCATCGATCCATGGCTTAGCTTCTCCGATTCTGCCAAGTGGATGATGGCGATCGATTCTGGTTAGGGTTCAGGTGGTTTTTCGAAGAAATATATAAGCCCTGAGTGTAGAGTTAAGTCGGTTTTCCGCGTTCATCAGTTTGTGGTGCTCCTCTGCGTCTGCACCATTCTACTTCTGTCGAGGGTTTTCGATTCTCCATTGCAGAGAAGAAGTATGGCGCCTCTAGTTCACCAACACGAAGTCAGGTAATTACCTCCACGCGCATTTTTTTCTATTGGAGGTTTGAATGATTCAGAAAGTAGTTTGTAAAGGCCATACACCTGCTCTGAATATATATTCAATCATCAGTAAGGTGAATGCATCTGGTTTTTTTCGATTTTCAAGGTATACGTTCAGCGCAAGGTGTGGTTGGTTTCTATCTTCAGGGTTATCGTCGACCCTTCTCTGGCTATGTTATAAAATGAGACTAATTTGTTTTATACCTCCTGTGTAGCGTGCGTCGCATCTCCTCAGGCGGACGTCCCCTGTTCCATGGAGCCTTATGAGGTGGGTTCTTATTCGTGCCATCTCCGCATATAATTGTTGATTTCATCGTATTATATTCGAGGGTGATTCGTATTGATCCCTCTCTGTTAAATTTTCGATTTCAGGGCGCAGCACATCTGAGATTTGCGTTTCACAGGTAATGGTTTTAACACCGTAATTATTTTCTTCATTCACTTATTTCCCCACGATGGCGCAAATGGCAAATTCGCATTTTGGGTTGAATTTGTTTTCTACAGGTAAGCCGGAGGGCTCTTGTGTGCTTATGATGGCAGATAGTAACCCTTTCAATCATTATGGATGCTAACATCGGTCTCTTGGCCGTCCAGGTCGGTATACTTATGGGGTTACTTCCCCTCTCCTGTTGCGTTGTCTCGTGGGCATCGAAACATTGTTCTCTTGTGATGTTGCGCAGTGTTCCTTGAGGAACGAGACTCTCTCCGAGTCGGGATTTTGTTTTCTTCTTGTTATCGTTGCCACTCTTGGATGGAACTCGTTTAAATTTGTTCTGTTGAGATAGGGGTTGTGATTTTTATACCCCAGCCTGATAGGCTCAACATGTATTTCGATAATTTTGGACAGATATGTACTCCCTATTGTTTTAAGTCGATTTTTTATATACTCTGCCACAGTATAAATGTACATGGACTATATGAATAGTGCATATGATTTCATAACATGGAATTTTGCTTTGTTTATTTTGCTCGTCTGAACCATATTTGTTTTCCGATAGTGCTAATGAAATTCCAGATTTCTTAATTGCATGCATCAGAATTTACAGGTATTTATATGTGATGTTTATCTATTCTTCTGATGTACTTCGTTCACTCTTTTCTGCGGTTAGAAATCTCCACTCTAGTACTTGTATCAGAATTACAGTTGCCTCTGTTCCTGGTTACATTGAACTTGTTTATCTGTATAGACATATGAAAGGCTTGCGCGAAATTATGAGTCCATTCTCATTTATAAACAGATGGTTAATATGTATGAAAGTCTAGAAATTATGTTCTCCTATTTTCCAAAGTTATACAGGCATATTTCTATTCTCCAGTTTCTTCTCACTTTCTTGTATCTAGTTACAGCTCTTGTCTACCTATGTGTCTGGTGGTAGATGTTTCTGAAGGGATGGTAATGGGATTTTAACTCATTCCCTTTTCCCTCTTAGTCAAGGGAAATAGTGGTTACATAAATGCTACTGTGTATACTGTTGAAAATAATTTACTCTTTGCTCCTATGCTTCTCAACTGCTTAATCATAATTTCTGCACTCTATGTATTCATTCTCAGTGCTATGATGTTAGAATAGTTCCATGAGGCCATTGTCTCTGATAATTTTTTTTTCTTTATAAATATCTACTCCTTTCCTCCACTAGAATAAGTGGGGCTTATGTACTACCTTGTTGTTTTAGACCATTTAATTTCCTGGAATTATAATAGAATATTTGGCTGAACCTGAGGTCAGTCTATTGAGTCTCTCCCTCTGTTCTTTCATACACAGTATATATTTTAACTCATATCCTGCAATTATTCTGGTATACTACAGTGAATTTAAATTCTCTCTATGGTAGCTGTACTAAAAACTATGCTAGGAAACAGAAGCAGAATTAAAACAATTTCACAATGTTTCCTGAAAGAACAAGGTTTTCTCAGATTTAAACCAACCCTGGGTTTAAACATTCTGTGGGATTCTACTTTACAGGATTTTCCTCTACAACTATACATAATGATCAGGTTACTGCCTGGTGATTAAATTCTGTTAAATGTAGACTAGTAAAATGTAATACCTTAGAGACAATTTTTGTTTTTATATGTAGCCAATTCATACCATAATAAACAAGAAGACAATTTTTTCTGAGAGACATACCACTCGTGCAGTAGACCAACCTCCCAACCTTAGAGTTCTTCTGTCTCCCAGAACTCACCCCCGAGCTAAGATCACCTCCTGCAGCAGATCAACCCCTAATCTGTACAAGAGCAACTTATTTAAGCTATTGTTCCCCAAAGCATGTTTCTAATTCTGCGTCCAGAATCTCAGGATGCTTTTCTTCCTGTTTTCCTAGGCTTCCCAATTTAGGGATTCTTTAAAGCTGTTTTATGCTTTTCCTCAGCTTTTTCCAGCTTTTTACCTCTTCCCAACTACTTTCCTCATCATTGGGGAAATTCAGATTTTTCCTCAAAAATATAAATTTAAAACTTACTGTCTTTCAAGGATTTTTGAAAGCTTGTGGGGAAATATTTGCCTCATCCATCCTCACAGATTTAGCAAGTGATCTCATCATCTCATTTTTGGTCAATCTGCACCACAATAATTTATTCATTTCCTCAATTAAATGTTTAATTACATTCAAAAAATAATTATCCTTTGGGGTCCACTCCCTTTAGGATGTAAAGTTCAAGTATCTAACTTTAAAATGCAATCACATGAATTGGGGGTGTTACATTTAGTTGCCCATATTCCGACAAAAAACTATCGTCCAGACTATTTCGTTACCTAGGTAAATAACTCCAAATAACATATTCAGTTCTTAGGGAGTTTGACCTGCTAATTATCTGGACATCATTATAATATTAAATAAAATATTTAGGTGGATAGATGGTAAACAACCATGATGAGTGCATGGTAGATCAAAGACATGTGTCGTATATAAAAATACCCTTTGTTGACATTTTATTTTTTATTTCTCATAGTTTTAGGAGGCCACATTAAAAAAACATAGTAGATTAAAGACATGTTTTATATATATCGAAAATACACTTTGTTGACCTTTTATATTTTATTTCACATAGTTTAGGTTACATTAAAAAAATTGACTAGATTTTAGTAATATAAATCAAGATTTTATGTGAATTTTTTCTGTCCTATTTTGGTTAGAAAATTTACTTTCCAAAAACTCACATTAAAAACAACTCAAAATTATAACCTCTAAACATAAAGCCTTTTTATTATGTAATAAATGGATCATTTAATATTTTAAACCCATTTTTTAAACACAAATCTAAACCAGACTTAAATTATATAAATATATTTGTTATGGGAATAATCAAACACATTTTATGTCTCAAGTGAATTAGTCAAAGATTTTTTCAGATGTTTTTTATTTTGTTTGTCAAGTTATATGCGATCTTCCAGACTTGACCTATGGTTTGAGGTGCCATTTTTGGGCCACACCAACCCAGTGATGTTTGGTTCTAATTTGCCTTGTTAAGAGGGCCGATCCTCAACCAGTTATGTGCTAGTAAAACTTGACGACTTTTGGAAATGTGTTTGGTAAGAGAAATTTTCGTTATAATTTATTATTCTTATTTTTATTTTAACTTTTAATCATCTTAAGTTTACTCATACAAAAATATTTCAAATTAAAATTTTATGATTAAAACTTCTATTTATTAAATTGAATTTTTATTAATTTCAAAGTGTTGATTCTGTTTATGCGTTAAAAAGTGTATTTTAGATAATAATAAAAAATAACAATCTTACTTGAAATTGTCTTACTAGATTCTTGTGACAAATTTCATTTATACGTTAGGCTACTCCCAAAAAAAATGTCTTAACAATACCCTAGCCATTATCTCTAATATATTAAATATTATTAAGTAAAAAAACATTTGGTAGTGTTAATGAAAAGTTATTACAAATAATATGAAATTTAAATTAAGATAATTAAAAAAATGATATTTTATGATAAATTTATGTGTTCATAATATATGTTTATGTAGAAATTTAACTTTAAGAATTTTTTATAGGATTACCAAAAAATTCAAATTATGATAAATAAATTAAATTGGAAAATTGTATTGTAACACTCTACATTATAATTAATAAATAATGCTAAGATTTTAATTTTTTAAATATCTCTCTTTTCTGGATTCTAACAATCAAATTATTGATCGTAGAGATATTTAAATGCCATCATAATGATTAAAGGGAGAAATGTATAGTCTATGGGGCTTTGAATATGTTAGGGTCACTAGTTTTACATTTGCCGAATGTCTTCAAATTACTTAATTTTTAGTTTGAATAAATCAAAATTATAGTCATTTTCATTGTCATAATTTCGAATGTCACTATCCAAAACATCGCCATGTGTGAATTCATTCAGTGGTTTCGTGGAAAGCTTGAAATAAGGTTGAGTCATGAGGAGTCATTGTCACAAATTTTGAGCAATTGAGTCATGTGGTATGTGTCAATTATGAATCTGTCAGAAGGTCTACTTGAGTCAGTTTCAAGTCGGTTTCAATTGAAAATCTTACTGCTCAAAGCAAGATGGCCATTGATAGCAACACCTTTATTTTCCTCTCCTAGTCTATTCATTTTTCCCTAAGACTCTAAAACAACATCCTATATTTCCCATCTCCAATTTTCCATTTATTAAAGCATATACCTCACCCCCCTATTCATTAATAATTTCCTATTAATAAACTATACAAATCTCATATTCCCTATCTTATCCTAGTTCCACCCCCTTAAATGGTCATGATTGCGAATCATATTTGACACTAACCATATATCCTCTCCACTACTCAAAATACCATACCCAACCAAGCTTTATAATGATCATCATACTTAAGCCATCATACCTTTCAATGAGCAGCCTTGTGACACCACACTACAAGGAAAGCTTTATACAAAATTCAAATCGAATGAACAAACCAACAAATCCTTCACAAGGTTGCATATAGTATTGATCTCCAAGCTAATTGATGGTAATGATCAAAAGGTAAACATTATTTTATAGCCAAGTTGAGCGAGTGATCGAAGCTACAACCACAGTGACCACAGAAATTACTGATGTGCATAAGCGCGACGCAGTCGTCACTGCACATAGAGTGTTACGCAATCATTGCACAAGATTTTTCCAAATCCCCATAGCATCGACGTGACTTGGTTTTTTCTTTCCAAAGGTAGGTTCTTGCCACTCAGGTCCTAATTTTTTCTTACTATCTAATTCAAGGTTAGATAAGTCGTGATTAGCCTGCTCTTTATGAGTCGTTGCCCAAAAATGCTACCCAACCTGCTCTCTACATAGTGTTGTGCAAACTCTATTTTTTGAATCCTTTTGAAACAATGATTCCAACCACATGAAGGAAAATTCTGAAAAATTGAGAGAGGTTTTTCTCAAACATGGGCCAAAGAACAGTAAAATCCTCTAGTTTTGCACAAGTGCCACATATCGGGAACTTCGAATACATCGTCAAGACCTATTTTTCGGACTATCAAATTTCTTATTTTAGTTATTCTTTTGTAGAGTATTTTCTAAGAAGTTGGTGCAGAATTTCGAGAAAATGAGATACACATTTCTTCAATGTAAGGTCATACACAATAAACGCCTTAAGGTTTCACATAGATGTAGTATTTTGGGAGCTACAGGTGTTTCTTCAAGGCCTATTTTCGTAATTTTTTGGTGGCATAATTACGAATTTCTTTTGTAATTCAATTTTTGTGAAGCCTATGTGTTTATATTTTTGACATTCTAAAGTTCTATTGGGAATTCTGAGAAATTTTGGTATGTTGTTAGTTCATATTATACAGTTTGGATGGCGGGAAAAAGGCGCAAATGAGATTTTAAGATAAAATTACATAGTGTTGCACTGTTGTTGTGCACAAGTCACATGTTTTGTTTTGGGGTTTCCATCTATCAAGAGGAGGGTGGATGAACATGTTGTTGAGTCATGAGTTTAGTCTTCATCCAGGTGTTTATCATCATGAGGAAATTCATGGAAACAAGGCATGCTACCCAGTTGTTGTGCAACACTATATTAAAGCTCACTGTTGTTTCTACTTTCTTATGTTAAAGGATATGGCTTGATGTTTATAGAGGATTGTTATAGATTTGGATAATTTTTATCGGATAGGCTGATAAGATCATGGAAGCTTTTTTTTTTCTATTTAAGAAAAAGGCTGTGGAATATGTTAAAACTTCTTATTTTATGTATGACTAAATCCACTTCATGGATAAAAGATGCATTTCATCTAGAAATGGTGTTTTTAAATGTTGTATGGCTATTTAGTGCCAAAGGTTTGAAGAAAGAAAGGGTTAGATAGTATTGCGAACTGGTTTTAGATATTTTTCTACTGTGTTCTTATTTTTGATGAACAAGGAAGCTTAAGGTTCAGTTATTCCAGTGAAAAATTGCAAATATTCTTATGGTATTATGATTCGAAAATTGTGCTTTTCCTATGCATTTTTTATCATTTTCTTCTGCGGTCCTTTTGTGGGTGTAATAGTTCAGTTCTATTATAATTCATTCTCGCATTTCTCACATTTTTGTGTGTCCTAATATTCTAGTTGCAAAAGAAATATGATGGTATACCCATATTTTGTGTTTTTTAATTCCTAATACTTTGTCACAAATATGCAGCATTAGATTTTTTATATGGCCTATCTCATGTGAAAGATTAAGTTTCATGTTTACCTCCACCAAAATACAAGTTGTTTCCTTATTTTGAAGTATATGTTAGACAAGCCTTTGTACGTGTAATTGGTTCTTATAAGAATAAGCCTCATAAGTTAATAAAGTTCTAATCATATAGATATTTTTTTTGTAGTAACCTTCATTTATTTCCAACAAACAATTTAAACCCTTCATATCTAGTCTTTGTGTGCTCTATAATATCAAAAATATTTATTTTTCTTAACTGAGGGAGCCCCCTCTACGTAGAAAATACTAGTTTTTAGCTACAAGTGGTTTGTGGTTACCTCTGGGACCCTATCGCCAACCTAGAGGGATTCGTGGAGTGCTAACAATATAGATGACGGTTGGATGTGTTGTTAACACAATTCTTGAAGTTAATATCACTAGTTCAAAACCCATGGATAATCCCACTTTCCTTAAGAGAAAAAAAAGAGAGAAAGATATATGATGTATTAAGAAGGAAAATAAATTGAATAAAATGTAATAATAAATAAGTGAATAATAATAACAATATATATATAGTATGAGCGGTAAAACCATTTGATTCTTATAATTTAAGGGGTAAGGTATATATATGTTTATATACCAAACAAGTTAATTAGTATAAAATCGATGTCTATTAGAATCTAGATTCATTGTCACATAAACAAGGTTTCATACATCAATTTAATGTTTAGTTAGCTTGCAGTCATAAAATTAAAATATCTTTAGTATATTAAAAAAATAGTAAGCTAAAAAAGGAAATGTTATCAATTTAAATTAATTTTAATTTAGATAGAAAGAATGCCAAGAAAGCTCAAATCCATGAAGTGCAAACCTCTGCTCAAAATTTTACACTTTACAAAATATTTTAACTTAAGTATTTTTGCGAGAGGTACTTTGTAGCCTAGTAGGGAAGAGATTTTGTAATGTTATGAATTGTCCTATTAAACATTTTGATTCAGGTAAATTACATAAACATAAAAATAAAAATAAAAATAAAATAAAATAAATAATAATTATAGTTATTAATATAACATTTTTACGTGAAAAAATTACATAAAATATAAGATTAATATTTAAATTAATTTAAATAAAAATTATTAATTATATTTATAGTTATAATTAGTAACCATCCTAGATTCATCTTGATTTTGGATCTACAAAGCTCCAAGAGGGACCTTTCCTCAGTCTAATATCAAGGTGCTAACCTCTTTTCACCCTTAAAATCTTTAGGAGCAAACCACGGTTGGTAGATCTAGAGTTAACATGGATCTAGGTTGGTTTTAGAAATAATTTAGCGTGAATGCAAGCTAATGATGGTATTTCATGACCCATTAGTCACAATGAAAACCTAGAAATACAACAATAAGTTAACTAGGAGAGATAATTAGATCTACTTACATAAGGAATTTTAAGATAGTTTAAAAAGATGAAATGTAGGAAAATGAATTGGATTTTAGAATATATGTGTGTGTGTGTATGTGCATTTAACTATGTGAATTTTTGAATTTTCCTAACATTAATATGTCATTTTTCATGTAATATAATATCCATATTTTTTAGTTAGTGCAAAATTTTAGTATCTAAATGATGGAATACTACTATAGAAACTTGTGTAATGGTAGACAATAGTTTTTTCTTGTACACAACTATTTTTCCACAAATTATAATCATCATTACATAATTATGTGTGTGTGTGAGAGAGTATTTATGTCCTTTAAGTTACAAGACTCTAACTTAAAGGGGTCATACCGTTATCAAAAATTCTTTTTTATTTTTAGATGATATAATTATTTTTCAAAATGGTCAAGGCCATATAAACTTGTAGAGGAAATAGGCGACAGATGTATTTTAAGATTTTGATATATGTAAAGATAAAAATGTATTAATAATATTTATGTGTATGTGTGTGTGTAGTTTCATGGACAATGGATTTGTCTAGCTTATAGGAAAATAACATCAAAGTAGATATGTGTGCATATTTTCCCAAAAAAATGATGTTTCCATGTATTTTCTGCCAAAGCAATGAGGTTCTTGAACCCAAAAATATATTTGAAGCAATAGAGTCATTGTGTACATTGGATTCCCACAAGGAAAAAATTAAATTAAAAAAAACATGTGCATGTTCCTAGTGCGAAAAAAGTGTGTGCATTTATAGTGCTAGGAATGTTCTTTTGTTCTTGTAGATAGTGACTTTAACACATGAAAAATGATTGAGGTGAGTTTTTGGGGCTGGGGAAGGTGAGTTATGGATAGAGTGGCCAAGGGAGATAAATACATAAATAAGGAGAAAGTCACAAGGATTACCTGAGATAGGGAAGAATGAGTTGGTGGGAAATGGTTGAACTATGTCTAGAATGGGTGGGAAGGTAAGAGAGAGAGGGATAGAGGGGCCAAGGGACATATAGAGAGAGAAATGAGGTGAGGAAGAACGAATTGGTGAGTGAGTGAGAGTTGAAAAGTGAGATATATATAAGGAAATATTGTGGGGAAGGGACATGTAGAGATAAATGTTTGGTTGAAACGAGAAGAAGGGAGAGAAAAATATGGAGGGTTTGTTATGAGAAATGGATTAATAGTGAGATGGAAGGGGATGGAGAGGAGAGAAGAAGGAGTGAGAGTGACTTTACAAGTGAATGAAAGTGTGTGGGAGAAAGAGAGATATTTTGATAGAATGGATAAGAAAGAGATAGGAAGAGTGAGAGATAGAGAGATACATGGGGGGGAGTGAATTATATAGGGGGGTGAGAAAGAGAGAGGAAGAGTGATAGATATAGAGATACATGGGGGGGAGTGAATTAGATAGGGGGGTGAGAAAGAGAGAGGAAGAGTGAGAGATAGAGAGATACATGGGGGGGAGTGCACTAGATAGGGGGAGAGAGTGAAGGAGTAATAGTGATATTTAGAGAGAGTGAAGGAAGATAGAAGAAGAGTGAGCGATAGAGAGATGACATGGGGTGGAAGTGAATAAGAGAGAGGAAGAGTGTAACACCCCCAATTTGTGTGTTGAATTTTTAAAGTTAGACATTTGAACTTTAATCCTAAGGGGGTGGACCCCAAGGGCTAAGTATGGTGTGAATGTATTTACATATTTTATTTGAGAAAATAAATAAAATGATTGTGCATTTTGACCAAGATGAGAATTAGAGATCACCTGCCAAATCCATGAGGATGGATAAGGCAACAAGTCCCCAAAATCTTTCAAAAATCCTTGAAAGAAATTAATTTAGATTTGAGGAGGAATCTAAATTTCCCCAATGAAGAGGAAAGTATTTGGGAAGAGGTGAGAAAAGCTGGAAAAGCTGAGGAAAAGCTTAAAACAGCTTTAAAGAGTCCCAAAATGGGAAGCCTAGGCTAAACAGGAAAGAAAGCATCCTGCTATTATGGACGCAGAATTAGAAACATGCTTTGGGGAAATATGAGCTTAAATAAGTTGCTCCTAAGCAGATCAGAGGTTGATCTGTGATGGAGGTGATCTCAGCTCGGGGGTGAGTTCTGGGAGACAAAGAGAACTCTAAGGCTGGGAGGTTGGTCAATTGCAGTAGTGGTATGTTCCTGAAATTTTGTTCATTTTGATGTATTATGGTATGAATTGGCTACATATAAAACTTAAGGGAATTTGTATGATTGATTTTGGTACTACATTTAACAGAGTCCATCCTAAGGCATTCACCTTCCAGATTCTGTTTAGTTGTAGACCAGAAATCCATAGAGTAGAAACCCCAGAAACTCTAAACCAAGGTTGGTTTAAATCTGAAGTTACTTAGTCTCCACAGATAATTAAATATTATCTTGTTTCCTGTAGATACAAATGTGATATTTATGCTGATATGTATGCTAGAAAAATATTGTAGCAGAACTGAAGTTACATGGTACAAAACAAAAAGGGAAGAAAGTAAGATATTAGAATATGACATTCGAAATTGTGACAACAAAAGAGTAATTCTACTCTATATGATTACTATAACAGTTATAAGTGTATATATTGCATTTCTAAATCTATCCTTAATCCTTGAAGACAAGTATCATAGCAAAAGACTTAATTTATAATTAAGGTCCTCTAGTCAAGCACTATTGAATACATATAGGTATACATCAAAAGAAAAATAGAATTTAAGAGCAAGGACTTTAGAATATTTATTCTTATTAAACCAAAGATCAAATCTACACTATAGAAGTGTTACAACATTCATAGCCAATATAGGGTATATTGTATTTTAAATTCATCTCTAACCCTTGAAATAAATACTATGGCGATGGATTTAATCTATGGCTAAGGCATAATACCAAGCAACTATCGAATACATGTATATGCTTCCAAATTACTAAGTGAGTACCTAGCGCCAAACCCATAGAATAATTTTACCATTTGATTACCAATGAATTATGGATATATGAGTCCTATATTTATATATAGGAACGAACCATATATGTTAATAAGAAATCTCAATAAAAATTCGATATTTATATATGAACGAACCACCTATATTAAAAGGGACTATGGATGAAAAATCTGATATATATTAAAATGAGATATCGATGTGAATCATATATGGCAAAACGAAACTTTATCGCTATTCGAATTTCTACGTAGGTGAACTACATTAAACCATGGCTATTAGTAATTATACTAGACATTAGACCTAAGTCAAACAAAAGAATCCAACTGTAAACATTACATTGGGCCGTAATATTAAATCAGTTTAACCATTATATGAAACGATGTGAGGCGAGATTAAAATGATGCTATACAGCATAACCCACACTTGCAATAAAAAAAAAAAAATTATGAAACCTACGCCTGGAAGATCAGGGACGACGACACGGTTTCCATGTCGGTTATTAATCTCCATGCAACGAAATTTGATCAAAATGATATGAAAAAATACCAAAGGCACGGACGAGTATCAACGATGGGAGAATTTGAAACCTGATATGGAAACAATAGGTCGATTAGGTGAAACGAGGCATGCGTTGAGGTAGAGTAAATCTGATTGATTACCCCAGTTTCAAATCAGAAGCACAAAATAAAACATACAAACGAATCATGACATAAGTTCTAAATGCTTAACGGTTGAGTACAAACGTTATCAGTCGTATGAAAGCACAGATTAATAAATCTGAGGCATCAACCTCTGCAACTGCAAGAACGAATTAGGGTTTACCTGCGAATAGGGTTTGGTTTCCATCCTTGCGTCGCATTGATCCATACGCTGGTTAACCAGAATAAAACACCGGTTGTAGAGAGATTAACCACACGGATCGCCGAACATCTTAAGATCCCGTCATGGACTGAGGAAACAGAAACAGAAAACCAATAATATGTTAACAACGGTCGCTGGACTAAACATTGGAACCGCCTGCGAATGGTTGCTACACGGTGATGCTTACTGAGTGCAGCCGTGATAGCGTGGTAAGATAAAATCTTATGAGGAAAACAAGAGGGTTACAGCAGCACAGTCTATAACAACAACGCAAAGAGAAATAACTCAGCGTATGTGGAAGGGCAAAAAGAGCGCAGCCTGCATATAAATCGAGGATTTATAAGCGCTAGAAAACCGTCTGAGCTGACCTCTCTGCAAGAACAACCAGTAAATGGATGAGACACTGTCTATGAAAGCCAGAAACTATACAAATGATGGAACGCAGGAATAACGAGAAACCTTACGCTTGAATCTCCTTGTCCCAGTAGTCCTACCCTTCGCGGTGACTGAGAGCTCTGCACCTGAGTAACATAGAACATAGCCATGAGATAAGTGAATAGGCACAGTTCTATATCAGAGAAATAATTGGGAAGGGCGGGTGAATAACTCGGCACGAAAACCCCAATTTAAAAAGAAGAAGAAGACCCCAGAACCCTAAACACACTGCCCCATAAATTTCGAGAATCCTGAGGTCGATTGGGGAAAACTCAGCCACGTCATTGGACGAGTACTAGGCAATAGTAAGGTGCGCAGAGAAGGTATGGGGAGATGCTACACATCGCATGCGTGAAGGTAAGGAGAAAACCTAGAAATAATAACTTCCCGAGATAGAACTCGGCCTACAGTACTGGTACCAGTCAAAGATGACAAGTAGCAAGCCACCCGTCAATTCCTGCTGAGCATGGAACGAGTTACACTGACAGATGGTACCTTCCTCTCAGTGGAGCGACGCCGCCCTGCCTACAAAATCATCCAAGTAGCAAAACCAAAATCAGACGTTAAACTCTGGCGAACAGAGCACGGTGAGACATGAATATTATAAACAAAAATCAAAATGCATGGTATACACTCCTCGTATGAAATCACAGCAAATATGCATTGGGTCAGAATCCAAATGATAATTAAACCGCCCTCAGGCTAAACGAGTTCGGATGGGTTGGAAGTTCAACTATGCCGAGACGCGGGTCTGGATATTATTACGTGAAATGGTTGTTCGGTAACTATAAAATGATAACTATAAAGTCACCGCGAAAGTAAACAATGCAAAAATAGTGTACACGTCGGATTAGGTAAGTCAAACTGTTCATAATGGATATAAGAGGCGTCGACCTGTAATCATATACCTGGTTCGAACGCCATAAAATTTTATTATGGTAGACGTACGAGGTTATATAACTCTACGTATTGGAATTATTTGAACTGTGCGTTATGTATTATATTCATAATCCATATCCCGAGGAGTTGTCAAACTATGATGGACTATATATATTCTATAGGTTCGATATCTTTTTAAAAGGGCAGATATATACATAGGTGATATCTATTATACGCCGATTCATGTGAGTGCCCATAATGTTCGAGAAAGGGAGATGTTTTATATATATACGCGTTACATATATATCTCGAGGGGCATGCAAACACTTTTATCAAAGTATACATATGGGATATATTTATATATGTGTTATGCATAGTTATGCTCATTCAAACCCCTTGGTTAGAGTATATATATAGATACATGTGGATTTCATATACCAATGGTATAGGTGTTATATATATATATAGGGGGTATGTGTTAGATATAAATGGTATATGTGATATATAGAATTTACACCTACACTATGTAGAGGAAGTGTCCCATGTTAATTTCAAGGGGGTCTACCATTTTATGTCCATGGGGTTACTGAACTTAATATTCAAAGTAACCAGGTAAATAAAAAGGGAACATCAGTATATATATAAAAAAAAAAAAAATTCCCTTAATTGGAGGTGTGACAAATGGTATCGGAGCCCAAGTGAAAAAATTGGGCTGATGTTAATGTGCTCACTGAATTTTAAATATTATTAAACATTGTAGATATTGTTGTTTTTTTGTCTTACTAATCAAATGTATGAGTGTGTACAGTGGTGCGAAAATGGCTGAAGAGGGAGGAATTTATGTGGATCTGCGTGATGAGTTTGCTACTCCAGATCCCAATGCCCCAGTAATGGCTATGTTGCACAGGCTGCAACGAGAATTGGCTGAACTAAGAAGCCAAAATGACATGTTGTCATCAGCCAGTAAGGAGCAGGAAAATCTCATCAGAGAGCTAACTTCCCGGAACAGCCAGGAAGGCAAAGGTTCTGGAAAAAGAAAGATGGATGAGTCTGAGGATGAGGATGCAGCTAGACATCAACATAAGCAGAAAAGAGAATTGCAGGGAGAATTTAGAAAGATAAAACCTCCCTCCTATGATGGGGAGAAGGAAGAGGATGCTGAAGCTTGGTTGCTGAACATGATCAAGTATTTCCAAGTATATGAATATGAGAGCAATCTGAAGGCCAGATTAGCTGTGTATCAGCTACAAGGAAAGGCTACACTATGGTGGGAAGAGACAAAAATAGTGCATGCCATTGATGAAAAGACAGTTACTTGGGAAGATTTTCAGACTAAGTTCAAAAGTCGTTATTTAAATGAACGATATTATGATGATAAAGCAAAAGAATTCCATGAACTTAGACTAGGACAGCTCACTATTGATGAGTTTGTCACTAAGTTTACCAATTTACTGAGATATGTTCCTTACATTAGGGAAGAAAAAGCAAAATTTCAAAGGTTTTTGAATTGCTTACCTACTGTGTACAAAGAGAAAATTGAGTTTGACAACCCAAAGACAATGGATGAAGCTGTTAGAAAAGCAAGATTATGCTATCAGCAGTTTAAAGGTAAAGTTGAACAAGGGAAGAGCTGGCTGAACAAGGGTGAGTTCAAAGGTAAAAGACCAAAACCAGCATATCTAAGAAATTTTGGTAGAGATCATCAGCGGAAGAAATTCAATAAACCAAAAGAAAGTCAAACTGCTCAGTCCCAAGTGGCTTCAAAACCAGTAGAAGGGAACAATAAAAATGAAGGGACAGTCAGAATGAAGGAACCTTTGAAATGTTGGGGCTGTGGAGAACCCCATATGATGAGGGACTGCCCCCATCGAAATATACACATGATCAGCAGAGAGCGAGAGGCAACAACAGTAAATGACATAGCTAGAAATATACCAACTATCAGTGCAGCCTTGGAAAATCGGCAAGAAGAACATCAAGCAACCATGGTGGAAATGGAGGGTAAGATTTCTGACCTACCTGTTACTGTTTTGATTGATCCAGGTGCTTACTTAAGTTACATTAGTCCTGGAATTGTAGAAAAATGTAAAATTAAACCTGAAAAATTTCAGCAGTCATGGTTGGTACAGCTGGCCACTGGAACTAAGAGAAAAGTCACACATAAATTGCCCAAAACAGAAATACAATTAAATGGCTTTACAACAGAAGTAAATTTGAACATATTTCCATTAGGATCCTATGATCTGCTGATAGGAATGGATTGGCTGGAAAAGAAGAAAGCTCTGATGAACTACTGGGATAAAACCCTGCATTGTGTGGATGAAGAAGGGAAACCTTTTACACTAAAAGGGAAACCAAAATCCATTTCAGCAAGACAAATATCAGCCTTACAATTGAAAATAACAACTAGAAAAGGATACCAAGTCTATGCTGTACATGTGGAAGAAATGGAACAGAGAACTGAAGAAAATCTGCTGAGTGAATTACCTGTGGTAAGAGAATTTAAAGAAGTTTTTCCAGATG
The DNA here is from genome assembly GCA_034641835.2 of Pinus albicaulis. NCBI lineage: Eukaryota > Viridiplantae > Streptophyta > Pinopsida > Pinales > Pinaceae > Pinus > Pinus albicaulis. The sequence continues at coordinate 846,150,632 of CM076572.1, forward strand.
AGATTCCTCATCTTCCCCCCAAAAGAGAAATTGATTTTTCCATAGATCTGGTGCCGGGAGCCACACCTGTTTCCCGAGCCCCTTATCGAATGAGTCCACCATAACTTATGGAGCTGAAGATGGAGCTGCAAGAATTACTGGATAAAGGTTATATTAGACCAAGTGTGTCTCCATGGGGAGCACCGGTCTTATTTGTGGAAAAGAAGGATGGAACTTTTAGGATGTGCATTGACTATCGTCAACTGAACAAGTTGACCATTAAGAATAGATATCCACTTCCTAGAATTGATGATCTGTTTGATCAAGTGAGAGGGGCCTTAGTCTTTTCCAAGATAGACCTAAGGACTGGGTATCACCAGCTCAGAATTAAAGAAGAAGACATCAGCAAAACAACATTTCGAACCAGGTATGGGCATTACGAATTTGTGGTCCTACCTTTTGGTTTGACGAATGCCCCTGCCACATTTATGTGTCTAATGAACAGTGTGTTGAATAAGTATTTGGATAAATTTGTTCTAGTGTTCATAGATGATATCTTAGTTTACTCCAAAAATGAGGATGAACATAAGGAACATCTGAGAATAGTGTTGCAGACTTTAAAAGAAAACCAGCTATATGCCAAGTTCAGCAAATGTGAATTTTATAAAGATAAAATTCAATATCTGGGTCATATTATTTCCGAAAAAGGGTTGGCAGTTGACCCTGAAAAGATAAAAGCCATAAAATAATGGCCAGTCCCCACTGATGTCTCAGCAGTAAGATCATTTATGGGAATTGCAGGCTATTATCGCAGATTTGTGGAGAGATTTTCTGCTATAGCAAATCCCATAACCTCATTACAAAGGAAGGGTGTTAAGTTCGTGTGGACTGAGAAATGTCAAAACAATTTCGAACAATTAAAAAAAAAACTTATTTCAGCTCCTATATTAAAAATTGCTGATCCTGATAAAGAGTTTGTGGTATGTACAGATGCTTGCAGAGAGGGGCTAGGAGGAGTCCTATTGCAGGAAAATTCAGTTATTGCCTATGAATCTAGAAAACTGAAAACTCATGAACAGAATTACAGTGCATATGATTTAGAATTTGCAGCTGTTATCCATGCTCTGAAAATGCGGCGGCACTATCTTCTGGGGAAAAAGTTCACATTGATGACTGATCATATTAGCCTCAAATACTTCTTTTCCCAAACTGACCTGAATGCAAGACAAGCCAGATGGCTGTCTTTTTTAAGTGAATTTGATATGGACATAAAGCATATCAAGGGGAAGTAGAATAAAGTTGCTGATGCATTAAGTAGAAATGCTTGTCAAAATTTAAACAGCATGGGGAGTAGTGCCCATATGGAGGTAGAGGAATTGGTGGGAAAAGCAGCAACTCAAGATCCCAACTATGAAGCACTCTTGGTGAAACTACAGACAAGGGATAAAACTGATTTCACTAAAAACCAAAAAGGGCTACTCTATTACAAAAACAGGTTGTATATTCCAAATATAGAGTCATTGAAAAGAGAAATTTTAGATGAATACCACAAACAGCCCTATGCAGGACATCCAGGATACCAAAATATGTTAACAGCCTTGAAGAAGAAGTTGTTCTGGCCAGGAATGAAGAGAGATGTGGCAGAATATTTAAGTAGATGTATGGAGTGTCAACTAGTCAAAGTTGAGCATCAACACCCAGTAGGGCTTTTGAATCCCCTGCCAATTGCAGAATGGAAATGGGACACAATTTCCATGGATTTTATAATGGGAATACCTAAAACCAAATACCAACATGATTCAGTAATGGTGGTAGTAGACACTCTAACCAAGGCTACTCACTTTATACCAGTGAAATCTACTTTCGGAACAGCTCAAGTAGCAAATGTTTTCCTAAAGGAGATAGTAAGACTTCATGGAGTTCCCAAAGTAATTGTTTCAGATCGGGATGCTAAGTTTACAGCAGCATTTTGGAAAGGATTGTTTGGAGGGATGGGTACTAAGCTGAATTTCAGTACTGCCTACCACCCTCAAACTGACGGGCAAACAGAAAGGACGAATCAAATTCTGGAGGATATGTTGAGAATGTATGTGATGGATAGGCCATTAAAGTGGGAAGAGTATCTGCATCTAGTTGAATTTGCCTATAATAATAGCTACCAATCCTCTATTAAGATGAGTCCGTTTGAGGCACTCTATGGGAGAAAGTGCCGTACTCCCTTGAACTGGAGTCAACCAGAGGATAAACTGGTGTTGGGACCAGATGCACTACAAGAGATGGAAAGAATTGTTAAACAAATACAGAGAAATATCAAGACAGCACAAGATCGACAGAAGAGCTATGCTGATAAGAAAAGAGTGCACCGAGAATTCAAAGTGGGGGATCATGTGTATTTGTGCATCAAACCCAAAAAGAGCACACTTTATGCAGGAAGTTGTGCAAAACTGGCTCCTAGATATTGTGGGCCTTTTGAAGTTTTAGAAAGGGTGGGACCAGTGGCTTACAAGCTGGCCTTACCACCCCATGTTAGAGTGCATAATGTGTTTCATATTTCATTATTAAAAAAATATGTGCATGATGCTTCTCACATAGTTGATTGGAATGTTGTATAGGTGGAACCAGAAGGGGAGTTTCTGCCAGAATCGCTTCAAATATTGGAGCGGGAAGAAATTGAATTGAGAAATAGAACAGTAGTCAGAGTAAAAGTGCAGTGGAAGCACTTTACTGCTGAAGAAGCTACCTGGGAAAGGGAAGCTGAAATGATGGATAAATATCCGTTTTTGTTTAAATGAACTCTAGTAGTTGAATAACAACACCGAGGACGGTGTTTATTTTCAGAGGGGGAATATGTAACACCCCCAATTTCTGTGTTGAATTTTTAAAGTTAGACATGTGAACTTTAATCCTAAGGGGGTGGACCCCAAGGGCTAAGTATGGTGTGAATGTATTTGCATATTTTATTTTAGGAAATAAATAAAATGCTTGTGCATTTTGACCAAGATGAGAATTAGAGATCATTTGCCAAATCCATGAGGATGGATAAGGCAACAAATCCCCAAAATCTTTCAAAAATCCTTGAAAGAAATTAATTTAGATTTGAGGAGGAATATAAATTTCCCCAATGAAGAGGAAAGTAGTTGGGAAGAGGTGAGAAAAGCTGGAAAAGCCAAGGAAAAGCTTAAAACAGCTTTAAAGAGTCCGAAAATGGGAAGCCTAGGCTAAACAGGAAAGAAAGCATCCTACTATTCTGGACGCAAAATTAGAAACATGCTTTGGGGAAATATGAGCTTAAATAAGCTGCTCCTAAGCAGATCAGGGGTTGATCTGTGATGGAGGTGATCTCAGCTCGGGGGTGAGTTCTGGGAGACAAAGAGGACTCTAAGGTTGGGAGGTTGGTCAATTGCAGTAGTGGTATGTTCCTGAAAATTTGTTCATTTTGATGTATTATGGTATGAATTGGCTACATATAAAACTTAAGGGAATTTGTATGATTGATTTTGGTACTACATTTAACAGAGTCCATCCTAAGGCATTCACCTTCCAGATTCTGTTTAGTTGTAGACCAGAAATCCATAGAGTAGAAACCCCAGAAACTCTAAACCAAGGTTGGTTTAAATCTGAAGTTACTTAGTCTCCACAGATAAATAAATATTATCTTGTTTCCTGTAGGTACAAATGTGATATTTATGCTCATATGTATGCTAGAAAAATATTGTAGCAGAACTGAAGTTTACATGGTACAAAACAAAAAGGGAAGAAAGTAATATATTAGAATATGACATTTGAAATTGTGATAGAAAAAGAGTAATTCTACTCTATATGATTATTATAACAGTTATAAGTGTATATATTGCATCTCTAAATCTATCCTTAATCCTTGAAGACAAGTATCATAGCAAAAGACTATAATTAAGGTCCTCTAGTCAAGCACTATTGAATGCATATAGGTATACATCAAAAGAAAAATAGAAGTTAAGAGCGAGGACTTTAGAATATGTATTCTTATTAAACCAAAGAGTAAATCTACACTATAGAAGTGTTAGAGCATTCATAGCCAATATAGGGTATATTGTATTTTAAATTCATCTCTAACCCTTGACATAAATATTATGGCGATGGATTTAATCTATGTCTAAGGCAGAATACCAAGCAACTATCGAATACATGTATATGCTTCCAAATTACTAAGTGAGTACCTAGCGCCAAACCCATAGAATAATTTTACCATTTGATTACCAACGAATTATGGATATATGAGTCCTATATTTATATATAGGAACGAACCATATATGTTAATAAGAAATCTCAATACAAATTCGATAATTATATATGAACGAACCACCTATATTAAAAGGGACTATGGATGAAAAACCCGATATATATTAAAATGAGATATCGATGTGAATCATATATGGCAAAATGAAACTTTATCGCTATTCGAATTTCTACGTAGGAGAACTACATTAAACCATGGCTGTTAGTAATTATACTAGACATTAGACCTAATTCAAACAAAAGAATCCCACTGTAAACATCACATTGGGCCGTAATATTAAATCAGTTTAACCATTATATGAAACGATGTGAGGCGAGATTAAAATGATGCTATACGGCATAACCCACACTTGCAATAAAAAAAAAAAAATTATGAAACCTACGCCTGGAAGATCAGGGACGACGACACGGTTTCCATGCCGGTTATTAATCTCCATGCAACGAAATTTGATCAAACTGATATGCAAAAATACCAAAGGCACGGACGAGTATCAACGATGGGAGAATTCGAAACCTGATCTGGAAACAATAGTTCGATTAGGTGAAACGAGGCATGCGTTGAGGTAGAGTAAATCTGCTTGATTACCCCAGTTTCAACTCAGAAGCACAAAATCAAACATACAAACGAATCATGACATAAGTTCTAAACGCTTACCGGTTGAGTACAAACGTTATCAGTCGTATGAAAGCACAGATTAATAAATCTGAGGCATCAACCTCTGCAACTGCAAGAACGAATTAGGGTTTACCTGCGAATAGGGTTTGGTTTCCATCCTTGCGTCGCATTAATCCATACGTTGGTTAACCAGACTAGAACGCCGATTGTAGAGAGATTAACCACACGGATCGCCGAACATCTTAAGATCCTGTCAGGGACTCAGGAATCAGAAACAGAAAAACAATAATATGCTAACAACGGTCGCTGGACTAAACATGGGAAACGCCTACGAATGGTTGCTACACGGTGATGCTTACTGAGTGCAGCCGTGATAGCGTGGTAAGATAAACTCTTATGAGGAAAACAAGAGGGTTACAGCAGCACATTCTAGAACAACAACGTAAAGAAAATTAACTCAGCGTATGTGGAAGGGAAAAAAGAGCGCTGCTTGCATATAAATCGAGGATTTATAAGTGCTAGAAACCGTCTGAGCTGACCTCTCTGCAAGAACAACCAGTAAATGGATGAGACACTGTCTATGAAAGCCAGAAACTATACAAACGATGGAACGCAGGAATAACGAGAAACCTTACGCTTGAACCTCCTTGGCCCAGCAGTCCTACCCTTCGCGGTGACTAAGAGCTCTGCACCTGAGTAACATGGAACATAGCCATGAGACAAGTGAATAGCCACAATTCTATATCAGAGAAATAATTGGGAAGGGCGGGTGAATAACTCGGCATGAAAACCCCAATTTAAAAAGAAGAAGAAGACCCCGCAACCCTAAACACACTGCCCCATAAATTCCGAGAATCCCGAGGTCGATTGGGGAAAACTCAGCCACGTCATTGGGCGAGTACCAAGCGATAGTAAGATGCGCAGAGAAGGTATGCGGAGATGCTACACATCGCATGCGTGAAGGTAAGGAACAAACCTAGAAATAATAACTTCCTGAGACAGAACTCGGCCTACAGTACTGGTACCAGTCAAAGATGACAAGTAGCAAGCCACCCGTCAATTCCTGCTGAGCATGGAAGGAGTTACGCCGGTAGATGGTACCTTCCTCTCAGTGGAGCGACGCCGCCCTGGCTGCAAAATCATCCAAGTAGCAAAACCAAAATCAGACGTTAAACTCTGGCGAACAGAGCACGGTGCGACATGAATATTATAAACAAAAATCAAAATGCATGGTATACACTCCTCGTATGAAATCACAGCAAATACGCATTGGGTCAGAATCCAAATGATAATTAAACCGCCCTCAGGCTAAACGAGTTCGGATGGGTTTGAAGTTCAACTACGCCGAGACACAGGTCTGGGTATTATTACTTGAAATGGTTGTTGGGTAACTATAAAATGATAACTATAGGGTCACCGCGAAAGTAAACAATGCAAAAACGGTGTACACGTCGGATTAGGTAAGTCAAACTGTTCATAATGAATGTAAGAGGCGCGGACCTGTAATCATATACCTGGTTCGAACGCCATAAAATTTTATTATGGTAGACGTACGAGGTTATATAACTCTGCGTATATCATTGGAATTATTTGAACTGTGCGTTATGTATTATATTCATAATCCCTATCCCGAGGAGTTGTCAAACTATGATGGACTATATGTATATTCTATAGGTTCGATAACTTTTTAAAAGGGCAGATATATACATAGGTGATATCTATTATACGCCGATTCATGTGAGTGCCCATAATGTTCGAGAAAGGGAGATGTTTTATATATATATGCGTTACATATATATCTCGAGGGGCGTGCAAACACTTTTATCAAAGTATATATATGGGATATATTTATATATGTGTTATGCATAGTTATGCTCATTCAAACCCCTTGGTTAGAGTATATATATATATATATATATACATGTGGATTTCATATACCAATGGTATAGGTATTATATATGTATAGAGGGGGTATGTGTTAGATATAAATGGTATATGTGATATATAGAATTTACACCTACACTATGTAGAGGAAGTGTCCCATGTTAATTTCAAGGGGGTCTACCATTTTATGTCCATGGGGTTACTGAACTTAATATTCAAGTAACCAGGTAAATAAAAAGGAAACATCAGTATATATGTGGGAAAAAAAAAAAAAAAAAAATTCCCTTAATTGGAGGTGTGACAAAGAGAGTGACAAAGGGAGAGATAAATAAGATAAAGAGAGGAGATAGAGCCAAAGGAGAGAGAGAGAGAGAGAGAGAGAGAGAGAGACGTAGTGAGACAAAGAGATAGATCAGGAATATAGGGAGGGATAAAGCGATAGACCTAGAGGAGGGAGAGAAAGGAAGAGGGAGGGGTAGATGAAGAGAGAAATAAAATGATGGGAAGATGTGCATAGAGATAGGGAGGAAGTGAGGGAGAGGGAAGGAGGTAGACATAAATATGTAGGGGAGAGAGACTAAATAAGTGATAATTTAGACAAGTGTAATTAGGAAGAAATGCATGGGGGGGATAAGAGAGAGACAAAAGGAAATAGTGAGAAGTAGAGAGAGTGTGTATGTGTGTGACGAGGAAGAAAGGGAGAGAGATAATGTGCGAGAAAGGGGGGAAGAGGGAGGGAGATAGAGACAAAGAGGGAATAATATATAGAGAGACGAATACAAATATGTAAATGGAAATAAACATGTAGAGAGTCGTGGGAGGGTCTGAGAGATATTTTTAGGTAGAGTGACAGTTATGGGAGATGCAAGGAGAGGAATAGTGAGGGTGAAGGAGAAAAGGATAGAGGGAGGAAGAGAGAGGAAGAGAGAGATAAAAATACAAACATGTAAATTGAAATAAAGATATTGAGAGTGGTTTTGATAAAAGGAGAGAGATCAAAGGAGACTGGGAGGTAGGAGAAATTGAAAGAATGAAGGGAGACCAAGAGAGGAGAGAGGTATGGAGAGGAAGAGAGAGAAGAAAGAGATAGAGAGGTAATAAGAGAGAAATAAAGGTGGATATAGAAAGTGAGAGAGAAGGAGAGAGAGAGTGATCATGGGGAGAGTGGAGGTGGAAGAGAGAGGAATATTAGGAGAGAGTCAGAGGAACAAAGAGATAAATAGGAGTGAGTGAGAGAGGAGAGAGGAAACAAAATAAAGGGAGCAGTACGGGGCTCTCTGGGGAGAGAGAGAGAGAGAGTTGGAGGCTTTGTGTGGAGAACATATCAAGTGATGGATGGAGGGAGATGATGATGAAGAGGGAATTGAAGGGATAAAGAGAAGGGGGAGAGGAAGATGGATTTAATTTATATAGATAGATACAAGAGAGGGGTGGGATAGAGAGAAGGATGGGGGGAGATAAAAATAAAACTAGAGAGAACTGAGTGAGGAAGAGAGAGGAGGGAGTGGGAGATGATAATGATAAAGGAATGTAGATATAGACATGTATGAGAGAGAGAGAGAGAGAGAGAGAGAGAGAGAGAGAGAGAGAGATGAGGGTCCTCAAATAAAATGACTCAGTAGCCTATTTGATACATGATATAGTCAACAAAAATAAAGGAATCAATTGATTTGGTTATTCAAATATCATTTGGGTAAACCTTATAAAAGAAAAACCCATGGTATCTTGATGACCCATGATACAAACCCATTGTATTCTGATAGCCCACGGTATAAAACCATGGTATTCTTATGATGAGACATTGGAACTCACTATTGAGGGCATGCATAATCATGTTCTCATATTTTTGGAGATTTGTTGTAGTTTTGGAGTGCTAATAGTGAAACTCTTAAGTGAATTGGTGTTGTTGGTGAGACAAATCCAACCTAGTGTTGGGTATCTCTTATATTATTTTCATGACTAGCCCCACATCAAATACGCTACGCTACGTGTGGCAGGGGGGTCACAAGGGGGGTAACTTCTCCCCCTATTTTGGGGGTCATAGGTGGGGTGATACCCCCCTCCCCCCTTTCAGGGATTTTTCAATTTTTCCCATGGTTTTACAGATGGTAGTTACACCCATGGTTTTATAGAACCAGTCAAGGGAACTACGATTTTGGTCTAATCCATGGTTAAAGGATTGGGGGTTTACAAATTTTTTGGAAGATATATAATGTATTGTAACATTGAAACTAATATAATTAAATATTAATCTATTTTTCTAAGTTTTGGGTTCCAAGAGAAAAAACTTCTATAGATATTTTTTTTCTCACCATTGTATATTTTCTGGCTTTTTTTTAAGACTTGTTTGTAGATATTATCTTTATAGTGTTAAAACATACACCGAAATGATTATAAATTAGTGTAAATGGTGAAACAAATCTATCCTAACTAATTGAAATGTAATATCACTCGGATCGTTCACAAGTATATACTACCAAAGATTCATCTCATTTCTAGGTTGAGGGTTCAACCAAAAAATCTATTTTTGTAACTCAAAAGGCTTCCCTAGTATGTAAATCAAAATCATATAAATAAAATTTTGGTTGAGTTTGTCCTTGCGCTATATTTTTCTTATGGTATGATGCTTAAGTTATTTATTTTGAAACAAGGGTTTTTATAGTGATATTAATAAATAGATCACTTATATTGGTTTAATTTATTTGTTGTCATATGTTGTTACAGTATATTGGTTGTATTCCTTGTCTATAAAAATGGAATTTTATCATGGTATCAAAGCTATGCATCCCGTGATTCTAAGGGATTTTTAGTTTAAAATTTATTTTCGTAAGTGATTATAATTAGTTGCAACCGATAACTAGTTTCGAGTAGAAAAGATGAAAACCTTTTATGAACATTTCTGTTTGTCATATTTGTGCAATCATAACTCTATATATGACATTATATTTACTCTAGCCTCAACCCCATATATATATATATATATATATATATATATGATTCTCCAAGGTATTTTTGATCCATGCTTCATTTTATTTGCTATGATTTTGTAGTTTGAATAGTATTCCTCAATAGTGATACCTCTAGGATCCACTGCTTGGGTTACCATCTAAACTAGTTTTTTTCCTCTATATCTCCCTTATTTCTAGGTTCCATTGTTATAATTTTCAAGGTGGTACTTCTTTGCTACAATATTCCATCTTGTTTCCTTCCTTTGGGATGGGAATTCATGTATTTCTAGCTTATCCTTGGAATCATTGTTAATTTAAATATTTCTATCTATTATCCTTATATAATGCACTCCCCGTATTTCCCCTACTAGACGTGGAAGCCCTTGCCACTTCCTCATAAATTATTCCGTTATTTTTTATTCTCATTGTTCCCTCCATGCTACAACAAAGGGTTATATGTTGCGAAGGTGTGGACAACTTCAAAGCTCAAGTAATATCACACACATGTCAAAGAGATAAATCTTTGACCATCCAATAACATTCCCAATCATTACCAATAATTCAAGATAAGCCAATTGAGTTAGAGAGAGATATTATAGGAGAATGATGTTGAGTATCAAATACAAGTATTACTAGAGAAGTGGTAGTATGGGGCCATAACACTAGTCACACCCATGGAAAAAATAATTAATATATGTAGATTTTTTTATCTTTATTAGAGAATGAAGGGATTGGTGGGGAGAGTCTTTTTCTACGAAAATGAAGCCAAGGAAGAGGCTCTCCAAGTGTGGGATGACATACAACTTCCCATAAAATATTTGGGCCAATGTTTGTAGTGATAAGAGGATCATTTTTTCCTTACTCCTAAACCGAGTGGCTCTCTAGATACGAGGGATTTCACATTGAAGTGGTCCCTTTTGACCCTTCCCATTCAACGTAGGAGGTGTTAGTATAGTTTTTGTTATGGCTTTTCTATTTCGCTAAATATTTTGGTTTCAAGTTAAATAGTATAGGTCTTAGGACTAGACTTTTAGAACCTTTTTTAGAAATTTAGATTCTCATGTATGGCTTTTCAAGAACTTAAGGTTTTAGCACTAGTATGGTTTTCCAAATTCTAGATGAGGGAAAATGTCAATGACAAACTTTTCTCTCTTTTACCATATAGATTGAATCTTTATTTTATCGAAAACAATAGAGGAGATAATAAAAATAATAATGTGGATACATCTAAGATAAAAGGGAATTTAAAATAGGGGAGCATTTATTCTTAAAAGTTAATGCAAAGAGGATTTATTTGAAGTTGGGAATATCCACCAAGATAGTAATGATATTTTATTGTTCATTCAATATATTGGATATAACAGAACTAGTTTCACACATGCTTGCATTGTATACCTCCATGAAAGTCCATTATGTACTTCATTTTTCATTATTATAAAATTATCTGCATGCTCTTAGCCATGTTATTTATTGGACTCTAAATTGGGATAAATCCAATATGTATACTAAATAGGAGGCTCATAATGTTCTATAATAAAACCATAGGGTAGGTAAATGTCTAGTGGACCTAGTACATCCCTAAAGAAGCAAAATTCAATATGGAGGATGTAATGTCGCAAGCATACCCATACAGACACACACACACACACACACACTGATATATATATATATATATATATATATATATATATATATATATGATGATGATGATGATTTGGATCAGTAATGGTACAAAAATTTGGGGAGGGGAATGTAAAACCCCAAATTTGATCCATAGATTAAAAATGCATATTTTTGTAAACAATGAATGACTAAGGTACAAGTGATGTATTATGTAAATATTGTAACCCATGACTCTTCGTGGGTGTTCATCATTCACCCTATGAAAATCCTTGGGAGTGCCTATGCAAGCATGATTGTGACAAAATTTGGGAAATGGATTTTATGAGAGTTATGTGGAAATTTTTTCCATGTATCTAAGCATTCTAATTTTATTTGGTAACTTTTATTGTGAAAATGATTCCTCTGATACATTTTTTGTTTTCTTATTTTTGGCTCAAGCATCTTATACCTATAATGAAATTGGACTAAGGGGGTATCAGGAACATTTTTCCTTGCATTTAATTATGCAATATTTTCTTAAATACCTGTCATGTTTTCTTTTTTTTGTTTTCTTTTATTCGGTGTTTCTGCACGTATTCAATTTTGGATATTGATAAGAAAATTATAAATATATCAAGAAAAAATATTCTTTGAATCAAAAGATGAATTGTAAAAATTGAAGAAGGATAAGACATTTAATCTAAGTAATTGAATTAAAGTAAATGTTGTAAAACCATATGTGTAAATTATTAGAAATGTGTAACGATCTCCCTTCCAAAACAATAAGTATTCTCGAAATAAAGAAGGTGTTACCTATTTGACCCAATATCTAAGGTCTGTTATGAATATGGGGTTACCAGAAGCCTCATTTTTGGAAAATTTGGTGAATTTAATGCTGATACCACAATTATGATCAACTCGTTGAGATATTTTCGGAGATATAAATTTTATCTTAATCTCAGTCGTAGCTGAGAAATAGGACCACATTATGTCGTAGAAACCACTTTTTCACATTATTTCATACTACAAGCTAATTAGTTACAAACTCTAGGGGTAGATAGTCTCCCTATCATAGGGTTCCACAAATGTGGCAGAGGTGGGGCCTACTGACTAGGTAATTTTGATGTTCTATTCTTGAATATAAACTCCACATAGTTCCTCAAGTCGAATCGCTCAATGGTTTTAAGATTATCCACATAAAAATCCGCTAAAACTATTTTATTGTGTCAATGGCATAATGGTCTAGTGTGGGGACCACATGACACAGTTCCAGTGGGTTGAGTTCCACTAGTGTGCCAGATTCCTTTCCTTCTTTCACACATATATTTGATGGTCAATATTGTCCCATTGATATTTGATGGTCAATATTATCCCATCGACCCCAAAACCCAATTTATCTATCTATTGAACCTCACGTCCCTGGGGTTTGGAACCTTAAATTTTATTGATTTATATGGATAACAGATGACAAAACCCAAAATTACAAATTCCTACTAGCTTCTCCCAAGGGTATGAAGCCATGAATTTTGAATTACTAAACCAGAATGAGAGGAAGGACACAAAAAAAGGCATAAAATACAAAAAAGATAGAATAATAGAAACGACATGGTTCTAAAGATAAATCCACATAATCTATACCAAAGGAGAATAATATAAAGGAATATATACCTACTACCCCACGAAAATATAATTAAACACATCCTTAGAACATATATTCTCTATTAATTACATAAATATTGACATTCTCTTTAAGATTCAAACCTGTCTACAAAATGCAAAAGAAAAAATTGAGTTTTTGTAGGTTGAATCACAATATCAACAAGATTAGGTACAACACAAAACACATAATTTTGAACTGGTTATTTTTCATAACAATCCCCTATTTGTCTTTGAAATAGGCTCCCATTAGCATCTGTAAATTTATCAAGTCAGTAGAGGTGAGGCTCTTCCCCATCAAGTGCCAATTTGAGGAGACGTTTTGCATAGAGATGCATAAATTCATGCTGCACTTCCCAATCTGTTCATCGGACCTTGGGAATATCTTGTCAGCAATAAGCAAATAAGAGGCCTCAGATATAAAATTGAGGTATCAATTCATACTTTAGATTATTCAAAAACCATCAAATTTCAAAGTGTTGGGTTTCTTTATGGAAATTAATCTTCACTTGTTCATACTCTTCCTCCACAACAACAAATTGTTAAAGGTCGACATTGTAATCAAGTTTTGCATGTGAAATATAATTTTTTTGATCTTCATGCATCTAAGCAATGTGGTTAAAACATTGATTATTCAAACATATGCTTCAAAAACAAGCATCTGCAAGAATACAAATTCACCTTAGATGGATCAATCCTTCATAATCGACTTCAATAGCCAAGAAGATATTTCACTCATATCACATAATTTTTTCACGCATACTGAAAATTCTTACAGTTAATTTTTCTTCATCTTCTCACCTTGTATCTCACAAAGGGGGAATCAATGGTAATTTACAAGTTTCAGAGATAAATCAACTAAGCTTGAGCCACAACCTGAACTTTCTACCTTATCCTATAGCCAGATACAACCACACCCAGATTTAGAGTTATAGTGGGAGACGAGGAATCCTCTAACAATTCCTTTGGTTGATGGCTTTCCTTAAAACACTACATGTTGAAGAAATCCATTTTTCTAGGTTGAACGTACCCCTCTTAAAATAATTAAGGAGCACTTCCTCTAGAAGAATAATTTAGCTTCTTCCTACATTTGGAAGAGATCCATGAATCACACTAAGCATTACAGGTTGAGACCCAAATGTATCCCTTTTCACAAAAATTTGGAGCACTTCCTCCAGTTGAAGACTTGAACTTCTTACCATATTTGGAAGAGTTCCAGGAATTTCACTTAGCATTCCAGTGTTCGTGGTCATCCTTAAACCATCACCGATTAATACAACTTCATATTAAGAGGGGGGGGGGGGTTTCTTCTTGGTCTTGTATATACCCCTTCGAATTAAGAGGGGGGATGTTGGACACCTAATCCACTAATGATTATGGTTTGGAAGTTGAAGAGTCACCAAATTCCTAGATACCACTTGTTGTATGGAAACCAAGGTTCATAACAATCTATTAAAAATATATATCTTGTGAATCATAAATGAAACTCACATTTATCTTACCTTCTTTCCTTAACATGTGTGTCTTCAACATTCAAAAACATATGAAATTATATAGAAAAGAAAACATCATCATCAATGAAGTAGAACATAAAGTAATAATAGAAGAAAATCATTCATACATAGAGACACCATGATTGGTGAGAGACCATAGAAAAACCTACTACATGGAAACCCTTTTAAATTATTATTTTTATAAGATTTTCATTTAACAATTCAGGAAAAGAGAGTAAAATTATCTATATCTCCAACCATAAAACTATTTAGAAAAATAAAATAAATTATATCCACGAGATGAACCCAACAATGCTAATAATCCAAAACCTTCATTCAGAAGCATGTGATCAATTTTTATTGTCTATGGTCAACTGGAAAATATTTGTTCAACTGAAAATTCAAACCCTAGGTCTCAACCACACAGAGAGAGTTTTGTGCATGCACTTGAAACCCTTCAACTGCACGCATAGGCATGCATGCCTAAAATCATGGCCAAAATATTCTTGTGAAGAGCATGTGGTTGTGACCCAAAGCCCTAGACATGTGTGAAAGTTTAATACTGTGCAATTTCAGACTTCTGCAAGCCAATATCCGTGATCTATATCAGACTTGTGCAAGCCAATCTCTGTGAGTTGCCTCAGAGCTGTGCGAACCAAAACCAAAGAAGAGAATAGAAGAATTATTCATGATCATTTCCAAACGTGGTGGACATAACTTTTATTTATAGACTTCCAAGAGTGTCCAGTTTTCTTTAAGGTCGACCTCATCAAATATGCACATGTGAGATTTATTTCAAAAATACACTTTCCCTTGTCCAAATTGAGTGCTTCAATAGTAAAAATGTGTCCTATCGAAAAGAGGAATCTCGTCCCATGGTTCAAATTTGTCACTCGGCTACCAAATTAATACTAGTTCTATCTTTTACTCATTCATAAGTGACAAATAAAAAGGTAGTTATAAATGTTTACAAAAAGGTGTTACATTGTACTAATACTATAACTACCTAGTTAGGATCAACCTTATTGTGTTAAATAACTTTATTATAGTAAAATAACATATTTTACATGAGTCCATTAATTTTTCTTTCAATCATATTTATAACCATTCTTATTTATTTAGAAAAATAACATGGAATTAGAATGGAAACATTGGAAGTTTGTGTTTAATACAACTTGTACTAGTTAGTGAATATATTGAGAAAATTATGATGTATCAATTCATTCTTATTTATGGGTTTGAATATTCAATTTATCACTCGCACTAGAAAGGAATATGAATTTAGTTCAAATAAAAAATAGAGTGAGTCAAGATATGTAGTAGGAAAAATAATTGATAAATCCCCAAAGCATTATTTAAAGGAAATAAAAGTTATTTATTGATTAAAAACACTACCATGAGGAAAGGAAACTTAGAATATTCAAATATTGAATAGAATGAGGGAGAAAACATTCTTAATATCTAAAATATCTTTTAGATAATAAAAATGATGACATTATTTGTATTGAAATACATGTCAATAATCTTATTCTACCCATAATTACTAGACACTATAATATAAAATAATCCTACTTCATTCTTCCTCACGTGAAATTTTGGAACCATATGATTACCCTTTGCAATGAGTGACAACTGATTTCACTAAAGGAATAATAATTCATCTTCTCCAACCAATTCTTACTTTATGCTCTCCACATGAAATTAAAAAGTGATCGAATGTGTTCGTTAACTACAAATTATGATAACATTTCAAATATTTAAGAACATGTATGAAGAAATATAAATAGAAATCTAAATTAAAAAACATAAAAGACATATGCATCTTAGGTTTTTTCCAAAATGTGTGAATACATATAAATTTAGCCAATACAAGTGCTTCATTATTGTTAAAATTTTCCAATAAATTGTAAAACTCTAAATAATAGTAGTCTTCCATTTTTACCTAAGACACAAAAGGACAAGTGGTATATGTTGTCATAGACATGATTCTTCTTTTCCAACTTTAGCATTAAGTTATGTAGGAACATATATAGGTTTATTTAATTACCTTAAGAAAAAGATAGGAGACATACAAGTTTAATTTTTCTTCGTTGTAAAAGTCATTCAAAAGTAATTATTTTATTTTCATAACTGACATTATTTCTAGCAAAATTTCGTTTTAATAGTGTGTTCTTTTAAGTGACTAGCATAATTATGAAATTTTGGGATTTATTAGGCAAAGTAGGGATCTAGTATAGGAGATTATTAATATAGGTTTTTCTATGGATTTTGGGAGTTATTTCTGAATAATGGGAAATGGGACATGCATGTGGATTGGTGTACATTATTTAATTTAGGAGATCTGTGTTTTGAGAATCAAGGAAGCAGTTTAATATAGGAATCTGGTAATTTAGGTTGCAAGCTCCACTTATATTAGGGTTATGGCATACTCTGATGAATCCATAATTGGTTCAAATAATGTTTGTAGAAGAGAAACATCTAAAAATTTGTTTAATTAGTATTTTTAACTATACCATAATCATTAATAGGGTGTTAAAATCCACATAAAATTACTTGATGTAATAAGTTTTCACTCATATAATTGACTAATAAGATGATAGCTAGATAATATTTAAGAAGTAAAGTCATATTGTACCAATAATACAACTTACTGAGAGATATAATGGAATCAAACCCATTATACTAAATGCCTTTATTATAATAAAATAATATCTTTTACATGACTAGTTGAGTACCTTTTCTAACCATGTTTATTACAAATTCATATTATGAAGATGTAATAATTCCTCCAAAGTCCCATATTACTATTTTAGTAGTTACATTTGTTAACAAAGTGTGTGTTCAACACAACCAACCATAAAAGTTATGATTTTTAGAGAAATAGACAATGCTTACTCAATATCTCAAGGATGACATGGCAACAAGATGAATTTAGCAGTATTTAGTTGGTAAGTTCTAATATATCTAATTTTATAATGAGTTAAGATTGTTGACAACACCTCCTTAATTTAAGATCGACCTTTGAAATGCTCTAAATGCTCAAATATTTTCATGAAAGTTCACTTTTATTGCAATAAGTTATATTTGAAAAAGGTTTTAAAGTTAGATATGGTTTAGATGTGAGTTTTTATTTTTTTTATTTTTTATAAAAAGAAGTATTTTATATACTTATTTTATGTTCAAATGTAATTTCATCTCATTTTTCTTATGAAAACCCTCATTTCTTCTCATATTGATATCTCCATGTTGGAATCACTTATGGATTGTCATTCAAGTTAGTTAAAAGGAAAATTTATAGTTGGAGAAAATTAGAAATATAAATCTATGTTATATATTAGTATAAGAACATTTCAAATTTAATAACATAAATTTGCTTTATTAAGTTATTTTAACTTTCAATTTATTAAATGTAAAAAAATAAAAATAAATAGGATGAAAATATATATATATTTTTTTATCATTAAAAATGAAATAAATTTATTGTAATTCTCTAGGAGAAAAAGAATTCGATATAAATAATATAAATATTTTAATATTTTAATATTGAATTATAAAATATATTTAACTTTTATAAACACATTAAACACAAATTATAAATTGGAAAAATAAAAAAATGAAATCATTTTTCATATTAACTAAATAAATATAATTAACAAATTAACAACTTTTAAATTTATTTAAATAAAATTTCCATAAGGACCAACACTTTAATATTAAAACAGGAATTGAAAATTGACCTGAAGTACCCTGCAATATCTATTGAAGGGCATGTATTAGTCCCTGCCTACCATAAAACAGGGACTATAACTATCCGTTGCCATTGAATTCATATTCATTTTCTTTATCAATATTTAACCAAAATTTCAGGCGTATCAATTTGGCTTCACCGAAATTGAACCACAAAACAGGGACTATAACTATCAGTTACCATTGAATTCATATTCATTTGCTTTTACCTTCTTTCTTTACCAATATTTAACGAAAATTTATGAATATCAATTTGACTTTACTCAAATTTAACCAAAGTTTTCAATTGCACTTCTTATTGGGAACTTCAGTTGGATAGAGGCAAAGTTACACTCCATACCCAAATTTTATGTCGTAAAATCCTATTCATATTTTCATAACTAGACTAATGCTAGTATTACTCTAGCATTATTCTTGTCAAGTATAATTTAATCTTATGAGTGATATAGATTCTAGTTTGATCATCCATGCCCTCCACAACATGGCTAGTTGGCTGGTTGTTTTGCTGCCATTTCTCTGCTAAAAATATTTTCCGTTGTTTTCATATGGCTACCCATCACTCGGCTCCCCATCATTGTTTTGTTGTCACTTCTCCACTAAAAATACTATCCTATGTTTCGAGACAGCTCCCCATAACTTGGCTCCCCACAATTTATTTCCTTTCTGCCAACAGCTTTATTTTCTTTCTTAACCACTCCCACCGCCTATTTTCTGACCTGCAAAATGACTACCAGTAAGTGTTAGAAGAATAGCATAAAATGAATTCACTATGAAGTCTGTAGTAGTTCACATATTATAAACACGTGAATGGAAATGCAAATATGTTGAGAAGTGAGAAGAGAAACCACATGGATGCTGAGCAGCTATAGAAGAATACATGAACAGGCCATTAACGCCTAGATTATAGGTGATAAAAATTATTGGATTAAAATTAATATTCTTGTTACCAGTAATTTTGTTGTAACTAGAAAAACGCAATATCAAAACATTCTCCAACACTTTTTTATGTTTTCTCTGAAGTAGCAATTCAATTCTTTTAATCCTTTTAATTTAATTTTTACGGGTAATTTGTTATAATTGCAGAAAAAAATAATAGCAATAAATATTTATATTTTCTAGCTTTTATTACATGTTTATACCTACAAATCAATTCACTATATCTATTGAATGGATTATTCCATAGTGGGGCGGAAACGTGAAGCTGGGTTACACTTTTGTGAGAATCGGGGGCCGAAATTTTTTTTGACCGTTATTGTCAGTTTAGATTTCCTTAAAGATAGGTATTTCTTATTCATTAGAGTCGACTGGAACATATTTTGATTTCTTGTAAGTTATACTTTCATCAAATATGACATCCCTTTTTACTTCAATTCGAGGACCCTCCTTAATATAGATTATGTACGCCTCAGATGAAGCACTATACCCAACAAAGATTCCCTTTTAAATATTTCTATCTATTATCCTTATATAATGCACAGCCTGTATTTCCCCTCCTAGATGTGGAAACCCTTGCCACTCCCTCATAATTCATTCTGTGATTTTTTATTCTCATTTTTACCTCCATGCTACAACAAAGGGTTATATGTTGCAAAGGTGTGGACTACTTCAAAGCTCAAGTAATATCACACACATGTCAAAGAGATATTAAATCTTTGACCATCCAATAACATTCCCAAACATTACCAATAATTCAAGATAAGCCAATTGAGTTAGAGAGAGATATTATAGGAGAATGATGTTGAGTATCAAATACAAGTATTACTATAGAAGTGGTAGTATGGGGCCATAACACTTGTCACACCCATGGAAAAAAATAATTAATATATGTAGATTTTTTATCTTTATTAGAGAATGAAGGAATTGGTGGGGAGAGTCTTGTCAGACCAAAATGAAGCCAAGGAAGAGGCTCTCCAAGTGTGGGATGATATACAACTTCCCATAAAATATTTGGGCCAATGTTTGTAGTGATAAGAGGATCATTTTTTCCTTACTCCTGAACTGAGTGGCTCTCTAGATATGGGGGAATTCACATTGAATTGGTCCCTTTTGACCCTTCCCATTAAACATAGGAGGTGTTAGTATAATTTTTCGTATGGGTTTTCTATCTATATAAATATTTTGGTTTCAAGTTAAATAGTATAGGTCTTAGGACTAGACTTTTAGAATCTTTTTTAGAAATGTAAATTCTCATGTATGGCTTTTCAAGAACTTAAGTTTTTAGCACTAGTATGGTTTCCCCAATTCTAGACGAGGGAAAACCTCGATGAAATTTTTTTCTGTCTTTTGACATGTCGATTGAATCTTTATTTTACCGAAAAAAATAGAGGAGATAATAAAAAGAGTAATGTGGATACATGTAAGATAGAAGGGAATTTAAAATAGGGGAGAATTTATTCTTAAAAGTTAATCCAAAGAAGATTTATTTGAAGTTGGGAATATCCACCAAGATAGTAAAGATATTTTATTTTTCATTCAATATACTGGATAGAATAGAACTAGTTTCACACATGCTTCCAATGTATACCTCCACGAAAGTCCGTTATGTATTTCATTTTTCATTATTATAAAAGTATGTGCATGCTCTTAACCATGTTATTTATTGGACTCTAAATTGGGATAAATCCAATATGTGTACTAAATAGGAAGCTCATAATGTTCTATAATAAAACCATAGGGCAGGTAAATGTCCAGTGGACCTAGTACATCCCTAAAGAAGCAACATTCAATATGGATGATGTAATGTTGTAAGCGTACCCACACACAAACACACACACACACACCGATATATATATATATATATATATATATATATATATATATATGTATGTATGTATGTATGTATGTATGTATGTATGTATGTATGTATGTATGTATGTACATACATACATACATACATACATACATACATACATACATACATACATATATATATATATATATATATATATATATATATATATATATATATGATGATGATTATGATGATGATTTGCACCAGTAATGGTACAAAAATTTGGGGAGGGGAATGCAAAACCGCAAATTTGATCCATAGATTAAAAATGCATATTTTTGTATACAATGAATGACTAAGGTACAAGTGATATATTATGTAAATATTGCAACCCATGACTATTCAATTATAACCCATGACTCTTCGTGGGTGTTCATCATTCACCCTATGAAAATCCTTGGGAGTGCATATGCAAGCATGTTTTTGACAAAATTTGGGAAATGGATTTTATGAGAGTTATGTGGAAATTGTTTCCATGTATCTAAAGACCATAAAAGGATTCTAATTTTATTTGGTAATTTTTCTTGTGAAAATGATTCCTATGATATATTTTTTGTTCTCTTATTTTTGGCTCAAGCATCTTATACCTATACTAAAATTGGACTAAGGGGGTATCAGGAACACTTTTCCTTGCATTTAATTATGCAAGATTTTCTTAAATACTTGTCATGTTTTCTTTTCTTTTTTGTTTGATTTTCTTTGGTGTTTTTGCACATATTCAATTTTGGAAATTGATAGGAAAATTATAAATATATGAAGAAAAAATATTCATTGAAACAAAAGATGAATTGTAAAAATTGAAGAAGGATAAGACATTTAATCTGATTAATTGAATTAAAGTAAATGTTGTAAAACCCCATGTGTAAATTATTAGAAATGTGTAACCATCTCCCTTCCAAAACAATAAATATTCTCGAACTGAGGAAGGTGTTACCTATTTGACCCAAAATCTAAGGTCTGTTATGAATATGGGGTTACCAAAAGCCTCATTTTTGGAAACTTTGGTTAATTTAATTCTGATACCACGATTATGATAAACTCATTGATATCTTTTCAGAGATATAAATTTTATCTTAATCTGAGTCGTAGCTGAGAAATAGGACGAAATTATGTCATAGAAACCACTTTTTCACATTATTTCAGAATACAAGCTAATGACTTACAAACTCTAGGGGTAGGTAGTCTCCCTATCATAGGGTTCCACAAATGTGCCAGAGGTGGGGCCTACTGACTAGGTAATTTTGATGTTGCGTTCTTGACTATAAACTCCACATAGTTCCTCCATAATTCAAATTGCTGAGTGGTTTTAAGATTATCCACATAAAAATCCACTAAAACTATTCTATCGTGTCAATGGCATAATGGTCTAGTGTGGGGACCACATGACACAGTTCCAGTGGGTTGAGTTCCACTAGCGTACCAGATCCCTTTCCTTCTTGGACACATATATTTGATGGTCGATATTGTCCCATCGATATTTTATGGTCGATATTATCCCATCGACCCCAAAACCCAATTTATCTGTCTATTGAATTCACATCCTCGGGGTTTGGAACCTCAACTTTTAGTGATTTTTATGGATAACAGATGAGAAAAGCCAAAATAACAAATACCTACTAGCTTGTCCCAACGGTATGAAGCCATGAGTTTTGAATTACTAAACTAGAATGAGAGGAAGGACATAAGAAAAGGCATAAAATACAACAAATACAGAAGATGAGAAACAACATGGGTCTAAAGGTAAATCCACATAGTCTATACCGAAGAACAAGAATATAAAGGAATTTAGATCTACTATCCCATGAAAATATAATTAAACACATCCTTAGAACATATATTCTCTATTAATTACATAAATATTGACATTCTCTTTAAGATTCAAACCTGTCTAGAAAATGCAAAAGAAGAAATTGATTTTTTGTAGGTTGAATCACAATATCAGCAAGATTAGGTAAAACACAAAACACATAATTTTGAACTGGTTATTTTTCAGAACAATCCCCTATTGGACTTTGAAATAGGCCCTCGTTAGCATCCATAAAGTGATCAAGTCTGTAGAGGTGAGGCTCATCACCATCAAGTGCCAATTTGAGGAGACGTTTTGCATAAAGATCCATAAATTCATCCTGCACTTCCCAAGTTTGTCATCAGACCTTGGGAATACCTTGTCAGAAATAAGCCAATAAGAGGCCTCGGATATAAAAATGAGGTATCAATTCATACTCCAGATTATTCAAAAACCATTAAATTTCAAAGTTTTGGGTTTCTTTACGGCGATTAATCTTGACTTGTTCATACTCTTCCTCCACAACAAAAAATTGTCAAATGTCGACATTGTAATCGAGTTTTGCATGTGAAATATAATTTTTTTGATCTTCACACATCTAAAAAATGTGGTTATCACACTCATTATTCAAACATATGCTTCAAAAACAAGCATTTGCAAGAACACAAATTCACCTTAGATGGATCAGTCCTTCATAATCGACTTCAATAGCCAAGAAGATATTTCATTTATATCACATAATTTTTTCACACATACTGAAAATTATTGCAGTTAATTTTTCTTCATATTATCACCTTGTATCTCACAAAGGGGGAATCAATGTTAATTTACAAGTTTCAGATATATATCAACTAAGCCTGAGCCACAACCTGAACCTTTTACCTTATCTTATAGCCAGATAAAACCATACCTAGATTCAGAGCTGTAGTGGGAGACGAGGAATCCTCTAACAATTCCTTTGGTTGGTTTCTTTCCTTAAACCACTACATGTTGAATACATCCATTTTTCTAGGTTGAAGGCATCCCTCTTAAAATAATTAAGGAGCACTTCCTCTAGTAGAATAATTTAGCTTCTTCCAACATTTGGAAGAGATCCGAGAATCACACTAAGCATTACAGGTTGAGACCCAAAGGTCTCACTTTTCAAAAAAAAATGGAGCACTTCCTCCTATAGAAGACTTGAACTTCTTTCCATACTTGGAAGAGTTCTAGGAACTACACTAAGCATTCTAGTGTTGGTGGTCATCCTTAAACCATCACCGATTAAGACAACTTTAGATTAAGCGGGGGGGGGGGTGTTCTTCTTGGATTCGTATATACCCCTTCGAATTAAGAGGGGGGGATGTTGGACACCTAATCCACTAGTGATTATGGTGTGGAAGTTGAATAATCACCAAATTCCCAGACACCACTTGTTGTATGGAAACCAAGGGTCATAACAATCTATCAAAAATATATATCTTCTGAATAATAAATGAAACTCACATTTATCTTACCTTCTTTCTTTAGCATGCGTGTCTTCAACATTAAAAAACATATGCAATTATATATAAATGAAAACATTATCATCAATGAAGTAGAACATAAACGAATAATAGAAGAAAATCATTCACACATAGAGACACCACGATTGGTGAGAGACCATAGAAAAACCCACTAGGGGGAAACCCTTTCAAATTCTTATTTTTATTAGATTGTCATTTAACAATTCAGGAAAAGAGAGTAAAATTATCTATATCTCCAACCATAAACCTATTTAGCAAAATAAATTAAATTATATCCATTAGATGAACCCAACAATGCTAATAATCCAAAACCTTCATTCTGAAGCATGCTATAAATTTTTATTGTTTGTGGTCAGCTGGAAAATATTTGGTCAAATGAAAATTCAAACCTTATGTCTCAACCACATAGAGAGAGTGTTATGCGTGCAATTTTAACCCTTCAACGGCATGCATAGGCATGTATGCCTAAAATCATAGCCAAAATATTCTTGCGAAGAGAATGTGGTTGTGACCCAAAACCCTACATATGTGTGCAAGTTTCATACCATGCAATTTTAGACTTGTGCGAGCTAATCTCCGCGATCTATCTCAGACCTGTGCGAGCTAATCTCTGTGAGCTACCTCAGACCTGTGCGAGCCAAAAAAAAAGAAGAGAATAGAAGAATTCTTCATGATCATTTCCAAATGTGGTGGACATCACTTTTTTTATAGACTTCCAAGAGTGTCCAATTTTATTTACGGTCGACCTCATCAAATATGCACATGTGAGATTTATTTCAAAAATACACTTTCCCTTGTCCAAATTGAGTGCTTCAATAGTAAAAATGTGTCCTATCGAAAAGAGGAATCTTGTCCCATGGTTGAATTTGTCACTCGGCTACCAAATTAATACTAGTTCTATCTTGCACTCATTCATAAGTGACAAATAAAAAGGTAGTTATAAATGTTTACAAAAGGTGTTACATTGTGCTTATACTATAACTACTTAGTTAGGATGAACCTCATTGTTTCAAATAACTTTATTATAGTAAAATAACATATTTTACATGAGTCCATTAATGTTTCTTTCAATCATATTTATAACCATTCTTATTTATTTAAAAAAATAACATGGAATTAGAATGGAAACATTGGAAGTTTGTGTTGAATACAACTTGTACTAGCTAGTGAATATATTGAGAAAATTATGATGTATCAATTCATTTTTATTTATTGGTTTGAATATTTAATTTATCACTCACACTAGAAAGGAATATTAATTTAGTTCAAATAAAAAATAGAGTGAGTTAAGGTATGTAGTAGGAAAAATAATTGGTAAATCCCCAAGGCATCATTGAAGGAAATAAAAGTTATTGATGGATTAAAAACACTATCATGAGGAATAGAAACTTAGAATATTCAAATACTGAATAGAATGAGGGAGAAAACCTTCTTAATATCTAAAATCTCTTTTACTTAATGAAAATTATGACATTATTTGAATTCAAATACATCTTATTCTACCCATAATTATTAGACACTATAAGGTAAAATAATCCAAGTTCATTCTTCCTCATGTGGAATTTTGGAACCCTATGATTACCCTTTGCAATGAGTGACAACTAATTTCACTAAAGGAATAATAATTCATCTTCTCCAACCAGTTCTTACTTTATGCTCTCCACATGAAATTAATAAGTGATCGAATGTGTTCATTAACTACAAATTATGATAACATTTCAAATATTTAAGAACATGTGTGAAGAAATCTAAATAGAAATCTAAATTTAGAAACATAAATGACTTATGCATCTTAGGTTTTTTCCAATATGTGTGAATACATATAAATTTAGCCAGATACAAGTGCTTCATTATTGTTAAAATTTTCCAATAAATTGTAAAACTCTAAATAATAGTAGTCTGCCATTTTTACCTAAGACACAAAAGGACAAGTGATATATGTTGTGATAAACATGATTCTTCTTTTCCAACTTTAGAATTAAGGTATGTAGGAACATATATAGGTTTATTTAATTACCATAAGAAAAAGATAGGAGACATACAAGTTTATTTTTTCTTTGTTGTAAAAGTCATTCAAAAGTAATTATTTTATTTTCATAACTCACATTATTTTTAGGAAAATTGTGTTTTAATAGTGTGTTCTTTTAAGTGACTAGCATAATTATGAAAGTTTGGCATTTAGTAGGCAAAGTAGGGATCTAGTGTAGGAGATTATTAATATATGTTTTTCTATGGATTTTGGGAGTTATTTGAATAATGGGGAAATGGGACATGCATGTGGATTGGTGTACATTATTTAATTTAGGAGATCTATGTTTTGAGAATCAAGAAAGCTATTTAATATAGGAACCTGGTAATTTAGGTTGCAAGCTCCACTTATATTAGGGTTATGACATACTGTGATGAATCCATAATTGGTTCAAATAATTTTTGTAGAAGAGAAACATCTAAAAATTTGTTTAATTAGTATTTTTAACTATACCATAATCATTGACAGGGTGTTAAAATCCACATAAAAATACTTGATGTAATAGAGTTTCACTCATATAATTGACTAATAAAACGATAGCTAGATAATATTTAAGAAGTAAAGTCATATTGTACCAATGACACAACTTACTGAGAGATAGAATGGAATCAAACCCATTATACTAAATGCCTTTATTATAATAAAATAATATCTTTTACATGACTACTTGAGTACCTTTTCTAACCATGTTTATTACCAATTTATATTATGAAAATGTAGTAATTCCTCCAAAGTCCCATATTACTATCTTAGTAGTTAGGTTTGTTAACAAAGTGTGTGTTCAACAAGGCCAACCATAAAAGTTAGTAGTTTTAGAGAAGTAGACACTGCTTACTCAATATCTCAAGGATGACAACGCAACAAGATGAATTTAACAGTATTTAGTCGGTAAGCTTTAATATATCTAATTTTATAATGAGTTAGCATTGTTGACAACACCTCCTTAATTTAAGATCAACCTATGACATGCTCTAAATGCTCAAATATTTACATGAAAGTTCACTCTTATGGAAATAAGTTATATTTGAAAAGGGTTTTAAAGTTAGATATGGTTTAGATGTGAGTTCTTTATTTTTTTTTTATTTTTTTTTAGAAGAAGTATTTTATATACTTATTTTATGTTCAAATGTAGTTTCATCCCATTTATCTTATGAAAACCCTCATTTCTTCTCATATTGATATCTCCATGTTGGAATCACTTATGGATTGTCATTCAAGTTACTTAAAAGGAAAATTTCTTGTTGGAGAAAATTAGTAATATAAATCTATGTTATATATTAGTATAAGGACATTTCAAATTTAATAACATAAATTTGTTTCATTAAGTTATTTTAACTTTCAATTTATTAAATGTAAAAAAATAAAAATAAATAGGATGAAAATCTTTCTTTTTTTTTAAACATTAAAAATAAAATAAATTTATTGTATTTTTTAAGAGAAAAAGAATCATATATAAATAATATAAATATTTTAATATTTTAATATTGAATTATAAAATATATTTTTTGTAAGCACAATAAACACAAATTATAAATTAGAAAAATAAAAAAATAAAAATCATTTTTCATATTAACTAAATAAATATAATTAACAAATTAACATATCTTAAATTTATTTAAATAAAATTTCCAAAATAACCAACACTTTAATATTAAAACGGGAATTGAAAATTGACATGAAGAACCCTGCAATATCTGATGAAGGGCATGTTATTAGAACCCTGCAATATATGATGAAGGGCATGTTATTAGTCCATGCCTACCACAAAACCGGCACTATAACTATCCGTTGTCATTGAATTCATATTCATTTTATTTTACCTTTTCATTTACTAATAGAGGCAAAGTTACACTCGATACCCAAAGTTTATGTTGCAAAATCCTATTCATATTTTCATAACTGGACTAATGCTAGCATTACTCTAGCATTATTCTTCTCACATTAAATGTTAGTATAATTTAATCTTATGAGTGATATAGATTCTAGTTTGATCATCCATGGCCCCACAACATGGCTAATTGGCTGGTTGTTTTGCTGCCATTTCTTTGCTGAAAATATTTTCCACTGTTTTCATATGGCTACCCATCACTCGGATCCCCATCATTGTTTTGTTGTCACTTCTCCACTAAAAATATTCTCCTATGTTTCGAGACAGCTCCCCATAGCTTGTCTCTCCGCAGTTTATATCCTTGCTGCCAACCGCTTTATTTTCTTTCTTAACCACTCCCACCGCTTATTTTCTTACCTGCAAGATGACTACCAGTAAGTGTTAGAAGAATAGCATAAAATGAATTCACTATGAAGTCTGTATTAGTT
Source organism: Pinus albicaulis (assembly GCA_034641835.2). NCBI lineage: Eukaryota > Viridiplantae > Streptophyta > Pinopsida > Pinales > Pinaceae > Pinus > Pinus albicaulis. Next base: position 846,179,259 of record CM076572.1, read on the forward strand.
CACATATTATAAACAAGTGAATGGATATGCAAATATGTTGAGAAGTGAGAAGAGAAACCACATGGATGCTGAGCAGCTGTAGAAGAATAGCTGAACAGGCCATTAACGCCTAGATTATAGGTGATAAAAATTATTGGATTAAAGGTAATATTCTTGTTACTAGTAATTTTGTTGTAACTAGAAAAACACAATACCAAAACATGCTCCAATACTTGTTTATGTTTTCTTTGAAGTAGCAATTCAATTCTTTTAATCCTTTTAATTTAATTTTTACCAGTAATTTGTTATAATTGCAGAAAAATATAATAACAATAAATGTTTATATTTTCTAGGTTTTATTACATGCTTATACCTGCAAATCAATTCACTATATCTATTGAATGGATTATTCCATAGTACTATTATGGCTGATTAACATAACATCGTTCACATGCAAGCCATCCCTGTTCAAACACAAAGCCTGCATTACTTATGGAGAGGTGCAACAAAATATGTCATCTCTATGACCATATGTAATAAAAAAGAAGTGCAGGAAGATGTAGCCAATTTTTGTAGCATCTAACGTGCTTAGTTTGATACCTTGAAAGAAAAAAGATTGAAACCCTTTTGAATATGCACAAATTTACAGAGGGAGAATGACCGCCACCCACAATAACCATGTTTGAGATTTGTTACTACTTAATAATTTAAACAATGCAGAGAATATAGGGAATTTTTAGCCTATTTGATTGGACCCTTCCTAGTTATTAAGGACTTGAAGAATGGATATCATAAAATTAAGGAATTGGGAGGACAACTAAATAAAATTCATTGATCGAAAGCGGTGTCTGGGTTTTTGTTTTGTTTTGATGCTTTCACAATTATGGACCAAAATGGAAAAATGTGGGCTCAATCATAGGTACAAATGTTCAGAAAAATAAAAGTGTAATTTAAATTTTCAGAAAAGGAATAAACATTTTACCTCCATCATGATCTGATATTTAAGAATTTCAAAATGTTGATAATTCATACCTCTGTCCTTATTTTTAGTGCCAAACTCTTCCCGGTTGGCATAATGATGTTGTAAGTTCACAATGCTATATATGGTATTAGGTTATTGTCCCTAAAACAACTATCAAAATATGCATGCTCATGTCATATGTCATTCAAAGGCTCTTTAATACACATGCAACTGTAGGTCGAAACAGGTATGGCTGGCTTTCTATATTTCTAACTTGGTTGGCTTTGTTTAGCTTGTCTAGTGATAGTATCACACTTTACTATATACGTGCTCATCTTTCTTCTTTTGTAAGCTTACGGACATATACATTCCTACTCCAACCAGATACACATTGGCCACCAGCTCTCATATTCCACCAGCTCTCATATTATTTGCAGCCTTCCATAGACATTCTTCTCCACCTCATAATTTCACATAAGTGACTGTGTATTCTAGCTCCACATGAGAAGGCATAGTCTTCCAGCGCTTTTCACCAGGGCCTTCATCCATTTTACAGTATTTGCAGCTCCAACGTCATTTGTGGACATGATATCAATAGTATGGACTTTTATTCCAAAGTTTCTTTTCACCTGCCCTAGAACCATTCCTAAACCGAGAGGAAAGCGAGGAACGCAGGCCCAAGAATAAGCGCTCAGCCAACCTAGAATCCAAGGCATATCCAGTAATGTGGGACATCTTGGGAATTTAAAAACCAAGCCAGATGCATGGGCATGTAACATCTCGATGCTTGAGATCGAGACCACCAACCAACTGATACCGCCCCGATTTACTCAATCCCAAATGGTAAAGTATCAAAGAGAAATTTAGGACAGATCCAAACCCCATATGTAAACCAAGCCCAATGTGCTAAAATCCAAGACCTTACATTTTATCCAAACTATGGAATGGAGCTAGAAATTCTAGCGATTTCCAGCGCTACTGAAAATAGTGATTTGTAGGGCTACTGACCTACCAGCTCCTCAACCCGCTCAAGAGGATGCTTATATGAGAGTGCTTGTGTCTTCCTAGATGCACTCTTCTTTAGATAGCAAAGATGAAGGTAGTGGCTTCAGTTTCCCCAGAACAACCACCAAAAGCATAGGGAGAGCCAGTTTCAACTGACATTCTAACATTGCCCATTCTCACGCATACCCACCATTCCCCATTACACACTGCAGTACAATGCGTCTGCATTAATCTTTCAATATGCTTCCACACTTTCTACTCAACATGCAACAATCAACATCAGTATTTTGTACGCTTTCATGAACCAATCCCCCGAAACTCTATAGCTTCCAGGTAGCCTCATAAGAACAAAAATGTTTCAATTGCATCTTGACTTAACCAATGACCCAATTCCGAAGCATTATGACTTTCCTATCCATAATGCACATGGTTTTTGTAAATAACTCTCACACTTCAACGATGCTCTCCACTTCATTCTAAAACCAAACCCCCTCGTGCACGCCTAAACAATGAAGCTTACTTCCCCACCAACAACCCTAGTTTCACATCACCTCTTACCGGGAGTAAGGGTTTGAAGGAGAAAGACACGTACTAGCTAGGGTTTGAAGGAGAAAGACACGTACTAGCTAGGTGTGGTCTCCTGCCTGGTCCATTGGTAGTCATCTTTCATTTGCTAACTTTCTGACATAGGTGGTCTCGCGCCCAATGCCCATACTCCTAATATTTCATGGCAAAAATGTAGTCAGAAAAAAATTCGATGGCTATAAAACAGCCTAAGCACCCTCTCATCTGGAAATCATGGAAAAAACCAAATCAATATGCAAATGGTTTGACAGTTTGATTCTGTTAGGGGAATTAAAACTGACCCCACCTAAAAATGTGAGCTCTGATCCCCACTTGAGGATGCCACCACGATATCACGTCAAAACAACTTGTAAAAAAAACATAGAAAACTGAAAATAGGGAATGGAGGTGCCAACATATGTTGCAACTTCGGTGAAAATTTTATTTACATTTGTCATTTTTTTATTATATTATAATGCACGTTGAGATATGGTTTTGACTGAGTCTGTAGGAGTCAATTGGTGGGCCAATAAACTAATATGTATGTCGTAATTGTAGTTCTTGTTCAACCGAAAAATGACATCCAAGTTAGGGAAACCTCCATTTCGAGTGCCTTTTGACTCCTACCTCATAGATAAGGATCAATGCTTGCATCAAGTTCATCAACTAGTCTTTCTCCCGGAATCATGTTTAAAAGAATCGTTGGTTATTCAAGCGAGATCTCGTAAGTCGCTGCTTGCACTAGTTGTTTTTTAATGAAATTGAGAATCACCAATTTCATAGGGTTTACTTTCTAGAATTGATAAGAGTAAACAAAATAATAAATCTAAAAATTAAAAAATACAAATCATTATTTTCATATTAACTAAATAAATATAACTTACGAAATAACACAAAATAACATTTACATTTGTAATAGTCTAAAAAATCTATAGAATAATCCAGAAATTCTGGTAAAATTATGAAAAATTTAGGCAAAGATTTTTGAAAATATGGGTTATTCTAGTTAAACTTCAGTGTTTTGGGTGCTTTAAGGGTTTTTGATGGTGCTGAATCCATTTTCACCATAAAAAATGCAATTCAAACAATCCAAATACCTGATTTTTTGAAATGTCCTACAAACTATTTTGTTGCGTAAATGGACAACTCCTTTACATTTAAATAATAAAAAATTTAAATTTTAATATATAAAATAAATTTTAAATTTATTTAAATAAAAATTCTACGTTGACCTTTCTTTAATACGATGTGACAATTTAATCTTAAAATGGACATTTAAAAGTCATATAAAGAACCCGGCATATTATTTATTAACGAAACTGTAAATTACCAACTTCATATGGTTACCTTCCGGAATTGATTAAGTAAATTCCATAAACAATTTTCATACTACTTACGAAGTTGTAATTGCTTAAAGAAAAACCAATATACAAAGGGAATGGTTTACCTTCGGTAATTGATTAAAGTAAATCCCATGAACAATTTTCATACTACTTACGAAGTTGTAATTGCTTAAAGAAAAACCAATATACGAAGGGAATTTTGAAAGTCATACACATCTGAAATAAAATACTTAAATGTGAAGGGAAAAGCCTCAATAAATGTAGGCAGCATGTCAAAGCTACCCAATGACCCATTGATCGACAGTTAAAAAGCTAATGTCAAAAGTTCAGCTAAATATAAGCGATGATACAAAAACTGCCCCTAAATTGCGTTTCTGTTGGACAGCGAAGTTTCAGATTTCATATCTGGGTCTTCCTACTTTAGGAATAATATTAATATAAAGAATATGGTGTTGAAGTGCTATGACAAAGTATATGTTTAAAAAGTTCACTTCACAGATTTCACGGACACTCAGGGTAATGGGATGCATGCTCAAAATTTGAACAGAAAAAAAGCTAAAGAATGTTCCAAATGCACTCACAGAATATAAATTTTTCTGTCTCTCAAAGATGCAAAGACAAGTCGAGCTCCACATCTTCTGTACTAGGAGTAACCGTACGGCTAGCTGTTGTATTGTGCTGCTCAGGATCTTTGTTTCGGGCCCTTTTCTCTGGAGGATCTTCGGTTCTGGCCCTTTTCACTGAAGGTAAACTCCTCGACGCCAATTCGATGTCATTTATGGCCCTTTTCACGGAAGGCAAAGAGCTCGATGCCAATTTTCCGTTAACGTTTCGTGCAAGCTGCTCAAACCGAGACTGATTATTTGATACCTCAAAATTGTGAGGACTGCTATTAGAAGCGAAGAGAGGATGAGTAGGCTGCTGCCCTACAACAGGTTTCTGAAAGCTGTCGATTGGCAGAGGATTCAGAAAAGGATTCGTTTTGTAATTGGAAGCAAAGAGAGAATGAGTAGGCTGCTGCCCAGCAACAGGATACTGAAAGCTGTTAGTTGGCAGGCTATTCAGAAAAGGATTCGTTTTGCTTGCCGTTTGCTCAATCTTATGGGCATTCTGATACCCTCCCAGTGCCTTAGAATCGTAGAACTTTTTTGAACAATAGCGGCAAGGAAGGACGCGGCCCTTAGAGCGCTGGGCGGAGATTTTGCTCTTGGAAGCGGAACCCTTTAACTCTGGCACGTCGTTATGGCATTCCTTGTTTGCACGGGTTTCTTCCACTAAAAATGTTCTTGCCTTTACTGAGCGGTCGTCATGGCCAAAATTAGTGCAAAGTTGAGCGAGATCCACTCCAAACAGTCTGGTCCCACGCTTCTGGTGATCGCCGTCAGACGCCATGGATGGATATCTGGACACTTCTAGTCTCTGCCCTAGTGTTATATTTCTATATACGCCGAACTTAAAAACTACTATCTGCGTTTCCTCACTCTTACCCGAAAAAGGACAGTGCCTGTTGGTATAATACAAGAAAGTGTTTTATAAGCTTCAACATATTCTAACATATCCCATTCTTTGACCGTGTCTTATGAAACCGTTACAGGTAGTGACTGGTGCTCATGCAACCTATGGAAGTAACTTCCAATATTTATTGAAAAGCGGGCAAACAAACCCACTGTTAGATATGTTAGGGCTCCCTGGATTTCGAAATCCTTGCAAAAGATGAACGTTGCATGGAAAGAAGAGTGGAACTTAGCACTCAATAGCCCGTGACTTCCACTTCTTTGACAGTGGATTTAACGTTTCTTGCATCGACCATGATTTGTTTCCTTTTACCGAAAACTAAAATAAAATATTCAGCTCTTAGGGTTTGACCCCTGATTATGATTTTAATATAAAATAAAATATAAAATATTATTTCGAGTTGGATGTTTCATTTACTTGGATAGATGGAAAACAGCAACTGATTAGTGCATAGTAGATGAAAGACATGTTTAGCATATCGAAAATACCTTTTGTTGACATTTTAATTTTTATTTCGCATAGTTTTAGGAGGCTGCATTAAAAAACATAGTAGATTAAAGAAATGATTCGCATATATCGAAAATACCATTTCTAGACCTTTTATATTTTCTTTCACATAGTTTTAGGAGGTCTATTAAATAAAATTGGTTTTTCTGCCATATTTTGGCCAGAAATTGACGGGAAATTTCAAAAAATTACATTAAAGACCACTGTATACATAGCGCCTTTGTATTGTGTAATAAATTGATAATTAAATATTTTAAACCCATTTTTTTAAACACAAATCTAAACCAAACTTAAATTATATAAATATAATTGTTATGGGGATAATCAAATACATTTTATGTCTCCAATGAATTAGTCAAGGGATTTTGGAGATGTTTTTTATTTTGTTTGTCAAGTTATATGTGATCTTCCATACTTGACTTATGGTTTAAAGTGTCACTTTTGGGCCACATCATCCTTTTGATGTTTGATCTTCGATTGCCTTGTTAATTGGGCCGATTCTCAACAAATTGTGCTAGTAAAACTTGACTACTTTTGAAAATGTGTTTGTTAAGAGAAATGTTTATTATGATTTTTTGTTTTTTTATTTTTCTAAATTTTTAATCTTATGTTTAATCAAACAAAATTATTTAAAATTAAATTTTATGATTAAAACTTATATTTATTAAACAAATTTTTTATTAAATAAAACAAATCTTTTTATATAAATATCTGGCCCTCATTATAAACTACATTATTCAAAGAATAATCTCAAAATAATATGAATCATAAAAGTTTGAACTCATACAACCTTTTATGTATTAATTTTTTGTTTTTTATATTATTATTAATTAACAAATAAAATTTACAATAATTACGATTAAATATAAAGACCACCATTAACATATTATATTATTGTTAATGCTATTTATCATAATCTTATAGATAAAATTATGATATGAAATATTTTATTTTGATTTGGTGATTAAGTCGGTGAGATTGTTCACGTGTTTTATAGTTTTAACATAAAAATGAGTAATGGGTTTTTCAAAGAGTTGATTTTATTTATGCGTTAAAAAATATATTTTAAATAATAATAAAAATAACAATCTTACTTGAAATTGTCTTGCTAGATTCCAGTGACAAATTTCATTTATAAGTTAGACTACACCTAAAAATTCCTTAACAATACACCAACCATTATCTCTAATATATTAAATATTATTAAGTAAAAAAAAAAAGTGTAGGTTTAATGATAAGTTATTACAAATAATGTGAAATTTAAATTAAGATAATTTTAAAAAAATGATATTTTATGATAAATTTATGTGTTCATAATATATGTTTATGTAGAAATTTAACTTTGAGATATTTTTTTTGGATTACCAAAAAAACTAAATTATGATAACTAAGTTAAATTGGAAAATTGTATTGTAACATTGTACATTAAAATTAATAAATAATGTGAAAATTTTAATTTTTTAAATATCTCTTTTTCGGATTCTACCAATCAAATTATTGATCTTAGAGATGTTAAAACATCATCATCATGATTACAAGGGAAAATGTATAGTTTATGGGGCTTTGAATATGTTAGGGTCAGTCATTTTACATTTGTCGAATGTCTTCAAATTACTTAATTTTCAGTTTGAATAAATCAAACTTATAGTCATAGTCGTTGTCATATGTTCGAATGTCATTGTCCAAACAGTGGTTTGGTTGAAAGATTGAAATAACATTGAGTCGTGAGGAGTCATTCTCACAAATTTTGAGCAATTGAGTCATGTGGTATGTGTCAATTATGAATCTGTCAGAAGGTCTACTTGAGTTAGATTCAATTCAGTTTCAATTGAAAATATTACTACTCAAATAAATATGGCCATTGAGAGAAACACCTTTCTTTTCCTCTCGTAGTTTATTCATTTTTCCCTAAGATTCTAAAACCACATCCTATATTTCCCATCTCCCATTTTCCATTTATTAAATCATATACCTCACCCCCCTATTCATTAATAATGTTCTATTCATAAACTATACAACTCTCATATTCCCCATCTTAATATAGTTCCATCCCCGTAAATGGTCATGATTGCGAATCATATTTGACACTAACCACATATCCTCTCCACTACTCAAAATCCCATACCCAACCAAGCTTTCTAATGATTATCATACTTAAACTATCATACCTTTCAATGAGCCACCTTGCGACATCACACTAAAAGCCAAACTTTATAGAAAATTCAAATCAAATGAACAAACCACCATATCCTTCACAAGGTTGCCTACAGTCTTGATATCCAAGCTATTTGATGGTTATGATCGAAAGGTAAACATTAATTTGTAGGCAAGTTGAGCGAGAGATTGAAGCTACAACCACAATGACCGCATAAATTGTTGATTCACATAAGCGCTGTGCAGTCGTCGCTACACACAGAGTGCTATGCAATCGTTGCGCAACATTTTTCCAAAGCCCCATAACATCGACACAACTTGATTTTTTTCTTTCCAAAGGTAGGGTCTTGCTATTCAGATCCTAATTTTGTCTTTACTGTCTAATTGAAAGTCAGATAGTTTGTGATTAGCCTCAACTTTATGAGTCATTACGCAACAATGCTACCGAACCTTCTCTTTGAATAGTGTTGCACATACCCTATTTTTACATCCTTTTGAAATGATGATTCCAACCACATGAAGGAATAATGTAGAAAATCAACAAAGGTTTTTATCAAAGACGTGCCAAATAACAATAAAATATTCCACCTGCGTCACATATCGAGAGTTTCGAATACATCTTCAAGACCTATTTTTCAAAGTATTCAATTTCTTGTTTTAGTTATGCTTTTGTAGAGAATTTTCTGAGAAACTGGGGAAAAATTTGGAGACACTGAGAGATTTTTTCTTCAATATAAGGTCATATACAATAACCGCCTTCATTTTTTACATAGGTTTAGTATTTTGGGGGCTACAGGTCTTTCATCGAGGCCTATTTTCGTAGTTTTTTTATGGCAGAATTATGAATTGCTTTTTCATTTCAAATTTTTTGAAGCCTGTGCATTTTTATTTTTGGAATTCTAAAGTTTCTTGGGCATTCTGAGAAGTGTGGGTATGATTTTATTTCATATTATAGAGTTTGGATGGTGGGAATAAGGCACAAACAGAATTTGAAGATAAAATTATGCAGTGCTGCACATAAGTTACATGTGTTATTTTTGTGTTTCCATCTGTCAAGAGGAGGGTGGATGAGCATGTTGTTGAGTTAGGAGTTCAGTCTTCATCCAGTCATCAGCCAGGTGTTTATCATCATGAGGAAAGTCATGCAAACAAGCCATGCTACCTAGCTATTGCGCAACACTAAATTAAAAGCTCGCTGTTGTTTCTGATTTTTTATGTTAAAAGATATGGTTTGATGTTTATGGAGGATTGTTATAGATTTGGATCATTTTTATAGGATAGGATTATAATATCATTGAATATTTTTTCTTTTTCTATTTAAGAAAAATACTGTGGAATATGCTAAAACTTCTTAGTTTATGTATGACTCGATCCACTTCATGGATCAAAGATGAATTGCATCTAGCCATGGTGTTTTTAAATATTGTATGGCTATTTATTTCCAAAGGTTTGAAGAAAGAAAGGGTTGGATATTATTGTGAACTATTTTTAGTGATTTGTCTACTGTGATCTTATTTCTGATGAATAAAAAAGATTATGGTTTAGTTATTCCAATGAAAATTTGCAGATATTCTTGCGGTATTGTGATTCTGAAACTGTGTTTTTCCTGTGCATTTTTTATCATTTTCTTCTGCAGTCCTTTTGTGGGTGTAATGATTGAGTACTATTAGAATTCATTCTCATATTTCTCTCATTTGACTGTGTCCTAATATTTTAGTTGCAAACGAAATATAATGTTATAGCCATATTTTGTGTTTTTTTCTTCTTAATACTTTGTCACAAATATGCATCATCAGATTTTTGATATGGCCTATCTCATGTGAAAGAGTACCTTTCATGTTTACCTCCACCATAATATAAGTTGTTTCCTTATTTCGAGGTATGTGTTAGACAAGATTGTGTATGTGTAATTGGTTGTTATAAGCATATTCCTCATAAGTTAGTAAAGTGATGATCATAGATATGTATTTTCTAGTAACCTTCATTTATTTCCAACAAACAATTAAACCCTTCAGATCTGGTCTCTGTGTGCTCTATAATATAAAAAAAATATTTAGTTTTCTTAACTCAGGGAGCCCCCTCTTGCTAGAAAAGACCAGTTTATAGCTCCAAGCGGTTTGCGGTTACCTATTGGACCTTATCCTCATCCTATAGGGATTCAAGGAGTGCTAAAAAATAGTTGATGGTTGGGTTTATTTTTAACGCACTTCTTGATGCTAATATCACTAGTTCAAAACAAATGGGTGATCCCACTTTCCTTAATAGAAAATAAAAAGAGAAATATATAAGATGTATTCACAAGGAAAATAAATTGAATAAAATATAATAATAAATAAGTGAATAGTAATAATCATATATATAGTATTAGTGGTAAAACAAATTTACTCTTAGAATTTAAGGGGTAAGGTATACATATGTTTATACAACTTGAGTGGGCCTAATGGTTAAGATCTTGTGTTTCCTCCTAAGAGGTCACATGTTCAAATCTAGAAGGGGGTAGAGTATGTATGCCTTTGTAGACTTAGCAATCAAATTGCTGTGTGGTTCACTTGTCCCACAAACAAGGGGGTCTCATACACCAATTTGGTGTTTGGCTTGGCCGTGATGTTAAAATTGGATTATTATTATTATTATTATTATTATTATTATAAACAAGTTTAGTATTATATTATGGATGTCTATTATAATCTAGATTCATTTTCCCATAATCAAGGTCTCATACATCAATTTAGTGTTTAGTTAGGTTGTAATCATAAAATTAAAATATATTTAGTATATTAGAAAAATAATATCCTAAAAAAATCAATATTATCAATTTAAATTCATTTTAAGTTAGATAGAAATAATTTCAAGAAAGCTCAAATCCATAAAGAGCAAACCTTTGCTATAAATTTTATATTTTAGAGGATATTTCAACTTAAGTATTTTTGCGAGAGGAACTTTCTAGCGCAGTAGGGAAGAGATTTTGTAATGTCATGACTTATTTATTAAACAGTTTGATTCAGTTAAATTACATAAACATAAAAAATAAAAATTATAATTATAATTATAATTATTAATATAACATTTTGACTTGAAAAAATTACATGAAAAATAAGATTAAAATTAAAATTAATTTAAATAAAGATTAATAATTATACCATAATTATAATTAGAAACCATCCTAGTTTTATCTTGATTATGGATCTGCAAAGCTCCAATAGGGACCTCTCTTATCTCTAACATCAAGGTGCTAACCTCTCTTTACCCTCAAAATCTTCAGGAGAAAATCACGGTTGGTAGATCTAGAGTTAAGATTGTTCTAGGTTGGTTTTAGAAATAATTTAGTGTGAATGGAAGCTAATGATGGTCTAGCATGACCCATTAGTCACAACTCAAACCTAGAAATACAACAATAAGTTTACTAGGACGGATAATTAGATCTACTTACACAAAGAATTTTAAGATGTTGTAAAAAGATGAAATGTAGGAAAATGACATATCATAACATTGATATGTCATTTTTCATGTAAAATAGTATCCATATTTTTTCAATTAGTGCGAAATTTTAGTATCTAAATGATGTGATACTACTAATAGTTTTTTCCTGTATACAACTATTTTTCCAAAATTTATAATCATGCTATAATTATGTGTGTGTGTGTAAGTATTTATATCCTTGAAATTACAAGATATTCCATTAATGTATCTTAAAGGGTTCATACCATTATAAATATTATTTTTTCTTTTTATATCATATAATTATTTTTCAAAATGTTCAAGGCCCTAAAACGTTGTAGGGGAAATAGACGAGGGATATATTTTAAGATTTTGATATATGTAAAGAGAAAAATGTATTAAAATAGCTATGTCTATGTGCGTGTGTAGTTTCATGGATAATGGATTTGTCTAGCTTATAGAAAAATAACATCAGATATATGCATGATCTCTAAAAATTTGATGTTTCCATGTATTTTTCGCCCAAACCATGAGGTTCTTGATCCCAAAACTATATTTGAGGCAATAAAGTCATTGTGTACATAGGATTCCCACAAGGGAAAATTTGAATTCAAAAAAATATGTGTATGTTCCTAGTTCCAAGAATGTGTGCACATTTATAGTGCTAGGAATGTTCTTCTGTTCTTCTAGCTAGTGACTTTAAAACATCGAAAATGATTGAGGTCAGTTTTGGGGGTTGGGGAAGGTGAGAGACGGATCGATAGAGTGGCCAAGGGATATAAATATAGAAATAAGAAGCAAGACACAAGGATTACATGAGATAGGGAAGAATGAGTTTGTGGTAAATGGTTGAACCGCGTCTAGAATGGGGAGGAATGTGGGAGAGAGAGGGATAGATGGGCCAAGGGAGATAGGGAGAGAGAAAGGGGGTGAGGAAGAATAAATTGGTGAGTGAGGGGAAAGAGTGAGTGAGAGTTGAAAAGTGAGATATATAAGGAAATAGTGTGGGGAAGGGAGATGTAGAGATATATTTGTGCTTGAAATGAGAAGAAGAAAGAGAAAAATATGGAGGGAGTTGTTACGAACAATGGATTGATAGTGTGAGAGAGGAGGATGGGGAGGAGAGAAAGAGTGAGAGTGAATGTACAAGTGAATGAAAGCGAGGGGGAGAAAAAGAGAGATTTTGAGAAAGTGGATTAGAAAGAGAGAGGAAGAGTGAGAGATATAGAGATACATGGGTGGGAGTGAATTAGATAGGGGGTGAGAGTGAGGGAGATATAGTGATATTTAGAGAGAGTGGAGGAAGAGAGAAGAAGAGTAAGAGATAGAGAGATGACATGCAGTGGAAGTGAATGAGAAAGTGAAAGAGAGTGACAAATGGAGAGATAAATAAGAGAGAGAGAGAGAGAGAGAGAGAGAGAGAGAGAGAGAGAGAGAGAGAGAGAGAGAGAGACTTTACAAGTGAATGAAAGTGTGGGGGAGAAAGAGATATATTTTGAGAGAGTGGATAAGAAAGAGATAGGAAGTGTGAGAGATAGAGAGATACATTGGGGGGAGTGAATTATATAGGGGGGTGAGAAAGAGAGAGGAAGATTGAGAGATATAGAGATACATGGGGGGGAGTGAATTAGATAGGGGGGTGAGAAAGAGAGAGGAAGAGTGAGAGATAGAGAGATACATGGGGGGGAGTGAACTAGATAGGGGGAGAGAGTGAAGGAGTAATAATGATATTTAGAGAGAGTGAAGGAAGATAGAAGAAGAGTGAGCAGTAGAGAGATGACATGGGGTGGAAGTGAATAAGAGAGACGAAGAGAGTGACAAAGGGAGAGATAAATAAGATAAAGAGAGGAGATAGAGCCAAAGGAGAGAGAGAGAGAGAGAGAGAGAGAGAGAGAGAGAGAGAGAGAGAGAGAGGGAGAGAGAGAGAGAGAGAGAGAGAGAGAGGGAGGGATAAAGCGATAGACCTAGAGGAGGGAGAGAAAGGAAGAGGGAGGGGTAGATGAAGAGAGAAATAAAATGATGGGAAGATATGCATAGAGATAGTGAAGAAGTGAGGGAGAGGGAGGGAGGTAGACATAAATATGGAGGGGAGAGAGACTAAATAAGTGATAATTTAGATAAGTGTAAGTAGGAAGAAATGCATGGGGGGGATAAGAGAGAGACAAAAGGAAACAGTGAGAAGTAGAGAGTGTGTGTATGTGTGTGACGAGGAAGAAAGGGAGAGAGATAATGTGCAAGAAAGGGGGGCAGAGGGAGGGAGATAGAGACAAAGAGGGAATACTATATAGAGAGACAAATACAAATATGTAAATGGAAATAAACATGTAGAGAGTCGTGGGAGGGTCTGAGAGATAGTTTTAGGTAGAGTGACAATTATGGGAGATGCAAGGAGAGGAATAGTGAGGGTGAAGGAGAAAAGGATAGAGGGAGGAAGAGAGAGGAAGAGAGAGATAAAAATACAAACATGTAAATTGAAATAAATATACTGAGAGTGGTTTTGATAAAAGGAAAGAGATCAAAGGAGACTGGGAGGTAGGAGAAAGTGAAAGAGTGAAGGGAGATCAAGAGAGGAGAGAGGTATGGAGAGGAAGAGAGAAGAAAGAGATAGAGAGGTAATAAGAGAGAAAGAAAGGTGGATATAGAGAGTGAGAGAGGAGGAGAGAGAGAGTGATCATGGGGAGAGTGGAGGTGGAAGAGAGAGGAATATTAGGAGAGAGTCAGAGGAACAAAGAGATAAATAGGAGTGAGTGAGAGAGGAGAGAGGGAAGAAAAATAAAGAGAATGATAGAGATATAGGGGAGAGAGAGAGAGAGAGAGAGAGAGTTGGAGGGGGTTTGTTGTGGAGAACATATCAAGTGATGGATGGAGGGAGAGATAGAGAAATAGATGAAGGGGAATTGAAGGGGGATAAAGAGAGAGAGGGGGGAGAGGAAGATGGATTGAATTTTAGATAGATAGATACAAAGAGAGGGGGTGGGATAGAGAGAAGGATGGGGGGAGATAAAAATAAAACTAGAGAGAACTGAGTGAGGAAGAGAGAGGAGGGAGTGGGAGATGATAATGATAAAGGAATGTAGATATAGACATGTATGAGAGAGAGAGAGAGAGAGAGAGAGAGAGAGAGAGAGAGAGAGATGAGGGTCCTCAAATAAAATGACTCAGTAGCCTATTTGATACATGATATAGTCAACAAAAATAAAGGAATCAATTGATTTGGTTATTCAAATATCATTTGGGTAAACCTTATAAAAGAAAAACCCATGGTATCTTGATGACCCATGATACAAACCCATTGTATTCTGATAGCCCACGGTATAAACCCATGGTATTCTTATGATGAGACATTGGAACTCACTATTGAGGGCATGCATAATCATGTTCTCATATTGATTTGGAGATTTTTTGTAGTTTTGGAGTGCTAATAGTGAAACTCTTAAGTGAATTGGTGTTGTTGGTGAAACAAATCCACCCTAGTGTTGGGTATCTCTTATATTATTTGCATGACAAGCCCCACATCAAATACGCTACGCTACGTGTGGCAGGGGGGTCAAAAGGGGGTTAACTTCTCCCCCTATTTTGGGGGTCGTAGGTGGGGTGATACCCCCCTCCCCCCATTCAGGGATTTTTCAAATTTTCCCATGGTTTTATAGATGGTAGTTACACCCATGGTTTTATAGAACCAGTCAAGGGAACTACGATTTTGGTCTAATCCATGGTTAAAGGGTTGGGGGTTTACAAATGTTTTGGAAGATATATAATGTATTGTAACATTGAAATGAATATAATTAAATATTAATCTATTTTTCTAAGTTTTGGGTTCCAAGAGAAAAAACTTCTATAGATATTTTTTTTCTCACCATTGTATATTTTCTAGCTTTTTCTTAAGACTTGTTTGCATATATTATCTTTATAGTGTTAAAACATACACCGAAATGATTATAAATTAGTGTAAATGGTGAAAAAAATCTATCCTAACTAATTAAAATGTAATATCACTCAGATCGTTCACAAGTATATACTACCAAAGATTCATCTCATTTCTAGGTTGAGGGTTCAACCAAAAATCTATTTTTGTAACTCAAAAGGCTTCCCTAGTATGTAAATCCAAATCATATAAATAAAATTTTGGTTGAGTTTTTCCTTGTGCTATATTTTTCTTATGGTATGATGGTTAAGTTATTTATTTTGAAAGAAGGGTTTTTATAGTGATATTAATAAATAGATCACTTATATTGGTTTAATTTATTTGTTGTCATATGTTGTTATAGTATATTGGTTGTATTCCTTGTCTATAAAAATGGGATTTTATCATGGTATCAAAGCTATGCATCCCATGATTCTAAGGGATTTTTAGTTTAAAATTTATTTTCGTAAGTGATTCTAATTAGTTGCAACCGATAACTAGTTTCGAGTAGAAAAGATGAAAAACTTTTATGAACATTTCTGTTTGTCATATTTGTGCAATCATAACTCTATATATGACATTATATTTACTCTAGCCTCAACCCCATATATATATATATATATATATATATATATATATATATATATATATATATATATATAATATATATATATATATATATATATATATATATATATATATATATATATATATATATATATATATATATATATATATATATATATGATTCTCCAAGGTATTTTTGATCCATGATTCATTTTATTTGCTATGATTTTGTAGTTTGAATAGTATTCCTCAATAGTGATACCTCTAGGATCCACTGCTTGGGTTACCATCTAAACTAGTTTTTTTCCTCTATATCTCCCTTATTTCTAGGTTCCATTGTTATAATTTTCAAGGTGGTACTTCTTTGCTACAATATTCCATCTTGTTTCCTTCCTTTGGGATGGGAATTCATGCATTTCTAGCTTATCCTTGGAATCATTGTTATTTTAAATATTTCTATCTATTATCCTTATATAATGCACTCCCCGTATTTCCCCTCCTAGACGTGGAAGCCCTTGCCACTTCCTCATAAATTATTCCATTATTTTTTATTCTCATTGTTCCCTCCATGCTACAACAAAGGGTTATATGTTGCGAAGGTGTGGACAACTTCAAAGCTCAAGTAATATCACACACGTGTCAAAGAGATAAATCTTTGACCATCCAATAACATTCCCAATCATTACCAATAATTCGAGATAAGCCAATTGAGTTAGAGAGATATATTATAGGAGAATGATGTTGAGTATCAAATACAAGTATTACTAGAGAAGTGGTAGTATGGGGCCATAACACTAGTCACACCCATGGAAAGAATAATTAATATATGTAGATTTTGTTATCTTTATTAGAGAATGAAGGGATTGGTGGGGAGAGTCTTGTTGGACGAAAATGAAGCCAAGGAAGAGGCTATCCAGGTGTGGGATGACATACAACTTCCCATAAAATATTTGGGCCAATGTTTGTAGTGATAAGAGGATCATTTTTTCCTTACTCCTAAACTGAGTGGCTCTCTAGATACGGGGGATTTCACATTGAAGTGGTCCCTTTTGACCCTTCCCATTCAACGTAGGAGGTGTTAGTATAGTTTTTCTTATGGGTTTTCTATTTCTCTAAATATTTTGGTTTCAAGTTAAATAGTATAGGTCTTAGGACTAGACTTTTAGAACCTTTTTTAGAAATTTAAATTCTCATGTATGGCTTTTCAAGAACTTAAGGTTTTAGCACTAGTATGGTTTCCCCAATTCTAGACGAGGGAAAACGTCGATGACAAACTTTTCTCTCTTTTACCATATCGTTTGAATCTTTATTTTATCGAAAACAATAGAGGAGATAATAAAAAGAATAATGTGGATACATCTAAGATAGAAGGGAATTTAAAATAGGGGAGCATTTATTCCTAAAAGTTAATCCAAAGAGGATTTATTTGAAGTTGGGAATATGCACCAACATAGTAATGATATTTTATTGTTCATTCAATATATTGGATAGAATAGAACTAGTTTCACACATGCTTGCATTGTATACCTCCATGAAAGTCCATTATGTACTTCATTTTTCATTATTATAAAATTATGTGCATGCTCTTAGCCATGTTATTTATTGGACTCTAAATTGGGATAAATCCAATATGTATACTAAATAGGAAGCTCATAATGTTCTATAATAAAACCATAGGGTAGGTAAATTTCTAGTGGACCTATTACATCCCTAAAGAAGCAAAATTCAATATGGAGAATGTAATGTCGCAAGCATACCCATACACACACACACACACACTGATATATATATATATATATATGATGATGATGATGATGATTTGGATCGGTAATGGTACAAAAATTTGGGGAGGGGAATGTAAAACCCCAAATTTGATCCATAGATAAAAAATTCTTATTTTTGTAAACAATGAACGACTAAGGTACAAGTGATGTATTATGTAAATATTGTAACCCATGACTCTTTGTGGGTGTTCATCATTCACCCTATGAAAATCCTTAGGAGTGCCTATGCAAGCATGATTGTGACAAAATTTGGGAAATGGATTTTATGAGAGTTATGTGGAAATTGTTTCCATGTATCTAAGGATTCTAATTTTATTTGGTAACTTTTATTAGAAAATGATTCCTATGATACATTTTTTTTTCTCTTATTTTTGTCTCAAACATCTTATACCTATACTGAAATTGGACTGAGGGGGTATCAGGAACATTTTTCCTTGCATTTAATTATGCAAGATTTTCTTAAATACTTGTCATCTTTTCTTTTTTTTGTTTTCTTTTATTCGGTGTTTTTGCACGTATTCAATTTTGGATATTGATATGAAAATTATAAATATATCAAGAAAAAATATTCTTTGAATCAAAAGATGAATTGTAAAAATTGAAGAAGGATAAGACATTTAATCTAAGTAATTGAATTAAAGTAAATGTTGTAAAACCATATGTGTAAATTATTAGAAATGTGTAACGATCTCCCTTCCAAAACAATAAATATTCTCAAACTAAGGAAGCTGTTACCTATTTGACCCAATATCTAAGGTCTGTTATGAATATGGGGTTACCAAAAGCCTCATTTTTGGAAACTTTGGTGAATTTAATTCTGATACCACAATTATGATCAACTCGTTGAGATCTTTTCAGAGATATAAATTTTATCTTAATCTAAGTCGTAGCTGAGAAATAGGACCACATTATGTCGTAGAAACCACTTTTTCACATTATTTCATACTACAAGCTAATTAGTTACAAACTCTAGGGGTAGGTAGTCTCCCTATCACAGGGTTCCACAAATGTGCCAGAGGTGGGGCCTACTGACTAGGTAATTTTGATGTTCTATTAATGACTATAAACTCCACATAGTTCCTCCATAATTCGAATCGCTCAATGGTTTTAAGATTATCCACATAAAAATCCACTAAAACTATTCTATTGTGTTAATGGCATAATGGTCTAGTGTGGGGACCACATGACACAGTTCCAGTGGGTTGAGTTCCACTAGTGTGCCACATTCCTTTCCTTCTTGCACACATATATTTGATGGTCAATATTATCCCATTGACCCCAAAACCCAATTTATCTATCTATTGAACCTCACGTCCCTGGGGTTTGGAACCTCAACTTTTAGTGATTTATATGGATAACAGATGAGAAAACCCAAAATTCCAAATTCCTACTAGCTTCTCCTAAGGGTATGAAGCCATGAATTTTGAATTACTAAACCAGAATGAGAGGAAGGACACAAAAAAAGGCATAAAATACAAAAAATATATAATAATAGAAATGACATGGGTCTAAAGATAAATCCACATAATCTATACCAAAGGACAATAATATAAAGGAATATATACCTACTACCACACGAAAATATAATTAAACACATCCTTAGAACATATATTCTCTATTAATTACATAAATATTGACATTCTCTTTAAGATTCAAACCTGTCTACAAAATGAAAAAGAAAAAATTGAGTTTTTGTAGGTTGAATCACAATATCAACAAGATTAGGTACAAAACAAAACACAGAATTTTGAACTGGTTATTTTTCATAACAATCCCCTATTTGTCTTTGAAATAGGCTCCCATTAGCATCTATAAATTTATTAAGTTAGTAGAGGTGAGGCTCATCCCCTGTAACACCCCCAATTTGTGTGTTGAATTTTTAAAGTTAGACATTTGAACTTTAAATCCTAAGGGGGTGGAGCCCAAGGGATAAGTATGGTGTGAATGTATTTGCATATTTTATTTGAGGAAATAAATAAAATGATTGTGCATTTTGACCAAGATGAGAATTAGAGATCACTTGCCAATTCCATGAGGATGGATAAGGCAACAAATCCCCACAATCTTTCAAAAATCCTTGAAATAAATTAATTTAGATTCTAAGGAGGAATCTAAATTTCCCCAATGAAGAGGAGTAGTTGGGAAGAGGTAAAGAAAAGCTGGAAAAGCTGAGGAAAAGCATAAAACAACTTTAAAGAATCCCAAAATGGGAAGCCTAGGCTAAACAGGAAAGAAAGCATCCTGCTATTCTGGACGCAGAATTAGAAACATGCTTGGGGAATTATGAGCTTAAATAAGCTGCTCCTAAGAAGATCAGGGGTTGGTCTGTCTTGGGAGGTGATCTCAGCTCGGGGGTGAATCCTGGGAGACAAAGAGGATTCTAAGGTTGGGAGGTTGGTCATTTGCAATAGTGGTATGTTTCTGAAATTCTTGTTTACTTTGATTTGTTGTGGTATGAATTGGCTACATATAAAAACAAAAGGAAAAAAATTAAGGAAATGATATAATTGATTTAGTACTACATTGAATAGAATCTATCTTAAGGCATTTACCTCTCAGACTCTGTTTAGTTGTAGACCAGAAATCCATAGAATAGAATCCTGCAGAAACTCTAAACCCAAGAAGGTCTAAATCTGCAGGAACTTAGTTTCTATAGATAATTAATTATTAAATGGTTTCATCTATATACATGCCAAGGTGAGATTATATGCTCATATGTTAGAAAACTATGGTAGCAGATCTGAAACTCACATGGTACCATACAAGAGAAGCAAGAAGATTGGAATATGTATTTCGAAATTTTATAATTTGAGAAGAAGTTCTACTCTATAGAGGTGTTATATCATTATTAGCACTTGTAGCATTTATAAGTGTATATATTGCATTTTTCAATCTACCTTTACTCCCTGTAATAAGTATCACAGCCAAAGTCCTACCGAATACATATACGTATGCATCAAGAAAAAGAATTGAAATTATTATACAAACGCCGTGAGCTAAAATAAGAACAAGGTATATATATATGTGTATCAACCAAGAATAGGATATAAAAGCCGTGAATAAAACAATAAATAATTGTAACAACAATTATAAATGAATATATGAGCGGGGTAAGAGTCCAATCGAACCATGTAGCCACTATGACTCATATTAAATCATCGTTGTTATTTAATTTGCTGGGCATTGTGCTTATGTCAAATGAAATCGTAAAAACACCATCTGTCTAGGATGCTTGTATAAAATACGAATTCTACGTCCTGTTATTATGGATTTCAAGTCCAATATCAATATATGGTTTATGACACCAACTGAAAACACAAAAACTATTGGTATATACATGTGCGTTTTAGCATGCAAGCCAGTTATAACAACCTGGTTTTAATGGTAAGTAAAGTCGACGCAAACAATTGAAGCGGATGTGGCACTTTGCCATCCTTGCAAAACCCAGATCTCATAGAAATATACGTATACAAAATCGAAACAAATAAATTGTAAGGCATGACCTTTGACATTCAGCGACGACTCGCGCAGAAGCGAGCTGGAAGATTCAACAGAGAATTTCGAGTTGCATGAAAAAGGCCATGCAGTATTCCAGTGAGAGTTGTACCAGTCAACGAAAATCTTGCGTATGTAAATGCATAAATAGCATGTTACTAATTACCAGGGGTTAACTTAAAAACAAAACTGACATTAAAATTCTACTAAACCAGACGTGACATTATACAACTTATATGATTTACAAAGTACCTCATATATTGAAACCGCGAACCAGAGAAACAAAGGGGCCATATCCCTATAACTGAATATGGCTAAATAAATACTTAGATCCATAGGAAGCGAGTTCAAAAGTTAAATGTAGAGTTGAGAATATTTCTATAAAAACATAAATAGCAGGGTAACATGAGAAAATAGTTAACAGTACGCTCGGTAGGTTATCATGGAAATTCCTGTAGCAGAAATGTGTGGAGGATATCTCAAAACCTGTCGAAAAAAAAATATGATACGTAGCTGCGGAAAGATTTTAAGATGGCTGACAAAGGTATCGCCATTATCAGATACTACATACAATCTAAATGCATGACCAATGTGGTTAACGAAAAACACAAGGTTATAGCCACGATAGAAGCGTGACAGAAAATCTGAATAGCTCAGAAATCATTCACGGCTGAGTCGAGTTGGCTCGCTCACGCCGAAGATCTATGTGTAATGAGTCCAGCACCATCGCTACACTCAACTACCGAATCCCTTCTTGGCTCCTGTATGAGAAATGGGACAATTACCAATAGCTACTCTTACTCAGTCAAAAACGAAACGGGCAGAGGAACTAGAACCCCTTACCTCGCCACCTCCGACCACGAGCAACTCTGCGCATAGGACTCCAGGGTAAATGAGTAGGGTCCGTCAGTCTCGTTGGTTTCCAGACCCTCTATCATCGTAGCTCTGGAAAAAAAAAACCGAAAGAAATGTATAGAGGGCGAACCATGTTACCAAAATTGAAATAGAATAACCCAAAAAGGAATAGAAGGACTCTGTTAAAAATAGAATACACTTACCTTCTGCATTCTTCCTAGGTTGATGGCTGTCCGGGGTAGTCAGGAAAACAGAAGTCCAGCATAACGAATCTGACATACACAGAGTTAGTGATGTAAACCCCTACATTGTCAAGCTATTTGATTTACTAGTTCGAATCAACATCTACACAACTGGAAACCAAAATACAACCACAGAAATTAGCAATGATGCCCGAATAATAGAGGATTACGAATCCTAGATCACCATAGTTGCAGTGTTGATTTACCTGACTGGTAGGGAATGCGAAATCCAACGCAGGACCAACAGAACCTTATCTCTCGGCGCTCGAACTTAGCAGGGTTCGGAGTGAACCGGTCTTATGTAAAGCCTTCCGGGAAGAGTCATAGGAACACTCCCCCTACTGATAACCATGCGGCCGACCAGGCAGTCGAAGGAATCCCTATGAGCTTTGGAACCCTCTGCATAAAGCGCATCAGTACTCGTGAGATGTATAAACAAATACAACGCCGCGTTGTTGGCAAGAGTATGTACAATAAGGGTTTCAACAAGTAAAGTCGAGGGAGTAAATTTCGCAGAGGAGCTGGTGGAAGCGTCTTACCCAAGGGTCGGGCAATTAAAGATTGCCACGCGAGTACAGGAGGAGGTACCCTCGTGTCATCCGGTGGACTGCGGAGTTATGAGCCATTCGGCTACGCTCGAGCCAGGCCTTCTTCCCATAGCCGGCGAAAAGCAACACGCAAACCCTAGCATTAAAATTTGTCCGGTTAAAATCGCCCTCGTGATTTGGTTGACACCGTCAACCGTCAGACGAACGATCACCATAAACGTGTATACACCTGAATACGGAGGGAACAAATTCCCTTGTATGCCTTGTGAGATGTATCAAATCACAAATCTGAACATTGAGAATATGCATCCTGAGAGGAAATCGGACCAGATCATGGTAAGAGGTAAATTGCCGCCTATTAATAATCCACTCAACGGGTTGTTAAGATCGCTCGACCTTAATGTAAAGAGAAAAACAATTATAGGTGGTATTAAATTGTTAACATATATATGTGCACCTTCGATTTATATTATTAAAGGTTTAGATATATCAAGAAAGTAGATACGTGCTATATATCTATGTGTGATATACATAGGTGCTATATATATATATATATATATATATATGTGTGTGGATTCAACCATGTAGTGATATATATGTATAGGTGGTATATATATGTAGATTCAACAATGTTGTGATAATTATATCGGTGATATATATATGAAGTCAAAAATGGGTGATATAAATGTGTTACATATATATGCGTTAGGTGCAGCACTGAAAGACAGGAATGACCATATTATGTTTAGGGAGAATACCCTATGTTTATACCAAGAGTTCTGAATGTTATATACATAGCTGAAATGTATACCAAGAGGAACATTCCATGCTGCTAATAAGGGATAGTGGGGTAATAACTACTTAATGAGTAGAGGAAATTTTAACAAGATGGAATGGGAAAGTAAATTTCTAAACACCTTACGCAAACATCCAGGTGAGAGAAATTTTTTTTTTTTTGAATCTGGAGGTGTTACAAATGGTATCGGAGCCCAAGTGCAAAAACTGGGCTGTTGTTACTGTGCTCACTGAGTTCTGATTATAAATAAACATTGTAGAAATTGTTGATATATATATATATATATATATATATATATATTCAATTTCACTGACCAATATGATGAGTGAAGCCAGAATGACATGTTGTCATCAGCCAGTAAGGAGCAAGGAAAGCTCATCAGAGAACTAACTTCCCGGAACAGCCAGGAAGGCGAAGGATCCGGAAAGAGAAAGATGGATGAGTCTGATGATGATGATGCTACTAGACATCAACATAAACAGAAACGAGAACTACAGGGGGAGTTCCGAAAGATCAAACCTCCCTCCTATGATGTGGAGAAGGAAGAGGATGCTGAAGCTTGGTGGCTGAACATGATCAAGTATTTCCAAGTATATGAATATGAGAGCAATCTTAAGGCCAGATTAGCTGTGTATCAGCTACAAGGAAAAGCTACACTGTGGTGGGAAGAGACAAAGATGGTGGATGCCATTGATGAAAAGACAGTTACTTGGTAAGATTTCCAGGTTAAGTTCAAGAATCGCTACTTGAATGAGCGTTATTACGACGACAAAGCTAAAGAATTCCATGAACTTAGGCTGGGACAGCTCACTATTGATGAGTTTGTCACCAAGTTTACCAATTTACTGAGATATGTTCCTTACATTAGAGAAGAAAAAGCAAAGGTCCAAAGGTTTTTGAATTTCTTACCTACTGTGTACAAGGAGAAAATTGAGTTTGATAACCCAAAGACAATGGATGAAGCTGTCAGAAAAGCCAGATTATGCTACCAGAAGTTTAAAGGTAAGGTCGAACAAGGGAAAAGATGGCTGAACAAGGGTGAGTTCAAAGGAAAAAGACAAAAACCAGCATATTTAAGGAATTTTGGTAGAGATCATCAGAGGAAAAAGTTCAATAAACCAAAAGAAAGTCAAACTGCTCAATCCCAAGTGGCTTCAAAACAAATAGAGGGAGACAGTAAAAAGGAAGGGACAGCCAGAATGAAGGAACCCTTGAAATGTTGGGGCTGTGGAGGACCCCATATTTTGAGAGACTACCCTCATAGAAACATTCATATGCTCATGAGGGATCGAGAGGCGACAACAGTAAATGATGTAGCTAGAAATATACCAACTATAAGTGCAGCCTTGGAAAATCGGCAAGCAGAACATCAATCAACCATGGTAGAAATGGAGGGTAAGATTTCTGGCCTACCTATTACTATTTTGATTGATCCAGGTGCTTCTTTGAGTTACATTAGTCTTGGAATTGTAGAAAAATGTAAAATTAAACCTGAAAAATTTCAGCAGTCGTGGTTGGTACAGCTGGCCACTGGAACTAAGAGAAAAGTCACACATAAGTTGCCCAAAACAACAATACAATTAAATGGATTCCCAACAGAAGTAAATCTGAACATATTTCCATTAGGATCCTATGATCTGCTGATAGGAATGGACTGGCTGGAAAAGAAGAAAGCCCTGATGAACTGCTGGGATAAAACCCTGCATTGTGTGGATGAAGAAGGGAAACCTTTTACACTAAAAGGGAAACCAAAATCCATTTCTGTAAGACAAATATCAGCCTTACTAATTGAAAAACCATTTCAGAAAAGGATACCAAGTGTATGAAGTACATGTGGAAAGTAGAGCAGTGAAGAAAATGCTAAATGAATTAGGTGATAAAGGAATTTAAAAAGTTTTTCTGGAAATTCTTCATCTTCCCCCAAAGAGAAATTGACTTTCTATAGATCGGTGCCGGGAGCCCTTTTGTTCCCAAAACCTATCGAATGAGACCGCCTGAACTTATGGAGCTAAAGATGCAGCTGCAAGAATTATTGGATAAAGGTTATGTTAGACCAAGTGTGTTTCCGTGGGGAGCGCCAGTATTATTTGTAAAAAAGAAAGATGGGACCTTTAGGATGTGCATTGATTATCGTCAACTGAATAAGTTGACCATTAGGAATAGATATTCACTCCCTAGAATTGATGATCTTTTTGATCAAGTGAGAGGGGCCTCAGTCTTTTCAAAGATTGACTTAAGGACTGGGTATCACCAGCTCAGAATCAAAGAAGAAGACATTAGCAAAACAGCTTTTCGAACCCGGTATGGGCATTGCAATTTGTGGTCCTACCACTACCTTTTGGTTTTGACGAATGCCCCCACCGCATTTGTGTGCACGATGAGCAGTGTGTTGAATAAATATTTGGATAAATTTGTTTTGGTGTTCATAGATGATATTTTAGTTTACTCCAAAAACAAAGAGGAACACAAGGAACATCTGCGTATAGTGTTGCAAACTCTGAAAGAAAATCAGCTATATGCCAAGTTCAGTAAATGTGAATTTTACAAGGATAAGATACAATATTTGGGTCATATTATTTCTGAAAAAGGGCTTGCAGTTGACCCTGAAAAGATAAAAGCAATTAAGGAATGGCCAATCCCAACTGATGTTTTAGCACTAAGGTCATTCATGGGGATGGCAGGCTACTATCGTAGATTTGTGGAGAAATTTTCTGCTATAGCACATCCCATCACTTCATTGCAAAGAAAGGGTGTCAAGTTTGTGTGGACTAAAAAATGTCAACATAGTTTCGAGCAGTTAAAACAAAGAAACATTTCCTTCTGTAAAAATTGTTGATCTGATAAAGAGTTTGTTGTATGCAGGATGCTGCTCCCTCGTAGGAGGAGTCCTATTGCAAGAAAATTCAGTTATTGCCTATGAGTCTAGGAAATTGAAAACTCATGAACAGAATTATAGTGCATATGATTTGGAATTTGCAGCTGTTATTCATGCTTTAAAAATGTGGAGGCACTATCTGCTAGGAAAGAAGTTCACATTGATGACTGATCATGTTAGCCTTAAATATTTCTTTTCCCAAACTGACCTGAATGCAAGAGAAGCCAGATGGCTGTCTTTTCTAAGTGAATTTGATATGGACATCAAACATATCAAGGGAAAAGAAAATAAAGTTGCTGATGCATTAAGTAGGAATGCTTGTCAACATTTAAACAACATTGGGAGTAGTGCCCAGATGGAGATAGAGGAATTGGTGGGAAAAGCAGCAACTCAAGATCCCCACTATGAAGCACTCTTGGTGAAAATTCAGACAAGGGATAAAACAGATTACACTAAAAACCCACAAGGGCTGCTCTATTACAAAAACATGTTGTATATTCCAAATATAGAGTCATTGAAAAAAGAAATTCTAGATGAATATCACAAACAGCCCTATGCAGGACATCCCGGATATCAAAAGATGTTAACAGCTTTGAAAAAGAATTTGTTCTGGCCAGGAATGAAAAGAGATGTGGCAGAGTATTTAAGTAGATGTATGGAGTGTCAGTTGGTCAAAGTTGAGCATCAACACCCAGCAGGGCTTTTAAATCCCCTGCCAATTGCAGAATGGAAATGGGACACAGTTTCCATGGATTTTATAACAGGATTACCCAATACGAAATATCAACAGGATTCTGTAATGGTAGTTGTAGACACTCTCAAAAAAGCTGCTCACTTTATACCAGTGAAATCTACTTTCGGAACAGCTCAAGTAGCAAATGTTTTCCTGAAGAAGATAGTAAGGCTTCATGGAGTTCCCAAAGTAATTGTTTCAGATAGAGATGCTAAGTTTACAGCAGCATTTTGGAAAGGATTGTTTGGAGGAATGGGTACTAAGCTGAATTTTAGTACTGCCTATCATCCTCAAACTGATGGGCAAACAGAAAGGACGAATCAAATTCTGGAGGATATGTTGAGAGTGTATGTGATTGATAGACCATCAAAGTGAAACTCCCTTGCCATCTGGCGGGATTTGCCTACTCATTTTCCAATCCTCTTCCCCCATTAAGATGAGTTCGTTTTAGCGACTTTTTCCCATGGGAAAAAGTGCCATACTCCCTTGAGGGAAATTTTGGAGTCCAGAAGGGAAGATAAAGCTGGTGTCCGGACGGAGAAGGACTTCTGAAGATGGAAGGTATCTTTTTGAGATACAAAGAAATATCAGAATGCACAGATCTTGGAAAAAGCTATGCGAGAAGAAAAGTACAGAGAATTCAAAGTGAGGATCATGTGTATTTCGCATGAGCAAAAAGAGTGCCTTTGTATGCGGAAGTTGGCTCGCGAGCTCCTGGATATTGTGGGCCTTTTGAAATTTTAGAAAGGGTGGGACCAGTGGCTTACAAGCTGGCCTTACCACCCCATGTTAGAGTGCATGATGTGTTTCATATTTCATTATTAAAAAGATATGTACATGATGCTTCTCACATAGTTTATTGGAATGTTGTACAGGTGGAACCAGAAGGGGAGTTTCTGCCAAAACCGCTTCAAATATTGGAGCGGGAAGAAATTGAATTGAGGAACAGAACAGTGGCCAGAGTAAAAGTGCAGTGGAAGCACTTTACTGCTGAAGAAGCTACCTGGGAAAGGGAAGCTGAAATTATGGAGAAATATCCATTCTTGTTTAAGTGAACTCTGGTAGTTGAATAACAACACCGAGGACGATGTTTATTTTCAGAGGGGGAATATGTAACACCCCCAATTTGTGTGTTGAATTTTTAAAGTTAGAAATTTGAACTTTAAATCCTAAGGGGGTGGACCCCAAGGGATAAGTATGGTGTGAATGTATTTGCATATTTTATTTGAGGAAATAAATAAAATGATTGTGCATTTTGACCAAGATGAGAATTAGAGATCACTTGCCAATTCCATGAGGATGGATAAGGCAACAAATCCCCACAATCTTTCAAAAATCCTTGAAAGAAATTAATTTAGATTCTAAGGAGGAATCTAAATTTCCCCAATGAAGAGGAGTAGTTGGGAAGAGGTAAAGAAAAGCTAGAAAAGCTGAGGAAAAGCATAAAACAGCTTTAAAGAATCCCAAAATGGGAAGCCTTGGCTAAACAGGAAAGAAAGCATCCTGCTATTCTTGACGCAGAATTAGAAACATGCTTGGGGAATTATGAGCTTAAATAAGCTGCTCCTAAGAAGATCAGGGGTTGGTCTGTCTTGGGAGGTGATCTCAGCTCGGGGGTGAATCCTGGGAGACAAAGAGGATTCTAAGGTTGGGAGGTTGGTTATTTGCAATAGTGGTATGTTTCTGAAATTCTTGTTTACTTTGATTTGCTGTGGTATGAATTGGCTACATATAAAAACAAAATGAAAAAATTAAGGAAATGATATAATTGATTTAGTACTACATTGAACAGAATCTATCTTAAGGCATTTACCTCTCAGCCTCTGTTTAGTTGTAGACCAGAAATCCATAGAATAGAATCCTGCAGAAACTCTAAACCCAAGAAGGTCTAAATCTGCAGGAACTTAGTTTCTATAGATAATTAATTATTAAATGGTTTCATATATATACATGCAAAAGTGAGATTATATGCTCATATGTTAGAAAACTATGGTAGCAGATCTGAAACTCACATGGTACTATACAAGAGAAGCAAGAATATTGGAATATGTATTTCGAAATTTTATAATTTGAGAAGAAGTTCTACTCTATAGAGGTGTTATATCATTATTAGCACTTGTAGCATTTATAAGTGTATATATTGCATTTTTCAATCTACCTTTACTCCTTGTAATAAGTATCACAGCCAAAGTCCTACCGAATACATATACATATGCATCAAGAAAAAAGAATTGAAATTAGAATACAAACGTCGTGAGCTAAAATAAGAAGAAGGTATATATATATATGTGTGTATCAACCAAGAATAGGATATAAAAGCCGTGAATAAAACAATAAATAATTGTAACAACAATTATAAATGAATATATGAGCGGGGTAAGAGTCCAATCGAACCATGCAGCCACTATGACTCATATTAAATCATCGTTGTTATTTAATTTGCTGGGCATTGTGCTTATGTCAAATGAAATCGTAAAAACACCATCTGTCTAGGATGCTTGTATAAAATACGAATTCTACGTCCTGTCATTATGGATTTCAAGTCCAATATCAATATATGGTTTATGACACCAACTACAAACACAAAAACTATTGGTATATAAATGTGCGTTTTAGCATGCAAGCCAGTTATAACAACCTGGTTTTAATGGTAAGTAAAGTCGATGCAAACAATTGAAGCGGATGTGGCACTTTGCCATCCCTGCAAAACCCAGATCTCATAGAAATATACGTATACAAAAATGAAACAAATAAATTGTAAGGCGTGACCTTTGACATTCAGCGACGACTCGCGCAGAAGCGAGCTGGAAGATTCAACAGAGAATTTCGAGTTGCATGAAAAAGGCCATGCGGTATTCCAGTGAGAGTTGTACCAGTCAACGAAAATCTTGCGTATGTAAATGCATAAATAGCATGTTACTAGTTACCAGGGGTTAACTTAAAAACGACACTAACATTAAAATTTCTACTAAACCAGACGTGACATTATACAACTTATATGATTTACAGAGTACCTCATATATTGAAACCGCGAACCAGAGAAACAAAGGGGCCATATCCCTATAACTGAATATGGCTAAATAAATACTTAAATCCATAGGCAGCGAGTTCAAAAGTTAAATGTAGAGTTGAGAATAATTCTATAAAAACATAAATAGAAGGGTAACATGAGAAAATAGTTAACAGTACGCTGGGTAGGTTATCATGGAAATGCTTGTAGCAGAAATGCGTGGAGGAGATCTCAAAACCCGTCGAAAAACAAATATGACACGTAACTGTGGAAAGATTGTAAGATGGCTGACGAAGGTATCACCATTATCAGATACTACATAAAATCTAAATGCATGACCAATGTGGTTAACAAAAAACACAAGGTTATAGCCACGATAGAAACGTGACAGAAAATCTGAATAGCTCAGAAATCATTCACGGCTGAGTCGAGTTGGCTCGCTCACGCTGAAGATCTGTGTGTAATGAGTCCAGCGCCATCGCTACACTCAACTGCCGAATCCCTTCTTGGCTCCTGTATGAGAAATGGGACAATTACCAATAGCTACTCTTACTCAGTCAAAAACGAAACGGGCAAAGGAACTAGAACCCCTTACCTCGCCACCTCCGACCACGAGCAACTCTGCGCATAGGAATTCAGGGTAAATGAGTAGGGTCCGTCAGTCTCGTTGGTTTCCAGACCCTCTATCATCGTAGCTCTGGAAAAAAAAAAAACCCGGAAGAAATGAACAGAGGGCGAAAAATATTACCAAAACTGAAATAGAATAACCCAAAAAGGAATAGAAGGACTCTGTTAAAAATAGAATACGCTTACCTTATGCATTCTTCCTAGGTTGATGGTTGTCCGGGGTAGTCAGGCAAACAGAAGTCCAGCATAACGCATCTGACATACACAGAGTTAGTGATGTAAACCCCTACATTGTCAAGCTATTTGATTTACTAGTTCGAATCAACATCTACACAACTGGAAACCAAAATACAACCACAGAAACTAGCAATGATGCCCGAATAATAGAGGATTACGAATCCTGGATCACCATAGTTGCAGTGTTGATTTACCTGACTGGTAGGGAATGCGAAATCCAACGCAGGACCAACAGAACCTTATCTCTCGGCGCTCGAACTTAGCAGGGTTCGGAGTGAACCGGTCTTATGTAAAGCCTTCCGGGAAGAGTCATAGGAACACTCCACGCCATTTTCATCCATCTGTCGACCAGGTAGTTGAAGGAATCCCTATGAGCTTTGGAACCCTCTACATAAAGCGCATCAATACTCGTGAGATGTATAAACAAATACATCGCTACGTTGTTGGCAAGAGTATGTACACATGGCTTCAATGCGAAAGTCGAGGAGTAAATTTTACAAGAGGAGATGGTGGAAGGCCGTACTCCGAGGGCTGGGCAATTAAAGATCGCCGCGCGAGTACATAGAGGAGGTACCGTGTCATTCGGTGGACTTTGTTATGAGCTATTCGGGCCACGCGAGCCGTGCTTTTCCGCAGAGATTTACGAAAGCAACACGCAAACCCCAGTATTAAAATTGTCCAAATAAAATCGACCTCGTGATTTAAGGATACGCCGACCGCGTCGAACTATCACTGATATACAAACGTGTATCCCTTGTATGCCTTGCGGGATGTATCAAATCACAATTCTGAACATTGAGAATATGCATCCTGAGAGGAAATCGGACCAGATCATGGTAAGAGGTAAATTTCCGCCTATTAATAATCCACTCAACGGGTTGTTAAGATCGCTCAACCTTAATGAATAGAGAAAAACAATTATAGGTGTTATTAAATGGTTAACATATATATGTGCACCTTCGATTTATATTATTAAAGGTTTATATATATCAAGAAATTAGATGCGTGCTATATATCTATATGTTATATATATAGGTGCTATATATATATATGTGGATTCAACCAGGTAATGATATATATGTCTATGTGGTATATATATGTAGATTCAACAATATTGTGATAATTATATCGGTGATATATATATGAAGTCAACAATGGGTGATATAAATGTGTTACATATATATGCATTAGGTGCAACACTGAAAGACAGGAATGACCATATTATGTTTAGGGAGAATACCCTATGTTAATACCAAGAGTTCTGGATGTTATTTATATAGCTAAAGTGTATACCAAGAGGAAAATTCCCTGCTGCAAAAAGGGGATAGTGGGGTAATAACTATTTAATGAGTAGAGGAAATTTTAACAAGATGAAATGGGAAATGAAATTGCAGGACACCTTATGTAACCATCTAGGTGGAGAAGAAAAATAAAAAAATAAAAAAAAATTCTGAATCGGGAGGTGTTACAAATGGTATCGGAGCTCAAGTGAAAAAATTGGGCTGTTGTTATTGTGCTCACTAAATTCTGAATATTATTGAACATTGTAGAGATTGTTTTTTTGTATTACTAATCAAATGTATGAGTGTGCACAGTGGTACTAAAATGGCCGAAGAGGGAGGAATTTACGTGGATCTGCGAGATGAGTTTGCTACTCCAGATCCCAATGCCCCGGTAATGGCCATGTTGCATAGGATGCAACGAGAATTGGCTGAACTAAGAAGCCATAATGACATGTTGTCATCAGCCAGTAAGGAGCAGGAAAATCTCATCGTAGAATTCTTCTTCTCGAATGTACTCAAAGTATGCGAAGGTTCCGGAAAGAGAAAGATGGTAGAGTCTCTGATGATGATGCCGCTAGACATCAACATAATAGAAACGAGAAACCGGGGAGTCTTAAAGATCAACCTTCCTGCGATGAGAAGGAAGAAGATGCTGAAGCTTGGTTGCTGAACATGATCAAGTATTTCCAAGTATATGAATATGAGAGCAATCTGAAGGCTAGATTAGTTGTGTATCAGCTACAAGGAAAGGCTACACTGTGGTGGGAAGAGACAAAAATAGTGCATGCCATTGATGAAAAGACAGTTACTTGGTAAGATTTTCAGGCTAAGTTCAAAAGTCGTTATTTAAATGAACGATATTATGATGATAAAGCAAAAGAATTCCATGAACTTAGACTAGGACAGCTCACTATTGATGAGTTTTTCACTAAGTTTACCAATTTACTGAGATATGTTCCTTGCATTAGGGAAGAAAAAGCTAAGGAATATCTAAGGAATTCATGCTGCACTTCCCAATCTATTCATTGGACCTTGGGAATATCTTGTCAGCAATAAGCAAATAAGAGGCCTCGGATATAAAATTGAGGTATCAATTCATACTTTAGATTATTCAAAAACCATCAAATTTCAAAGTGTTGGGTTTCTTTATGGCAATTAATCTTCACTTGTTCATACTCTTCCTCCACAACAACAAATTGTTAAATGTCAACATTGTAATCAAGTTTTTCATGTGAAATATAATTTTTTTGATCTTCATGCATCTAAGAAATGTGGTTAGAACACTGATTATTCAAACATATGCTTCAAAAACAAGCATGTGCAAGAATACAAATTCACCTTAGATGGATCACTCCTTCATAATCGACTTCAATAGCCAAGAAGATATTTCACTCATATCACATAATTTTTTAACGCATACTGAAAATTCTTCAGTTAATTTTTCTTCATCTTCTCACCTTGTATCTCACAAAGGGGGAATCAATGGTAATTTACAAGTTTCAGAGATAAATCAACTAAGCTTGAGCCACAACCTGCACTTTCTACCTTATCCTATAGCCAGATACAACCATACCCAGATTTAGAGTTATAGTGGGAGATGAGGAATCCTCTAACAATTCCTTTGGTTGGTGGCTTTCCTTAAACCACTACATGTTGAAGAAATCCATTTTTCTAGGTTGAACATACCCCTCTTAAAATAATTAAGGAGCACTTCCTCTAGAAGAATAATTTAGCTTCTTCCTACATTTGGAAGAGATCCAGGAATCACACTAAGCATTACAGGTTGAGACCCAAACGTATCCCTTTTCACAAAAATTTGGAGCACTTCCTCCAGTTGAAGACTTGAACTTCTTACCATATTTGGAAGAGTTCCAGGAATTGCATTAAGTATTCCAGTGTTGGTGGTCATCCTTTAAACATCACCGATTAAGAAAACTTCATATTAGGGGGGGGGGGGGGGGTTCTTCTTGGTCTAGTATATACCCCTTCGAATTAAGAGGGGGGATGTTGGACACCTAATCCACTAATGATTATGGTTTGGAAGTAGAAGAATCACCAAATTCCTAGATACCACTTGTTGTATGGAAACCAAGGGTCATAAAAATCTATTAAAAATATATATCTTGTGAATCATAAATGAAACTCACATTTATATTACCTTCTTTCCTTACCATGTGTGTCTTCAACATTCAAAAACATATGCAATTATATAGAAATGAAAACATCATCATCAATGAAGTAGAACATAAAGGAATAATAGAAGAAAATCATTCATACATAGAGACACCATGATTGGTGAGAGACCATAGAAAAACCTACTACATGGAAACCCTTTTAAATTATTATTTTTATAAGATTTTCATTTAACAATTCAGGAAAAGAGAGTAAAATTATCTATATCTCCAACCATAAACCTATTTAGAAAAATAAAATAAATTATATCCATGAGATGAGCCCAACAATGCTAATAATCCAAAACCTTCATTCAGAAGCATGTGATCAATTTTTATTGTCTATTGTGAACTGGAAACTATTTGGTCAACTGAAAATTCAAACCCTAGGTCTCAACCAAACAGAGAGAGTTTTGTGGATGTAGTTGAAACCCTTCAACTGCACGCATAGGCATGCATGCCTAAAATCATGGCCAAAATATTCTTGTGAAGAGCATGTGGTTGTGACCCAAAACCCTAGACATGTGTGCAAGTTTAATACCGTGCAATTTTAGACTTGTGCAAGCCAATCTCCGTGATCTATCTCAGACCTG
Source organism: Pinus albicaulis (assembly GCA_034641835.2). NCBI lineage: Eukaryota > Viridiplantae > Streptophyta > Pinopsida > Pinales > Pinaceae > Pinus > Pinus albicaulis. The sequence goes on from CM076572.1 coordinate 846,214,445, forward strand.
TGCAAGCCAATCTCTGTGAGTTACCTCAGAGCTGTGCGAACCAAAACTAAAGAAGAGAATAGAAGAATTATTCATGATCATTTCCAAATGTGGTGGACATAACTTTTATTTATAGAATTCCAAGAGTGTCCAGTTTTCTTTAAGGTCGACCTCATCAAATATGCACATGTGAGATTTATTTCAAAAATACACTTTCCCTTGTCCAAATTGAGTGCTTCAATAGTAAAAATGTGTCCTATCGAAAAGAAGAATCTCGTCCCATGGTTCGAATTTGTCACTCGGCTACCAAATTAATACTAGTTCTATCTTGCACTCATTCATAAGTGACAAATAAAAAGGTAGTTATAAATGTTTAGAAAAAGGTGTTGCATTGTATTAATACTATAACTACCTAGTTAGGATCAACCTTATTGTGTTAAATAACTTTATTATAGTAAAATAACATATTTTACATGAGTCCATTAATTTTTCTTTCAATCATATTTATAACCATTCTTATTTATTTAGAAAAATAACATGGAATTAGAATGGAAACATTGGAAGTTTGTGTTTAATACAACTTGTACTAGCTAGTGAATATATTGAGAAAATTATGATGTATCAATTCATTCTTATTTATTGGTTTGAATATTCAATTTATCACTCGCACTAGAAAGGAATATGAATTTAGTTCAAATAAAAAATAGAGTGAGTCAAGGTATGTAGTAGGAAAAATAATTGATAAATCCCCCAAGCATTATTTAAAGGAAATAAAAGTTATTTATTGATTAAAAACACTACCATGAGGAATGGAAAATTATAATATTCAAATATTGAATAGAATGAGGGAGAAAACATTCTTAATATCTAAAATCTCTTTTACTTAATAAAGATGATGACATTATTTGTATTCAAATACATGTCAATAATCTTATTCTACCCATAATTATTAGACACTATAATATAAAATAATCCTAGTTCATTCTTCCTCACGTGAAATTTCGAACCATATGATTACCCTTTGCAATGAGTGACAACTGACTTCACTAAAGGAATAATAATTCATCTTCTCCAACCAATTCTTACTTTATGCTCCCCACATGAAATTAAAAAGTGATCGAATGTGTTCGTTAACTACAAATTATGATAACATTTCAAATATTTGAGAACATGTGTGAAGAAATCTAAATAGAAATCTAAATTCAGAAACATAAAAGACATATGCATCTTAGGTTTTTTCCAAAATGTGTGAATACATATAAATTTAGCCAATACAAGTGCTTCATTATTGTTAAAATTTTCCAATAAATTGTAAAACTCTAAATAATAGTAGTCTTCCATTTTTACCTAAGACACAAAAGGACAAGTGGTATATGTTGTCATAAACATGATTCTTCTTTTCCAACTTTAGCATTACGTTATGTAGGAACATATATAGGTTTATTTAATTACCTTAAGAAAAAGATAGGAGACATACAAGTTTATTTTTTCTTCGTTGTAAAAGTCATTCAAAAGTAATTATTTTATTTTCATAACTGACATTATTTCTAGCAAAATTTCGTTTTAATTGTGTGTTCTTTTAAGTGACTAGCATAATTATGAAAGTTTGGAATTTATTAGGAAAAGTAGGGATCTAATATAGGAGATTATTAATATAGGTTTTTCTATGGATTTTGGGAGTTATTTCTGAATAATGGGAAATGGGACATGCATGTGGATTGGTGTACATTATTTAATTTAGGAGATCTATGTTTTGAGAATCAAGGAAGCAGTTTAATATAGGAATCTTGTAATTTAGGTTGCAAGCTCCACTTATATTAGGGTTATGGCATACTCTGATGAATCCATAATTGGTTCAAATAATGTTTGTAGAAGAGAAACATCTAAAAATTTGTTTAATTAGTATTTTTAACTATACCATAATCATTAACAGGGTGTTAAAATCCACATAAATACTTGATGTAATAAGTTTTCACTCATATAATTGACTAATACAACGATAGCTAGATAATATTTAAGAAGTAAAGTCATATTGTACCAATAATACAACTTACTGAGAGATATAATGGAATCAAACCCATTATACTAAATGCCTTTATTATAATAAAATAATATCTTTTACATGACTAGTTGAGTACCTTTCCTAACCATGTTTATTGCAAATTCATATTATGAAGATGTAATAATTCCTCCAAAGTCCCATATTACTATCTTAGTAGTTACATTTATTAACAAAGTGTGTGTTCAACACAGCCAACCATAAAAGTTAGGAGTTTTAGAGAAATAGACAATGCTTACTCAATATCTCAAGGATGACATGGCAACAAGATGAATTTAGCAGTATTTAGTCGGTAATTTCTAATATATCTAATTTTATAATGAGTTAGCGTTGTTGAAAACACCTCCTTAATTTAAGATCAACCTTTGACATGCTCTAAATGCTCAAATATTTTCATGAAAGTTCACTTTTATTGCAATAAGTTATATTTGAAAAAGGTTTTAAAGTTAGATATGGTTTAGATGTGAGTTTTTATTTTTATTTTTTTTTATAAAAAGAAGTATTTTATATAATTATTTTATGTTCAAATGTAATTTCATCCCATTTTTCTTATGAAAACACTCATTTCTTCTCATATTGATATCTCCATGTTGGAATCACTTATGGATTGTCATTCAAGTTAGTTAAAAGGAAAATTTATAGTTGGAGAAAATTAGAAATATAAATCTATGTTATATATTAGTATAAGAACATTTCAAATTTAATAACATAAATTTTCTTTATTAAGTTATTTTAACTTTCAATTTATTAAATGTAAAAAAATAAAAATAAATAGGATGAAAATCCTTTTTTTTTTAAACATTAAAAATAAAATAAATTTATTGTATTTTTTTAGGAGAAAGAGAAACCGATATAAGTAATATAAATATTTTAATATTTTAATATTGAATTATAAAATATATTTAACTTTTCTAAACACATTAAACAGAAATTATAAATTGAAAAAATAAAAAAATGAAATCATTTTTCATATTAACTAAATAAATATAATTAACAAATTAACATACTTTAAATTTATTTAAATAAAATTTCCATAATGACCAACACTTTAATATTAAAATAGGAATTGAAAATTGACCTAAAGTACCTTGCAATATCTATTGAAGGGCATGTATTAGTCCCTGCCTACCATAAAACAGGGACTATAACTATCCGTTGCCATTGAATTCATATTCATTTTCTTTTACCTTTTTTCTTTATCAATATTTAACCAAAATTTCAGGCGTATCAATTTGGCTTCACCGAAATTGAACCACAAAACAGGGACTATAACTATCAGTTACCATTGAATTCATATTCATTTGCTTTTACCTTCTTTCTTTACCAATATTTAACCAAAATTTATGAATATCAATTTGGCTTCACTCAAATTTAACCAAAGTTTTCAATTGCACCTCTTATTGGGAACTTCAGTTGGATAGAGGCAAAGTTACACTCCATACCCAAAGTTTATGTTGTAAAAGCCTATTCATATTTTCATAACTAGACTAAAGCTAGCATTACTCTAGCATTATTCTTGTCAAGTATAATTTAATCTTATGAGTGATATAGATTCTAGTTTGATCATCCATGGCCTCCACAACATGACTAGGGCTGGTTGTTATGCTGCCATCTCTCTGCTGAAAATATTTTCCGCTGTTTTCATATGGCTACCCATCACTCGGCTCCCCATCATTTTTTTTTGTCACTTCTCCACTAAAAATATTCTCCTATGTTTCGAGACAGCTCCCCATAACTTGGCTCCCCACAGTTTATTTCCTTGCTGCCAACTGCTTTATTTTCTTTCTTAACCACTCCCACCGCCTATTTTCTGACCTGCAAAATGACTACCAGTAAGTGTTAGAAGAATAGCATAAAATGAATTCACTATGAAGTCTGTATTAGTTCACATATTATAAACAAGTGAATGGAAATTCAAATATGTTGAGAAGTGAGAAGAGAAACCACATGGATGCTGAGTAGCTATAGAAGAATACATGAACAGGCCATTAACGCCTAGATTATAGGTGATAAAAATTATTGGATTAAAAGTAATATTCTTGTTACCAGTAATTTTGTTGTAACTAGAAAAACACAATACCAAAACATGCTCCAACACTTTTTTATGTTTTCTCTGAAGTAGCAATTCAATTCTTTTAATCCTTTTAATTTAATTTTTATGGGTAATTTGTTATAATTTCATAAAAAAATAATAGAAATAAATGTTTATATTTTCTAGCTTTTATTACATGCTTATACATGCAAATCAATTCACTATATCTATTGAATGGAGTATTCCATAGTGCTATTATGGTTGATTAACATAACATCGTTCACATGCAAGCCATCCCTGTTGAAACAGAAATCCTGCATTAGTTATGGAGAGGTGCAACAAAATATGTCATCTCTATGACCATATGTAATAAAAAAGAAGTGCAGGAAGATGTAGCCCATTTTTGTAGCATCAATACGTGCTGACGTGCTTAGTTTGATACCTTGAAAGAAAATAGATTGAAACCCTTTGAATATGCACAAATTTACAGAGGGAGAATGACCGCCACCCACAATAACCATGGTTGAGATTTTTTACTACTTAATAATTTAAACAATGCAAACAATGCAGAGAATATAGGGAATTTTTAGTCTATTTGATTGGACCCTTCCTAGTTATTAAGGACTTGAAGAATTGATATTATAAAATTAAGGACTTGGGAGGACAAGTAAATAAAATTCATTGATCGAAAACGGTGTCCGAGTTTTTTTTTTTTATTCTTTCACAATGGACCAAAATGGAAAAATGTGGGCTCAATCATAGGTACAAATGTTCAGAAAAATAAAAGTGTAATTTAAATTTTCAGAAAAGGAATAAACATTTCACCTCCATCATGATCTGATATCTAAGAATTTCAAAATGTTGGTAATTCATAACTCTTTCCTTATTTGTAGTTCCAAACTCTTCCCGATTGGCATAATTATGTTGTAAGTTCACAATGCTATATATGGTATTAGGTTATTGTCCCTACAACAACTATCAAAATATGCATACTCATGTCGCATGTCATTCAAAGGCTCTTTAATACACATGCAACTGTAGGTCAAAAGAGGTATGGCTGCCTTTCTATATTTCTGACTTGGTTGGCTTTGTTTAGCTGGTCTAGTGATAGTATCACACTTTACTCTCTATGTGCTCATCTTTCTTATTTTGTAAGCTTCCGGAAATATACATTCCTATAATCAGATACTCATTGGCCACCAGCTCTCATATTATTTGTAGCCTTCCATAGACATTCTTCTCCACCTCATAATTTCACATAAGTGACTATGTATTCTAGCTCCACATGAGAAGGAATAGTCTTCAAGCGCTTTTCACTAGGGCCTTCATCCATTTTACAGTCTTTGTAGCTCCAACGTCATTTTTGGACATGATATCAATAGTATGGAATTTTATTCCAACATTTCTTTTTCACCTGCCCTAGAACCATTCTTAAACCGCAAGGAAAGCGAGGAACGCGGGCCCAAGAATAAGTTCTCACCCAACCTAGAATCCAAGGAGCATCTAGTAAATGTGGGACATCTTGGGAATTTAATATATCAAACTAGATGCACGGGTATGTAACATCTCTATGCTTGAGACCGAGACCACCAACCAACTAATATCGCCCCAATTTACTCAATCCCATAGTCTTCAAAAGATAAAGCCACTCAATCCCAAATGGTAAAGTATCAGAGAGAAATTTAGGACACATCCAAACCCCATAAGTAAACCAAGCCCAATGTGCTAAAATCCAAGACCTTACATTTTATCCAAAGTATGGAATGGAGATAGAAATTCTAGCGATTTCCAGTGCTACTGAGGATGCCCCTCAATGTTGGAATTTCTAATAATTCCAGAACAATGACTGAGAGAATAATACTCTCCTTCTAACATAGAGAATAAAAATAAATTTTCTTACTGATGGAAAGAGATGACATAAATAGCTTTCTCTTTCATTAACAGAACTGAAACTATTACAAAATGATAGATTTCTTCCTCCTCTGAGGGATTTACAAAAAACTGGAATGACTGCTATAAACATAGTGCACACTAATCTTCTATGTCTCTCAAAACACACAAAATAGTGCTTTGTTATGCTTCACTATGTTTTCTCTGCCTGCGGGCTTACACAACAATACAACACAAAAAACACAGTACAATGCCTTAAGCCTACAGGCTTTTTTACTCTTTTATATGGTGCAACGGAATGAAAACATAAAACAAAGAAATAAACAAAAAACTTTAAACTAAAATATCTCTTGCGCGATATGCGAGTGGAGCCCACATCGCAATCGGCGATCGGTGAAACAAAAAACTTGGCGGACAGACCTTTGAACTTGTGATGAGTGATGTACGATGGATGTGGGGTCCACTTTAGGAATAATATTAATATAAAGAATATGGTTCTGAAATGCTATGACAAAGTTTATGTTTAAGAAGTGCACTACACAGATTTCCCGGCACTCAGAGTAATGGGATGCAAGCTCAAAATATGAATAGAAAGAAGCTAAAGAATGTTCCAAATGCACTCACAGAATACAAAATTTTCTGTGTCTCAAAGATGCAAAGACAAGTCAAGCCCCGCATCTTCTGTACTAGGAGTAACCGTATGGCTAGTTGTTGTATTGTGCTTCTCAGGATCTTTGTTTCGGGCCCTTTTCTCTAGAGGATCTTCGGTTCTAGCCCTTTTCACTGAAGGTAAACTCCTCGACGCCAATTCGATGTCATTTATGGCCCTTTTCATGGAAGGCAAAGAGCTCGATGCCAATTTTCCGTTAACGTTTCATGCAAGCTGCTCAAACCAAGACTGATTATTTGATACCTCAAAATTGTGAGGAAGACTTCTATTAGAATCAAAGAGAGGATGAGTTGGCTGCTGCCCTACAACAGGATTCTGAAAGCTGTCGGTTGGTAGAGGATTCAGAAAATGATTCATTTTGCAATTGGAAGCAAAGAGAGAATGATTAGGCTGCTGCCCAGCAACAAGACACTGAAATTTGTTAGTTGAAAGGCTATTCAGAAAAGGATTCATTTTGGTTGTCGTTTGCTCAATCTTATGGCCATTCTGATGGCTTCCCAGTGCCTTAGAATCATAGAACTTTTTTGAACAATAGCGGCAAGGAAAGACGCGGCCCTTAGAGCGTTCTTAGGGTTTGACCCCTGATTATGATTATAATATAATATAAAATATTATTTCGAGTTGGATGTTTCATTTACATGGATAGATGGAAAACAACCCTTGATTAGGGCATCATCTATCAAAGACATGTTTAGTATATCCAAAATACCTTTTGTTGACATTTTTATTTTATTTCGCATAGTTTGAGGCGGCCGCATTAAAAAACATAGTAGATTAAAGAAATGTTTGGTATATATCGAAAATAGTCTTTGTTGACCTTTTATATTTTATTTCACATAGTTTTAGGAGGTCATATTACATAAAATTGATTTTTTCTGCCTTATTTTGTCCAGAAATTCAGAAATTCACGGAAACTTGAAAAAATTATATTAAAGACAACTTTATACATAAGGCCTTTTTGTTGTGTAATAAATTGATCATTTAATAGTTTAAACATATTTTTTTAAACATAAATCTAAACCAAACACTTTTTATGTCTCGAGTGAATTAGTCAAGGATTTTTGGAGATGTTTTTTATTTTGTTTGTCAAGTTATATGTGGTTTTGCAGACTTGACCTATGGTTTAAGGTGTCACTTTTGGGCCATATGAACTTTTTGATGTTTGATTTTGGGTTGCCTTGTTGAGCGGGCGCCAATATTCAACTAGTTATGCTAATAAAATTTAAAGACTTTTGGAAATATATTTGTCAAGAAAAATTTTCATTATGATTTTTTATTTTTTTATTTTTCTAAATTTTTAATCATCTTATGTTTAATCAAACAAAAATATTTAAAATTGACTTTTATCATTAAAGCTTCTATTTATTAAAATAATTTTTTATTAAATAAAAAAAATCTTTTTATGTAAATATTTGACCCTCATGATAAACTACATTATCCAAAGAATAATGTCAAAGTAATATGAATCATAAACGTTTGAACTCATACAATTTTTTATGTATTAATTTTTTTTTTACATTATTATTAATTAACAACTAAAATTTAAAATAATTATGATTAAATATAAAAACCATCATTATGTTGATATTACTTATGATACATTTCACTATAATTTGTGAGATGTTGTCGATATTGTTAGTATTTTGTTTGATCAGATAAGTCGGCGATTATTGTTATTCATAATTCATATAAAAAATGAGTAATGGATTTTTCAAAGTGTTAATTCTATTTATGCATTAAAAACTGTATTTTAAATAATAATAAAAATAGCAATCTTACTTGAAATTGTCTTGCTATATTTTTGTGACAAATTTCATTTATAAGTTAGACTATACCTAAAAAAAATGCCTTAACAATACACCAACCATTATCTCTAATATATTAAATATTATTAAGCAAAAAAAACATTTTGTAGGTTTAATGATAAGTTATTACAAATAATGTGAAATTTAAATTAAGATAATTAAAAAAAATGATATTTTATGATAAATTTATGTGTTCATAATATATGTTATTATAAATTTTAAGATTTTTTTAGGATTACCAAAAAATTTATATTATGATAAATAAATTAAATTGGAAAATTGTGTTGTAACATTGTACATTAAAATAAATAAAAAATGTTAAGATTCTATTTTTTTAAATATCTGTCTTTTTTTATTCTACCAATCAAACTATTGATCTTAGAGATGTTAAAATGTCATCATCATGATTATAAGGGGGAATGTATAGTCTATGGGACTTTGAATATTTTAGGGTGAGTAGTTTTACATTTGTCGAATGTCTTCGAATTAGTTAATTTTCAGTTTGAATAAATCAAACTTGTAGTCACAGTCGTTGTCATAAGTTCGAATGTCACTGTCCAAAACATCACCATGTGTGTAGTCATTAAGTTGTTTGGTCAAAATCTTGAAATAGCGTTGAGTCGTGAGGATTCATTGTCACAAATTTTGAACAATTGAGTCATGTGGTATGTGTCAATCATGAATCTGTCAGAAGGTCTAATTGAGTTAGTTTCAAGTCAGTTTCAGTTGAAAATATTACTACTCAAAGAAAGATGACCATTGGGAGCAACACCTTTATTTTCCTTTCCTAGTCTATTAAATTTTCCCCAAGACTCTAAAACCACATCCTATATTTCCCATCTCCCATTTTCCATTTATTAAATCATATACCTCACCCCCTATCATTAATAATGTTTTATTCATAATCTATGCAACTCTCATATTCCCCATCTTAATATAGTTCCGCCCCTTAAATGGTCATGATTGCAAATCATATTTGACACTAACCATATATCCTCTCCACTACTCAAAATCTCATACCCAACCAAGATTTCTAATGATTATCATACTTAAACCATCATACCCTTCAATGATCCACCTTGTGACATCACACTAAAAGACAAACTTTACAGAAAATTCAAATCGAATCAACAGACCACCATATCCTTCACTAGGTTGCCTAAAGTCTTGATCTCCAAGCTAGTTAATCGTTATCATAGAATGGTAAACATTAATTTGTAGCCAAGTCAATCGAGAGATGAAATCTACAACAATAGTGACTGCATAAATTGTTGATGCGCATAGGCGCTATGCAGTCATCGCTACACACAGAGTGCTATGCAATTGTTATGCAACATTTTTCGAAAGCCCCATAATACTGACATGACTTGGTTTAAAAGATGAGAATATTCATAAAAAAACTTTTAGAACGAGATTTGGACATTATGAGTTCGTGGTATTACCTTTTTGTCTCACCAACGCCAACACTACCTTCATGTGTCTAATGAAAAATTTCCTCCACAAATATATTGATAAATTTGTGTTATTTTTTATAGATAAATTCCTGGTGTATTTGAAGAATGAGGAAGAGCACTAGGAACATCTTAGGGTAGTGCTACAAACATTAAGGGTACACAATTTGTATGAAAAAATAAGCAAGTGTGAGTTTTGTAAGCAAAGGATTCAATATTTGGGGTATCTTATTTCCAAGGATGGGTTGTTAGTATAACCTCCAAAGGTACAAGAAATTTTAAATTAGCTGGTACACAAATATGTAGCATCAATATATTCATTCATGGGTATTTCAGGTTATTACCATAGATTTTTAGAAGGTTTTTCCACATTATCCTACCCCATTACCTCCCTTCAGAAAAGGGGATAAAATTTGAATGGATAGCCAAGTGTCAAGAAATCTTCAACAAGTTAAAATAGAAACTGACCACAACCCCCATCCTAAAAATTGCAGATCCAGTCAAAGAATTTACGGTGTGCACGAATTCTTGTATAGAGGGGTTGGGAGGAGCGTTACCGCAGGATAATCCCATCATAGCTTATGAATCCAAAACAATGAAAAAACATGAAAAAAACTATGTAGTTTATTACTTATAATTAGTTGTTTTCATACATGCTTTGAAGTTGTGGAGACATTATTTGTTGGGAAAGATGTTTGTATTCATGTATGACCATATTATCTTGAAATTATTTTTTAGTCAACCTGATTTAAATGCAAGACAAGCTAGGTGGTTAGATTTCCTTAGTGAATTTGAAATGGAAATAGAACACATCAAGGGAAAATAAAATAAAATCGTAGATACATTAAGTAGACACTCAAATTATGTATTATCTAACATGGGTAGTAGTGTGAAGACATATTTTGAGGAGCAGGTCCAGGAGTCTCTACCGCAAGAACTAAGGTATCATGAATTCCAGCTAAAAATACAATCAAAAGGGATTCTATGGTATGATATAAAAAAATTGGACTAATTGGGTGTCAGTAGAGGCTCTATATTCCTAATGTAATTGCCTTAAAACATATGATAATGGATGAATACCATAAAATACCATACACGAGCCATCTAGGTTACCAAAAAATTGTAACAAAATTATGAAAGAAATTTATCTAGGTAGGTATGAAGAAGGATATAGCAGATTATTTGGAAAAATATTATAGTGTAAACAAGTAAAAGTGGAACATCAACACCCTGTAGGATTGTTAAGCCCACTTCCAAATCTACAATGGAAGTGGGAAGTGATATCCATCTATTTTCTAACTAGGCTACCCAGAACTAAATATCTACATGACTCCATTATGGTGGTGGTGGGCACATTGACCAAAGCTACACATTTTAATCCTGTGTAGTCTACCTTTGGAACAACTTAGGTGGCCAACATTTTCATGAAGGGAATTTTCAAACTTTATGGGGTACCAAAGATGATAGTCTCTAACAGAGACGAAACAATCACCTCGAGCTTCTCGAAAGCTTTGTCTGGAGGAATGGGGACCAAACTGAACTTCAGCACGACATACCATCCCCAGATAGGTGGTCAAACTGAAAGGAAAATCAAATTATGGAAGACATGCTTCATATGTATGTAATGGATAGGCCCATGAAGTGGGAAGACTTTCTTCACTTGGAAAAATTTTCATATAATAATAGCTACCAATCCTCTATAAATATGAGCATATTTACGGCTTTTCCTGGTAGAAAATGCCATACCCCACTCAACTAGAGTCAACCTAATGATTGATTGGTTCTTGGAGCATAGGAATTATATGAAATGGATAAAAAAATTATGAAAATCCAACGAAACATGAAGACATCCTAAGAGTGACAGAAGAGTTATGCTGAAAAAAATGACAAAAAAATATTTTAAGGTTGGAGATCATGTCTATTTGAGGGTTAAGCCTCCAAAAAGTACCCTCAATACTGGCAGTTATGCCAAGTTGGAAACATTATTTTGTGGGCCATTTGAGATTTTGGATCGAATGGGTCCAGTGGCGAATGAGTTGGCTGTACCTAGTGATGTTAAAATACATAATGTTTTTCATGTATCATTATTAAAGAAATTTTCTCATGATCCTTCTCATGTGGTTGAATTGAATTTCATACAGGTGGAACCCGAAGGGGAATTTCTTCCAGAACCACTTCATATCTTGGAGCGAGAAGAAGCCGTGCTCCAAAATAGAATCATATCCTGGGTGAAGGTGTAGTTGATGCACTTTACACTTGAGGATCCGACTTGGGAGCAGGAGGATAACATGAAGGAATATCATCCAACACGTTTCAAGGAATCAAATGTTTGAATTCTAAACACCAGGGATGATGCTTTTGTTTTAGGGGGGGACTATGTAATAACCCAGATTTTCAAATTCATTTTGTTTTAATTACTAAACTATTTATAGGTAGGACAACCTATTATATTAGATATAAGGAAACATTTATAATACTATAAGGAATATTTTTTGAAATAATACTAAGAAAGTTGAATATTAATCTGGAAAAAGAAATAAGTATAAAGAGATCTTAAATTCCAATCCATGTGCATAGGATGGAATTTTGTACTTTCCCCAAAAAAGAAAAATCTCCTGAAAATAACCTTGGGGAGTAAGAGATTATTTGATTCTCCTTAGATTGAAGAAAAATATTAGGGAAAAGACCCAGCGAGATGGAAACAACACTAAGAATGGGTAATAAAATAAATGATGTGGGAGAAGAAGGCTTTAAGGATTAAAAAACCTATACTTTTGTGAAAAAAAATGAAAGAAATCCTAGGCTATGGGGATCAGCATCCCAGAATAATGGGACGTCTTTATGGAAACAATGTTGGGGGAAAGTGGGCATAAAAAATCCTTCACCAGGACAATAAGGGGGTTTTTAGCTCTGGGGACAAGAGGGTTCAGCATAGGAGGAAAATATTTCTTTCCATGATTAATTTTCCAACTAGTTAGATAACTTCATCGGTGATAGAATATAATTACTGTATATAAAATTATTGTATTTTATATGCTTATGTGTGGATAATGATGGCATGATTATTTACCAATGGAGGTCTGAAATTCTAGGAATAAATGTTGTAAATTAAGTTTGGTTTGTTAATGGTCAAAAAACAATTACTGGGATATCCGGCTGAACAACACCAATTTAATTATGTAGAGTGCATTCTGTAGCAGAATCCATAAAGACTATTATGCTAATATGGAAGTTTTTTTAATGTTTTGATATCTTAAAACTATATTCCCCATCTATGACAATGGGGACAGTCAAAGAAGCTCTGAGTAGGGAAATAAATACACAATATTGAGTTATTTGCAGTATATCTCATGTCGATATTGTACACTTCTAATTCTATACAGCTAGTCGTATATATTACCCAAGGTAAATTCCAACAATATTGAGGAAAATTCATTCACATAGGACGCCCTTGTCGTGCATGAAATAATCGTGTTGAAAGTTTTAATGGTCTAGAAGTAAATAAGAAATACAGAAAAATGTTTCCAAAAAATAGCATGTGTTACATAGAAAATAGAGAAAAATGCACAAAATTCACATTTGGAACTATGAGTTATTATTACATCTACCTGAAAAAATAAATATATTTCAATAGGACAAATAACTAACTATACAGACCAAGATACTGAAATAGTGTAAACAGAAGACATGTAAAGACTTATATAATGTTACCCAAGAAATAATGCATACCTCTTTGATTATAAATCTGAGGTAGATTCTCATAGGAATACTATAGATAAGTAGAGATTTTTACAAAAGTATTCATGAATTTATATTTTCAACATAAGATAAAATTGAACATTTTAACTACAGTTCAAGCTAGGGCTTGCCCAATAATGTAACCTCACATTTACCTTATCTAGTACCCTATAAGAAAGAAGAAAAATATATATAGCCATGATCAGGAGAACAGCAGGCCAAACTCTCTTGAGAAACAAGGAGAAGTCATACATTAAGTTACAAGTACATGTATAAATTTCAAGTAATAGCATAAATTATAGAACAATAGTACAATGTACTTTGTGCATAGATAACTCCCCAACACATAAGCATGTCAACATAACTTTAAAAAAAATGGAGAGAGCCAAAATTCAAATCCATCACTATAATTAAAGAAGATTCTAGGTGACATTCATTAAATAAAAACTATAATGTATAGGAGAAAAACCGATATGGTGCCATATAGAAAGTATGAAGAAAAATTAGAATAATAAATGGGTCCAGGAGTCCGAAGATACACCATGTATAAAAGGCTCCAAGGCAGTTTAAATGTAAATTGAAATTATACATAAAAGGAGGTATGTATTTCATGAAATTGTTCAGACTCAAACAATCACATTCAATCTTTGTGTGGCATGTAATAATCCAGTGGATGTCGAAACCATAACCCTAACCCAATCACAGAAAAGGCATACCACACCAACTTGTGGTGTTGAAGTCGAGCTTGACCTGGAATGGTAAAGAGCATTGTTAGACAGATATTTTTAGTGCGTGATATAGAAGGCGGCCAGCTAAATGTGGTTCCCACCTAACACACCTACCAAGCCACACAAGAACTGGAATTAAACAAAGAATATTTATACATAAAAAAGGAAAAGTAGCTAAAGCATAGAATAGTGGTAGTGTGTCATCTCAGACGCCTAAATGGAGAGAACCAGCTCCAAAAAAGAGAAGCACAGATATCAACGCCTTGAAATAAGCGACTTTGGAGGCGTTAACTCTCCAATACATTACATGAATGAACAATTCTTGGATATACAAATGACCAAAACCTCCTTCTATATATAGGAGTCCATGGGGCCACAATATAATCCTAGTGGGGCCACAATGTAATCCTAGCCGACCTAACAATAATAATGTAAGGGCACAATAATAACAATATGGGGGTTACAGGGGTACAAAAATAAAAATAAGGGGGGCTACACTAACATAATAAGGGACTACGCTATTAATATAGGGACTTAACATGCCCCTCTCCTTCAAACAAGTGTTGTCCTCAACGCTTGATTATTTCTTGATGCTTCTGTATAAAATTCTCATCCTCCCATGTGAAATATTTTACAGGAAATTTATTCCACTTGCTGAGATACTCTGAAATTAATCGTACTTGTTGAGTTCTTTTTTCTATGACTGCTTCATAACTTCTTTCGATGTGATGTTGATCTTCCCGTTGTTTCATTAGATTCTGCACCAAAGTTGGGTTATCCTTTGAGAGTTGGAGAACTTGTTGTTGATGCTCGATGTGATCTTCGACTAGTTTATCATCCATATTAGCTATTATTTGATCCTTCAAACCATCCAACTTAGCCTTCATATTTTTTTAAACCATTCATGACATTCTGTTGTTCTTCGTAAGATCAAAATTAAGCTACTTGGTATCAGTAATTTTGATATTCATACCGCAATTTTTCCTCTTCATGCATTGGGTATAAGCTTTGAGGGTATTAATGGGTATGGAATTATTTTTGGAGTGAATTATAAAACCCAATACTAATAAAAATTCTAAAATATGCCCTTGGAATCACTTCAAACTACTTTTTCAAACAAACGTTATGCAATTTTAAAAACAAATACACACCTTTACTTTCTTTTGAGAGCCTGGAGACAGTACCTGAATTATCTTCATACCAGATCCTCAATATCTCAAATTCTGCCTCGTAGTGCTCCTTCAAAGTTTTCTTAAAATGCCATAGTTCTGATCTGATTTGGATTCTTCAAGGCAAAGTTATGTCCAATCTCCCACAATGACCCAATTTTGGACTGGTTCAGTAGAGCGAACTTATATGACTTGCCATGTGTCATTGTTTCCTCCTTTGGCTCTGAAATTGATATACTGAAAACTAAAGTACGTGTACTTACGACCACTTTTACATCATTCCAATCTAATGCTCAGAGAGAGAGCTATGAAGATTTTCCCACAATCACCTCTTTGAGATAAAATTCAAAAGCCTCAAAAAGCCCTAACGTACACAGATCATATCTCTGAAAATATTGCAAACCAATATCTAAATTTTTTTGAAAATGTTCCTCAGGATTGCGAATTCGTACTCTAAAAATTTCAGTTTTTGAACCTTCGTAGAAAAAAATTTATTACGAAAATACCACGATGACCTGTTTAGGTTAAAATGAGGAGCCCGCAAAATGAAATAACTTGCATAGATCATATCTCCAAAAATATTGTGAACCAAGTTCTGAAATATTGCGATGTCTTCAGATTTTGGCTTTACTCTAAAAATTTCAGCTTCTGAAACTTCGTAGAAAAAACGTTATAGCAAAAATGCCACGATGACCTGTTTGGAGCAGCGAAACCCTAGAATCCAAAGCTCTGATACCAAATGTTGTGTAACCAGCTCCAAAAATAGAAGAAAAGAGATATCAACGCCTTAGAAATGAGCCACTTCGAGGGGGAAACCTCCAATACATTACATAAATGAACAATTCTTGGATGATACAAATGAACAAAACCTCCTTCTATATATAGGAGTCCATGGGGCCACAATATAATCGAAGTGGGGCCACAATGTAATCCTAGCCGACCTAACAATAATAATAAGGGCACGTATAATAATAATATGGGTTTATTGTGGCATGTCAGTACAAATAAGGGGGATACACTCTGAATATCATAAGTGGACTACCCTATTATTTCGATGCTTCTATATGTAACCTCATCCTCCCATGTGGAATCTTCTGGGTGGGTAACTTCTTCCACTTGTCGCTTAAATTGATCGATTTCGTAGTTATTGCCTTTTGTTTAAGGATCGGCTTTAGAACTTCGTTTTACTCAGATTTTTATCTTCGTTGTTTATTTTGATTTTGCAATTAAAGTGTTATCCTTTGAGAGTCGCATAACTTATTCTTGATGCTTGATGTGATATTCCACTACTTTATCATCCATATTAGCTTTTATTTGATCCTTCAAACCATCCAAATTATCCTCCATTTATGCTTTTAAACCATCTATGTCATCTTTGGTTGCTCTTTATAAGATCAATTTTTTTTTCACTTGGTATCGTAATTTTGATATATCTTACTACAATTATTCCTCTTCAAGCATCGATACTGACATAAATTCTTCAATATGCCCTTGGAATCTCTCCAAACTAATTTTTCAAACAAACATTATGCAATTAAAAAAAGAAAAATACACACCTTTTTCTTTCTTTTGAGGAGATCGATGTTGAAACTGATGTATCTTTGTAATTTTAGATCCCTGATATTTTTATTTTTGGTCCTTTAGTAGCCCTCTAAATCTTCTTTCCAATGCCATAAGTTTGACCGGATTTGGATTCTTCAAGACAAAGTTATGCCCAATCTCCCACCATGACCTAGTTATGGACTCGTTCAGTAGAGTGAACTTGTACGATGTGCCACATGTCACTGTTTCTTCCTTCAGCTCTGAAAATGATACATAGGAAACCAAATTCTGTTTAATTTTTGCCATTTTTTACAGAATTCCAATCCGATGCTCATAGAGAGAGTTATGACGATTTTCCCAAGGTCGCCTTTTTGAGATGAAATTCAGGATCCTACAAAAACCCTAACTTCCATAGATCATATCTCCTATAATATTGCAAACCAATATCTGAAATTTTTACACGAAGTTCCTCAGGATTGCTTCGAAAATAGTATTTTTTATCTCCTTCGAATTTGTGAGTGGAAAATTCCAGACATAGACCGTTCAAGCAACAAACCCTAGAATCCAAATCTTTGATACGAAATGTTATGAAAAGAGAGATCACAACAATAACAATAACAATGTAAGGGCACAACAATAACAATAGTGGGCTTCTATGGGGCATAATAATAAAAATATGGGGACTACATGGGAAAAAAAAATAACAATAAGAGGGCTATACTAACAATAACAATAAGGGGATACACTAGTATTATAGCAACCTAACAATACATCAAGGACCTAAACAAATTTATGTGGCAAGTAGGATCCAACAGAGTAGAATCTGAATTCCTCAACTTCTTTAGATTGGTAATCATAATATTCATCATAGGCTTATTGTCCATCATGTTTTTCTTTTTAATAATATTGATCAGATATTTACCTTGACCATGATATATTTCACCTGGCTTCTTCAAAACATCTAGTCCCAAATCGTAATGCATAATCCTAGGATCCTTGATATCAAACTTGGTTGCTAACTGTTTCTTGCATTCCTGAATTTGATGATCTACCCCTATGCTAAGAAGATCATCCACATACAATAGTATGATGGATGGTTCACCTTAGACCACAACGATTTATAGGTTAGGATCTCCAGATCTCTTGCTAAAACCAAGTCTCATTAGGTGCACTTCCAATCTTGCATACCACGCTCTAGGTGATTTATTTAAGCCATGTAAGGCCTTATTCAGCCTACATACATGAGTCTCCCTATGATTTATTTCAAATCCTTGAGTTTTCAATCTAAACCTCTTCATCAATAGTCCCATGGAAGAAAATTTATCGTAGTATCCATTCTATGGATGTTCCATCCTATACAACCAAAGAAACAATTACATAGTTTTTTATTTATCTAGTTGTAGGAGAAAAGGTTTCTTTTTGTAATCACATTTTCATCTATAAGAGCCTCGCTATAAACCTTGCTTTGTAGTTATCAATTTCGCCATCCAATAAATGTGCTTTATCTTGTACATACATTTTGAAGTGACTATGGATTTGTCACTTGGCCTAGGTATAATTTCCCAGACATCGTTATTCACAATTGACTGGTATTCTTCTTAAATTGCATTCCTCCATTCTTGATGTTTACTTGCATCTTCAGAGGAGGAAGGTTCCTCTTCAATGAGATTTTTCATATATCTAGCATACCCAAAATACCTTTTTGGTTTGTTACTTTCTCAAAAGGTCCCCTTAGTTGTTTGTTCTTGTACTTCTTCTAGAGTAGCTCTTAACCAAGCAAGGCTCTTTTTATTTTCTGGAAAAAAATAGTTGTTGCATAGGCTCGTAGGACCTTTCAAAATATTATTGAGTAGATGTCTACTCCTTGACTGCGATGTCGCTTAGATCCTTAAAGATAGGTATTTCTTATTCATTAGAGTCGACCGGAACATATTTTGATTTCTTGTAAGTTATACTTTCATCAACAGGAGATCTCTTTACTTCAATTCGAGGACCCTCCTTAATATAGATTATGTACGCTTTCGATGAAGCACTATACCCAACAAAGATTCCTTTTAAATATTTCTATCTATTATCCTTATATAATGCACTCCACATATTTCCCCTCCTAGACGTGGCCACCCTTGCCGCTCCATCATAATTTATTCTGTGATTTTTTATTCTCATTCTTCTATCCATGCTACAAAAAAGGGTTATATGTTGCAAAGGTGTGTACTACTTCAAATCTCGAGTAAGATCACACACTTGTCAAAAAGGTAAATCTTTGACCATCTAATAACATTCCCAAACATTACCAATAATTCAAGATAAGCCAATTGAGTTAGAGAGAGACATTATAGGAGAATGATGTTGAGTATCAAATACAAGTATTACTAGAGAAGTGGTAGTATGGGCCCATAACACTATTCATACCCATGGAAAAAATAATTAGTATATGTAGATTTCTTATCTTTATTAGGGAATGAAGGAATTGATGGGGAGAGTCTTGTTGGACCAAAATGAAGCCAAGGAAGAGGCTCTCCAAGTGTGGGATTATATACAACTTCCCATAAAATACTTGGGCCAATGTTTGTAGTGATAAGAGGATCGGTTTTTCGTTACTCCTGAACTAAGTGGCTCTCTAGATAGGGGGGGAATTCATATTGAAGTGGTCCCTTTTGACCCTTCCCATTCAACATAAGAGATGTTAGTATAATTTTTATTATGGGTTCTATATTTATCTGAATATTTTGGTTTCATGTTAAATAGTATAGGTCTTAGGACTAGACTTTCATAACTTTTTTTAGAAATTTAACTTCTCATGTATGGATTTTCAAGAACTTAAGGTTTTAGCAGTAGTATGGTTTCCCCAATTCCAGACGAGGGAAAAATTTGATGACAAACTTTTCTCTCTTTTGACATATCAATCGAATCTTTATTTTACCAAAGAAAAATAAAGGAGATAATAAAAAGAGTAATGTGGATACATATAAGATATACGGGTAATTTAAAATAGGGGAGCATTTATTCTTAAAAGTTAATCCAAATAAGATTTATTTGAATTTGGTAATATCTACCAAGATAGTAATGATATTTTATTGTTCATTCAATATATTGGATAGAATAGAACTTGTTTCACACATGCTTGCATTGTATACCTCCATGAAAGTTCATTATGTACTTCATTTTTCATTATTATAAAAGTATGTGCATGCTCTTAGCCATCTTATTGATTGGACTCTATATTGGGATAAATCCAATGTGTATACTAAATAGGAAGCTCATAAAGTTCTAGAATACAACCATAGGGTAGTTAAATGTCTAGTGGACCTAGTACATCCCTAAAGAAGCAACATTCAATATGGATGATGTAATGTTGCTAGCATACTCACACACACACACACACACACACTGATATATATATATATATATATATATATATATATATATATATATATATATATATATATATATCTATGTATGTATGTATGTATACGTATACATACATACATACACATACATACATACATACATACATACATACATACATACATATATATATATATATATATATATATATATATATATATATATATATATATATGATGATGATGATGATGATGATGATGATGATTTGCACCAGTAATGGTACAAAAATTTGGGGAGGGGAATGCAAAACCGCAAATTTTATCCATAGATTAAAAATGCATATTTTTGTATACAATGAATGACTAAGGTACAAGTGATGTATATTGTAAATATTGCAACCCATGACTATTAAATTATAACCCATGACTCTTAGTGGGTGTTCATCATTCACCCTATGAAAATCCTTGGGAGTGCCTATGCAAGCATGATTGTGACAAAATTTGGGAATTGGATTTTATGAGAGTTATGTGGAAATTGTTTCCATGTATCTAAAGACCATAAAAGGATTCTAATTTTATTTGGTATTTTTTATTGTGAAAATGATTCCTATGATATATTTTTTGTTCTCTTATTTTTGGCTCAAGCATCTTATACCTATACTAAAATTTGACTAAGGGGGTATCAAGAACACTTTCCCTTGCATTTAATTATGCAAGATTTTCTTAAATACTTGTCATGTTTTCTTTTCTTTTTTGTCTGATTTTCTTTGGTGTTTTTTCATATATTCAATTTTGAAATTGATAGGAAAATTATAAATATATGAAGAAAAAATATTCATTGAATCAAAATATGAATTGTAAAAATTGAAGAAGGATAAGACATTTAATATGATTAATTGAATTAAAGTAAATGTTGTAAAACCCCATGTGTAAATTATTAGAAATGTGTAATCATCTCCCTTCCAAAATAATAAATATTCTCGAACTAAGGAAGGTGTTACCTATTTGACCCAAAATCTAAGGTCTGTTACGAATATGGGGTTACCAAAAGCCTCATTTTTGGAAACTTTGGTTAATTTAATTCTGATGCCACGATTATGATCAACTCATTGATATCTTTTCGGAGATATAAATTTTATCTTAATCTGAGTCGTAGCTGAGAAATAGGACGACATTATGTCATAGAAACCACTTTTTCACATTATTTCATACTACAAGCTAATGAGTTACAAACACTAGGGGTAGGTAGTCTCCCTATCATAGGGTTCCACAAATGTGCCAGAGGTGGGGCCTACTGACTAGGTAATTTTGATGTTGCGTTCTTAACTATAAACTCCACGCAGTTCCTCCATAATTCAAATTGCTTAGTGGTTTTAAGATTATCCACATAAAAATACACTAAAAATATTCTATTCTGTCAATGGCGTAATGGTCTAGTGTGGGGACCACATGACACAGTTCCAGTGGGTTGAGTTCCACTAGTGTACCAGATCCCTTTCGTTCTTGGAGACATAGATTTGATGGTCAATATTGTCCCATCGATATTTTATGGTTGATATTATCCCACTGACCCCAAAACCCAATTTATCTGTCTATTGAATCTCACATCCCCGAGGTTTGGAACCTCAACTTTTAGTGATTTTTATGGATAACAGATGAGAAAAGCCAAAATAAAAAATTCCTACTAGCTTGTCCCAACGGTATGAAGCCATGAATTTTGAATTACTGAACCAGAATGAGAGGAAGGACATAAGAAAAAGGCATAAAATACAACAAATACAGAAGATGAGAAACAACATGTGTCTAAAGGTAAATACACATAGTCTATACCAAAGGACAAGATTATAAAGGAATTTAGATCTACTATCCCATGAAAATATAATTAAACACATCCTTAGAACATATATTCTCTATTAATTACATAAATATTAACATTCTCTTTAAGATTCAAACCTGTCTACAAAATGAAAAAGAAGAAATTGAGTTTTTGTAGGTCGAATCACAATATCAACAAGATTAGGTACAACACAAAACACATAATTATGAACTGGTTATTTTTCAGAACAATCCCTTATTGGACTTTGAAATAGGCTCCCGTTAGCATCCATAAAGTGGTCAAGTCGGTAGAGGTGAGGCTCATCACCATCAAGTGCCAATTTGAGGAGATGTTTTGCATAAAGATGCATAAATTCATCCTGCACTTCCCAAGTTGGTCATCAGACCTTGGGAATATCTTGTCAGCAATAAGCCAATAAGAGGCCTCAGATATAAAAATGAGGTATCAATTCATACTCAATATTATTCAAAATCCATCAAATTTCAAAGTTTTGGGTTTCTTTATTGCGATTAATCTTGACTTGTTCATACTCTTCCTCCACAACAAAAAATTGTCAATTGTCGACATTGTAATCGAGTTTTGCATGTGAAATATAATTTTTTTGATCTTCATACATCTAAGAAATGTGGTTATCACACTCATTATTCAAACACGTGCTTCAAAAACAAGCATCTGCAAGAACACAAATTCACCTTAGATGGATCAGTCCTTCATAATCGACTTCAATAGCCAAGAAGATATTTCATTCATATCACATAATTTTTTCACGCATACTGAAAATTCTTACAGTTAATTTTTCTTCATATTATCACCTTGTATCTCACAAAGGGGGAATCAATGGTAATTTACAAGTTTCAGAGATATATAAACTAAGCCTGAGCCACAACCTGAACTTTTTACCTTATCCTATAGCCAGATAAAACCATACCTAGATTCAGAGCTATAGTGGGAGAGGAGGAATCCTCTAACAATTACTTTGGTTGGTTTCTTTCCTTAAACTACTACATGTTGAATACATCCATTTTTCTAGGTTGAATGCATCCCTCTTAAAATAATTAAGGAGCACTTCCTCTAGCAGAATAATTTAGCTTCTTCCAACATTTGGAAGAGATCCGGGAATCACACTAAGCATTACAGGTTGAGACCCAAAGGTCTCACTTTTCAAAAAAAAATGGAGCACTTCCTCCTGTAGAAGACTTGAACTTCTTTCCATATTTGGAAGAGTTCTAGGAACTACACTAAGCATTCTAGTGTTGGTGGTCATCCTTAAACCATCACCGATTGAGACAACTTCAGATTAAGCGGGGGGGTGTTCTTCTTGGATTCATATATACCCCTTCGAATTAAGAGGGGGGCATGTTGGACACCTAATCCACTAGTGATTATGGTGTGGAAGTTGAAGAATCACCAAATTCCTAGACAACACTTGTTGTATGGAAACCAAGGGTCATAACAATCTATTAAAAATATATATCTTCTGAATAATAAATGAAACTCACATTTATCTTACCTTCTTTCTTTACCATGTGTGTCTTCAACATTAAAAAACATATGAAATTATATAGAAATGTAAACATCATCATCAATGAAGTAGAACATAAATGAATAATAGAAAAAAATCATTCACACATAGAGACACCACGATTGGTGAGAGACCATAGAAAAACCCACTAGGGGGAAACCCTTTCAAATTTTTATTTTTATTAGATTTTCATTTAACAATTTAGGAAAAGAGAGTAAAATTATCTATATCTCCAACCATAAACCTATTTAGAAAAATAAATTAAATTATATCCATTAGATGAACCCAACAATGCTAATAATCCAAAACCTTCATTCTGAAGCATGCTATAAATTTTTATTGTTTGTGGTCAATTGGAAAATATTTGGTCAACTGAAAATTCAAACCCTATGTCTCAACCACATAGAGAGAGTGTTATGCGTGCAATTGAAACCCTTCAATGGCGTGCATAGGCATGTATGCCTAAAATCATAGCCAAAATATTCTTGCGAAGAGCATGTGGTTGTGACCCAAAACCCTACATATGTGTGCAAGTTTCATACCATTCAATTTTAGACCTGTGCGAGCTAATCTCCGTGATCTATCTTAGACCTGTGCAAGCCAATCTCTGTGAGCTACCTCAGACCTGTGCGAGCCAAAACCAAAGAAGAGAATAGAAGAATTCTTCATGATCATTTCCAAATGTGGTGGACATCACTTTTATTTATAGACTTCCAAGAGTGTCCAATTTTATTTACGGTCGACCTTATCAAATAATCACATGTGCGATTTATTTCAAAAATACACTTTCCCTTGTCCAAATTGAGTGCTTCAATTGTAAAAATGTGTCCTATCGAAAAGAGGAATCTTGTCCCATGGTTCGAATTTGTCACTCGGCTACCAAATTAATACTAGTTCTATCTTGCACTCATTCATAAGTGACAAATAAAAAGGTAGTTATAAATATTTACAAAAAGGTGTTGCATTGTGCTTATACTATAACTACTTAGTTAGGATGAACCTCATTGTTTCAAATAAATTTATTATAATAAAATAACATATTTTACATGAGTCCATTAATGTTTCTTTCAATCATATTTATAACCATTCTTATTTATTTAAAAAAATAACATGGAATTAGAATGGAAACATTGGAAGTTTGTGTTGAATACAACTTGTACTAGCTAGTGAATATATTGAGAAAATTATGATGTATCAATTCATTTTTATTTATTGGTTTGAATATTTAATTTATCACTCACACTAGAAAGTAATATTAATTTAGTTCAAATAAAAAATAGAGTGAGTTAAGGTATGTAGTAGGAAAAATAATTGGTAAATCCCCAAGGCATCATTGAAGGAAATAAAAGTTATTGATGGATTAAAAACACTATCATGAGGAATAGAAACTTAGAATATTCAAATATTGAATAGAATGAGGGAGAAAACCTTCTTAATATCTAAAATCTCTTTTACTTAATGAAAATTATGACATTATTTGTATTCAAATACATCTTATCCTACCCATAATTATTAGACACTATAAGGTAAAATAATCCAAGTTCATTCTTCCTCATGTGAAATTTTGGAACCCTATGATTACCCTTTGCAATGAGTGACAACTAATTTCACTAAAGGAATAATAATTCATCTTCTCCAACCAGTTCTTACTTTATGCTCTCCACAAGAAATTAATAAGTGATTGAATGTGTCCATTAACTACAAATTATGAGAACATTTCAAATATTTAAGAACATGTGTGAAGAAATCTAAATTTAGAAACATAGAAGACTTATGCATCTTAGGTTTTTTCCAATATATGTGAATGAATATAAATTCAGCCAGATACAAGTGCTTTATTATTGTTAAAATTTTCCAATAAATTGTAAAACTCTAAATAATAGTAGGCTTCCATTTTTACCTTAGACACAAAATGACAAGTGATATATGTTGTCATAAACATGATTCTTCTTTTCCAAATTTAGAATTAAGGTATGTAGGATCATATATAGGTTTGTTTAATTACCATAAGAAAAAATAGGAGACATACAAGTTTATTTTTTTTCCTTGTAAAAGTCATTGGAAAGTAATTATTTTATTTTCACAAGTGACATTATTTCTAGCAAAATTGCATTTTAATACTGTGTTCTTTTAAGTGACTAGCATAATTATGAAATATTGGCACTTAGTAGGCAAAGTAGGGATCTAGTGTAGGAGACTATTAATATATGTTTTTCTCAAATATTTTATAATATATGGATTTTGGGAGTTATTCCTAAACAATGGGGAAATGGGACATGCATGTGGATTGTTGTACATTATTTAATTTAGGAGATCTATTTTTTGAGAATCAAGGATGTGGTTCAATATAGGAATCTGGTAATTTAGGTTGCAAGCTCCACTTATATTACGGTTATGGCATACTGTGATGAATCCCTTATTGATTTAAATAATGTTTGTAGAAGAGAAATATCTAAAAATGTGTTTAATTAATAATTTTAACTATACTATAATCATTAGCAGGGTGTTAAAATCCAAATTAAAATACTTAATGTAATAAGGTTTCACTCATATAAATGACTAATAAAATGATAGTTAGATAATATTTAAGAAATAAAGTGATATTGTACCAATAACACAACTTACTCAGAGATATAATGGAATCAACCCCATTGTACTATATGCCTTTATTATAATAAAATAATATCTTTTACATGACCAGTTGAGTACCTTTTCTAACCATGCTTATTAGAAATTTGTATTATGAAGGTGTAATAATTCCTCCAAAGTCCTATATTACTATCTTAGTAGTTAGGTTTGTTAACAAAGTGTGTGTTCAACAAGGCCAACAATAAAGGTTAGTAGTTTTACAGAAATAGACAATGCTTATTCCATATCTCAAGGATGACAAGGCAACAAGATGAATTTAACAATATTTAGTTAGTAAGCTCTAATATATCTAATTTTATAATGAGTTAGCATTTTTGACAACACCTCCTTAATTTAGGATCAACCTATGACATGCTCTAAATGCTCAAATATTTACATGAAATTTCACTCTCATGGCAATAAGTTATATTTGAAAAAGGTTTTAAAGTTAGATATGGTTTAGACGTGAGTTTTTTATTTTTTATTTTTTTTATAAAATGAAGTATTTTATATACATATTTTATTTTCAAATGTAGTTTCATCTCATTCCTCTTATGAAAACCCTTATTTCTTCTCATATTGATATCTCCATGTTGGAATCACCTATGGATTTTCATTCAAGTTAGTTAAAAGGAAACTTTTTTGTTGGAGAAAATTAGTAATATAAATCTATGTTATATATTATTAGAAGGACATTTCAAATTTAATAACATAAATTTATTTTATTAATTTATTTTAACTTTCAATTTATTAAATGTAAAAAAAATAAAATGAATAGAATGAAAATTACAAGTTTTCTAAAAACATTACAAATCAAATAAATTTATTGTATTTTTTTTTAGGAAAAGAGAAGCTGATATAAATAATATAGATATTTTCATATTTTCATATTGGATTATAACATATATTTAACTTTTCTAAACACAATAAACACAATAATAAATTGGAAAAATAAAAAAATAGAAATCATTTTTCATATTAACTAAATAAATATAATTGACAAAGTAACATATCTTAAATTTCTTTCAATAAAATTTCCAAAATGACAGAGACTTTAATATTAAAATGGGAATTGAAAATTGACATGAAGAACTCTGCAATATCTATTAAAGGGCATGTTATTAGTCCCTGCCTACCACAAAACAGGGGCTATAACGATTGGTTGCCATTAAATTCATATTCATTTGCTTTTACCTTCTTTCTTTACCAATATTTAACCAAAATTTCCAAGTATCAATTTGGCTTCACCCAAATTTAATCAAAGTTTTCAATTGCACCTCTTATTGGGAAGCTCAGGTGGATAGAGGCAAAGTTACACTGGATACCAAAAGTTTAGGTTACAAAAGCCTATTCATATTTTCATCATTCGACTAATGCTAGCATTACTCTAGCATTAGTCTTCTCACATTAAATGTTAGTAAAATTTAATCTTCTGAGTGATATAGATTCTAGTTTGATCGTCCATGGACCCCACAACTTGGCTAGTTGGCTGGTTGTTTTGCTGCCACTTCTCTGCTGAAAATATTTTCCTCTGTTTGCATATGGATGCCCATCACTCGGCTCCCCATCATTGTTTTGTTGTCACTTCTCCACTAAAATTATTCTCCCATCACTCGGCTCCTCATCATTGTTTTGTTGTCACTTCACTAAAAATATTCTCCTATGTTTCGAGATAGCTCCCCACCGTTTATTTGTTTGCTTCCAACCGATTTATTTTCTTTCTTAACCACTCCCACCGCTTATTTTCGTACCTGCAAGATGACTACCAGTAAGTGTTAGAAGAATAGCATAAAATAAATTCACTATGAGGTCTGTATTAGTTCACATATTATAAACAAATGAATAGATATGAAAATATATTGAGAAGTGAGAAGAGAAACCACATGGATGCTGAGAAGCTATAGAAGAATACATGAACAAGCTATTAACTCCTGGATTATAGGTGATAAAAATTCTTGGATTAAGAGTAATATTTTTGTTACCAGGAATTCTGTTGTAACTAGAAAAACACAATACCAAAACATGCTCCAATACTTGTTTATGTTTTCTCTGAAGTAGAAATTCAATTCTTTTAATCCTTTTAATTTTATTTTTACCAGTAATTTGTTATAATTGCAGAAAAAAAACAATAGCAATACATGTTTATATTTCTAGATTTTATTACATGCTTATACCTGCAAATCAATTCACTATATCTATCGAATAGATTATTCGATAGTGCTTTTATGGCTGATTAACATAACATCGTTCACATGCAAGCCATCCCCGTTGAAACACAAAGCTTGCATTACTTATGGAGAGGTGCAACAAAATATGCCATCTCTATGACCATATGTAATAAAAAAGAAGTGCAAGAATATGTTTAACACCTTGAAAGAAAAGAGATTGAAACCCTTCGAATATGCACAAATTTACAGAGAGAGAATGACCGCCACCCGCAATAACCATGTTTTAGATTTGTTACTACTTAATAATTTAAACAATTTAGAGAATATAGGGAATTTTTAGCCTAATTTGATTGGACCCTTCCTAGTTATTAAGGACTTAAGAATGGATGTTATAAAATTAAGGACTTGGGAGGTCAAGCAAATAAAATTCATTGCTCGAAAGCGGTGTCTTGGTTTTTGTTTTGATGCTTTCACAATGGACCAAAATGGAAAAAATGTGGGCTCTATCACAGTTACAAATGTTCAGAAAAATAAAGGTGTAATTTAAATTTGCAGAAAAGGAATAAACATTTTACCTCCATCATGATCTGATATTTAAGAATTTCAAAATGGTGGTAATTCATACCTTTGTCCTTATTTGTAGTGCCAAACTCTTCTCGGTTGGCATAATGATGTTGTACGTTCACAATGCTATATATGGTATTAGGTTATTGTCCCTACAACAACGATCAAAATATGCATACTCATGTCGCATGTCATTCAAAGGATCTTTAATACACATTCAACTGTAGGGCGAAAGTGGTATGGCTGGCTTCCTATATTTCTGACTTGGTTGGCTTTGTTTAGCTGGTCTAATGATAGTATCACACATTACTCTCTATGTGTTCCTCTTCCTTCTTTTGTAAGCTTCTGGACATATGCATTCCTACTCCAATCAGATACTCATTGGCCACCAGCTCTCATATTATTTTCATCTTTCCATAGACATTCTTCTCCACCTCAGAATTTCACATAAGTGACTGTGTATTCTAGCTCCACATGAGAAGGCATAGTCTTCCAGTGCCTTTCACCAGGGCCTTCATCCATTTTACAGTATTTGCAGCTCCAACGTCATTTGTGGACATGATATCAATAGTATAGAATTTTATTCCAAAGTTTCTTTTGACCTGCGCTAGAACCATTCCTAAACCGAGAGGAAAGCGAGGAACGCGGGCCCAAGAATAAGCGCTCATCCAACCTAGAATCCAAGGCATATCTAGTAATGTGGGACATCTTGGGAATTTAAAAAACCAAGCCGGATGCATGGGCATGTAACATCTCGATGCTTGAGATCAAGAACACCAACCAACTGATACCGCCCCGATTTACTCAATCCCAAATGGTAAAGTATCAAAGAGAAATTTAGGATAGATCCAAACCCCATAAGTAAACCAAGCCCAATGTGCTAAAATCCGAGACCTTACATTTTATCCAAACAATGGAATGGAGCTAGAAATTCTAGCGATTTCCAACGCTACTGAAAATAGTGATTTGTAGGGCTACTAACCTACCAGCTCCTCAACCCGCTCAAGAGGATGCTTATATGAGAGTGCTTGTGTTTTCAAGCACTATTGAAAATAGTGATTTGTAGGGCTACTGACCTACCAGCTCCTCAACCCGCTCAAGAGGATGCTTATATGAGAGTGCTTGTGTTTTCAAGCGCTATTGAAAATAGTGATTTGTAGGGCTACTAACCTACCAGCTCCTCAACCCGCTCAAGAGGATGCTTATATGAGAGTGCTTGTGTCTTCCTAGATGCACTCTTCTTTAGATAGCAAAGATGAAGGTAGTGGCTTCAGTTTCCCCAGAACAACCACCGAAAGCATAGGGAGAGCCAATTTCAACTGACATTCTAACATTTCCCATTCTCACGCATACCCACCATTCCCCATTACACACTGCAGTACAATGTGTCTGCATTACTCTTTCAATATGCCTCCACGCTTTCTACTCAACCTGCAACAATCAACATCGGTATTTTGTACGCTTTCAAGAACCAATCCCCCGGCACTCTATAGCTTCCAGGTAGCCTCATAAGAACAAAAATGTTTCAATTGCATCTTGACTTAACCAATGACCCAATTCCGAAGCATTATGACTTTACTGTCCATAATGCACATGGTTTTTGTAAATAACTCTCACACTTCAACGATGCTCTCCACTTCATTCTGAAACCATACCCCCTCATGCACGCCTAAACAATGAAGCTTACTTCCCCACCAACAACCCTAGTTTCACATCACCTCTTACCGAGAGCAAGGGTTTGAAGGAGAAAGACACATACTAGCTAGGGTTTGAAGGAGAAAGACACGTACTAGCTAGGTCTGGTCTCCTGGCTGGTCCATTGGTAGTCATCTTTCATTTGCTAACTTTCTGACGTAGGTGGTCTCGCGCCCAATGCCCGTACTCCTAATATTTCATGGCAAAAATGTAGTCAGAAAAAAATTCGATGGCTATTAAACAGCCTAAGCACCCTCTCATCTCGAAATCATGGAAAAAACCAAATCAATATGCAAATGGTTTGACAGTTTGATTCTCTTAGGGGAATTAAAACTGACCCCACCTAAAAATGTGAGCTCTGATCCCCACTTGAGGATGCCACCACGATATCACGTCAAAACAACTTGTAAAAAATACATAGAAAACTGAAAATAGGGAATGGAGGTGCCAACATATGTTGCAACTTCGGTGAAAATTTTATTTACATTTGTCATTTTTTTATTATATTATAATGCACGTTGAGATATGGTTTTGACTGAGTGTAGGAGTCAATTGGTGGGCCAATAAACTAATATGTATGTCGTAATTGTAGTTCCTGTTCAACCGAAAAATGACATCCAACTTAGGGAAACCTCCATTTCGAGTGCCTTTTGACTCCTACCTCATAGATAAGGATCAATGCTTGCATCAAGTTCATCAACTAGTCTTTCTCCCGGAATCATGTTTAAAAGGATCGTTGGTTATTCAAGCGAGATCTCGTAACTCGCTGCTTGCACTAGTTGTTTTTTAATGAAATTGAGAATCACCAATTTCATAGGGTTTACTTTCTAGAATTGATAAGAGTAAACAAAATAATAAATCTAAAAATTAAAAAATACAAATCATTATTTTCATATTAACTAAATAAATATAACTTACGAAATAACACAAAATAACATTTACATTTGTAATAGTCTAAAAAAATCTATAGAATAATCCAGAAATTTCAGCGAAGTTTCAGATTTCATATCTGGGTCTTCCTACTTTAGGAATAATATTAATATAAAGAATATGGTTTTGAAGTGCTATGACAAAGTATATGTTTAAGAAGTTCACTTCACAGATTTCACGGAGACTCAGGGGAATGGGATGCAAGCTCAAAATTTGAACAGAAAGAAGCTAAAGAATGTTCCAAATGCACTCACAGAATATAAATTTTTCTGTCTCTCAAAGATGCAAAGACAAGTCGAGCTCCACATCTTTTGTACTAGGAGTAACCGTACGGCTAGCTGTTGTATTGTGCTGCTCAGGATCTTTGTTTCAGGCCCTTTTCTCTGGAGGATCTTCGGTTCTGGCCCTTTTCACTGAAGGTAAACTCCTCTACGCCAATTCGATGTCATTTATGGCCCTTTTCACGGAAGGCAAAGAGCTGGATGCCAATTTTCCGTTAACGTTTCGTGCAAGCTGCTCAAACCGAGACTGATTATTTGATACCTCAAAATTGTGAGGACTGCTATTAGAAGCGAAGAGAGGATGAGTAGGCTGCTGCCCTACAACAGGTTTCTGAAAGCTGTCGGTTGGCACAGGATTCAGAAAAGGATTCGTTTTGTAATTGGAAGCAAAGAGAGAATGAGTAGGCTGCTGCCCAGCAACAGGATACTGAAAGCTGTTAGTTGGCAGGCTATTCAGAAAAGGATTCGTTTTGCTTGCCGTTTGCTCAATCTTATGGGCATTCTGATGGCCTCCCAGTGCCTTAGAATCGTAGAACTTTTTTGAACAATAGCGGCAAGGAAGGACGCGGCCCTTAGAGCGCTGGGCGGAGATTTTGCTCTTGGAAGCGGAACCCTTTAACTCTGGCACGTCGTTATGGCATTCCTTTTTTGCACGGGTTTCTTCGACTAAAAATGTTCTTGCCTTTGCCTTTACTGAGCGGTCGTCATGGCCAAAATTAGTGCAGAGTTGAGCGAGATCCACTCCAAACAGTCTGGTCCCACGCTTCTGGTGATCGCCGTCAGACGCCATGGATGGATATCTGGACACTTCTAGTCTCTGCCCTAGTGTTATATTTCTATATACGCCGAACTTAAAAACTACTATCTGCGTTTCCGGACTCTTACCCGAAAAAGGACACTGCCTGTTGGTATAATACAAGAAAGTGTTTTATAGGCTTCAACATATTCTAACATATCCCATTCTTTGACCGTGTCTTATGAAACCGTTACATGTAGTGACTGGTGCTCACGCAACCTAGGGAAGTAACTTCCAATATTTATTGAAAAGCGGGCAAACAAACCCACTGTTAGATATGTTAGGGCTCCCTGGATTTCGAAATCCAGGCAAAAGATGAACGTTGCATGGAAAGAAGAGTGGAACTTAGCACTCAATAGCCCGTGACTTCCGCTTCTTTGACAGTGGATTTAACGTTTCTTGCATCGACCATGATTTGTTTCCTTTTACCGAAAACTAAAATAAAATATTCAGCTCTTAGGGTTTGACCCCTGATTATGATTTTAATATAAAATAAAATATAAAATATTATTTCGAGTTGGATGTTTCATTTACTTGGATAGATGGAAAACAGCAACTGATTAGTGCATAGTAGATGAAAGACATGTTTAGTATATCGAAAATACCTTTTGTTGACATTTTTATTTTTATTTCGCATAGTTTTAGGAGGCCGCATTAAAAAACATAGTAGATTAAAGAAATGTTTCGCATATATCGAAAATACCATTTCTAGACCTTTTATATTTTATTTCACATAGTTTTAGGAGGTCATATTAAATAAAATTGGTTTTTCTGCCTTATTTCGGCCAGAAATTGACGGGAAATTTCAAAAAATTACATTAAAGACCACTCTATACATAGGGTCTTTGTATTGTGTAATAATTTGATAATTAAATATTTTAAACCCATTTTTTTAAACATAAATCTAAACCAAACTTAAATTATATAAATATAATTGTTATGGGGATAATCAAATACATTTTATGTCTCGAGTGAATTAGTCAAGAGATTTTGGAGATGTTTTTTATTTTGTTTGTCAAGTTATATGTGATCTTCCATATTTGACTTATGGTTTGAGGTGTTACTTTTGGGCCACATCATCCTTTTGATGTTTGGTCTTCGATTGCCTTGTTAATTGGGCCGATTCTCAACAAATTGTGCTAGTAAAACTTGACTACTTTTGAAAATGTGTTTGTTAAGAGAAATGTTCATTATGATTTTTTGTTTTTTTATTTTTCTAAATTTTTAATCTTATGTTTAATCAAACAAAATTATTTAAAAATAAATTTTATGATTAAAACTTCTATTTATTAAACTAATTTTTTATTAAATAAAACAAATCTTTTTATATAAATATCTGGCCCTCATGATAAACTACATTATCCAAAGAATAATCTCAAAATAATATGAATCATAAAAGTTTGAACTCATACAACCTTTTATGTATTAATTTTTTGTTTTTTATATTATTATTAATTAACAAATAAAATTTACAATAATTACAACTAAATATAAAGACCACCATTAACATATTATATTATTGTTAATGCTATTTATCATAATCTTATCGATAAAATTATGATATTAAATATTTTATTTTGATTTGGTGATTAAGTCGGTGAGATTGTTCACTTGTTTTATAGTTTTAACATAAAAATGAGTAATGGATTTTTCAAAGAGTTGATTTTATTTATGCGTTAAAAAATATATTTCAAATAATAATAAAAATAACAATCTTACTTGAAATTGTCTTGCTAGATTTCTATGACAAATTTCATTTATAAGTTAGACTACACCTAAAAATGCCTTAACAATACACCAGCTATATCTCTAATATATTAAATATTATTAAGTAAAAAAATTAAGTGTAGGTTTGATGATAAGTTATTACAAATAATGTGAAATTTAAATTAAGATAATTTAAAAAAAAATGATATTTTATGATAAATTTATGTGTTCATAATATATGTTTATGTAGAAATTTAACTTTGAGATATTTTTTTTGGATTACCAAAAAAAATAAATTATGATAACTAAATTAAATTGGAAAATTGTATTGTAACATTGTACATTAAAATTAATAAATAATGTGAAAATTTTAATTTTTTAAATATCTCTCTTTTTTGGATTCTGCCAATCAAATTATTGATCTTAGAGATGTTAAAACATCGTCATCATGATTACAAGGGAAAATGTATAGTCTATGGGGCTTTGAATATGTTAGGGTCAGTCATTTTACATTTGTCGAATGTCTTCAAATTACTTAATTTTCAGTTTGAATAAATCAAACTTATAGTCATAGTCGTTGTCATATGTTCGAATGTCACTGTCCAAACAGTGGTTTGGTTGAAAGATTGAAATAACATTGAGTCGTGAAGAGTCATTGTCACAAATTTTGAGCAATTGAGTCATGTGGTATGTGTCAATTATGAATCTGTCAGAAGGTCTACTTGAGTTAGATTCAAGTCAGTTTCAATTGAAAATATTACTACTCAAATAAATATGGCCATTGAGAGCAACACCTTTCTTTTCCTCTCGTAGTTTATTCATTTTTCCCTAAGATTCTAAAACCACATCCTATATTTTCCATCTCCCATTTTTCATTTATTAAATCATATACCTCACCCCCCTATTCATTAATAATGTTCTATTCATAAACTATACAACTCTCATATTCCCCATCTTAATATAGTTCCATTCTCGTAAATGGTCATGATTGCGAATCATATTTGACACTAACCACATATCCTCTCCACTACTCAAAATCCCATACCCAACCAAGCTTTCTAATGATTATCTACTTAAACTATCATACCTTTCAATGAGCCACCTTGCGACATCACACTAAAAGCCAAACTTTATAGAAAATTCAAATCAAATGAACAAACCACCATATCCTTCACAAGGTTGCCTACAGTCTTGATATCCAAGCTATATGATGGTTACGATCGAAAGGTAAACATTAATTTTTAGGAAAGTTGAGCGAGAGATTGAAGCTACAACCACAATGATTGCATAAATTGTTGATTCACATAAGCGCTATGCAGTCGTCATTGCACACAGAGTGTTATGCAATCATTGCGCAACATTTTTCCAAAGCCCCATAGCATCGACACAACTTAGTTTTTTCTTTCCAAAGGTAGGGTCTTGCTATTCAGATCCTAATTTTGTCTTTAGTGTCTAATTGAAAGTCAGATAGTTCGTGATTAGCCTCAACTTTATGAGTCATTACGCAACAATGCTACCCAACCTGCTCTTTGAATAATGTTGCACATACCCTGTTTTTACATCCTTTTGAAACGATGATTCCAACCACATGAAGGAATAATGTAGAAAATCGACAAAGTTTTTTCTCAAAGACGTGCCAAATAACAATAAAATATTCCACATGCATCACATATCGAGAGTTTCGAATACATCTTCAAAACCTATTTTTCAGACTATTCAATTTCTTGTTTTAGTTATGCTTTTGTAGAGAATTTTCTAAGAAACTGGGGCAAAATTTGGAGACAGTGAGAGATTCTTTTCTTCAATATAAGGTCATATACAATAACTGCCTTCATTTTTTACATAGGTTTAGTATTTTGGGGGCTACAGGTCTTTCATCGAGGCCTATTTTCGTAGTTTTTTGGTGGCAGAATTATGAATTGCTTTTTCATTTCAAATTTTGTGAAGCCTGTGCATTTTTATTTTTAGCATTCTAAAGTTGCTTGGGAATTCTGAGAAGTGTGGGTATGATTTTATTTCATATTATAGAGTTTGGATGGTGGGAATAAGGCACAAACATAATTTGAAGATAAAATTATGCAGTGCTGCACATAAGTTACATGTGTTATTTTTGTGTTGCCATCTATCAAGAGGAGGGTGGATGAGCATGTTGTTGAGTTAGGAGTTGAGTCTTCATCCAGTCATTAGTCAAGTGTTTATCATCATGAGGAAAGTCATTCTAACAAGCCATGTTACCCAGCTATTGCGCAACACTAAATTAAAAGCTCACTATTGTTTCTGATTTTTTATGTTAAAAGATATGGTTTGATGTTTATGGAGGATTGTTATAGATTTGGATCATTTTTTATAGGATAGGATTATAATATCATTGAATATTTTTTCTTTTCCTATTTAAGAAAAAGACTGTGGAATATGTTAAAACTTCTTAGTTTATGTATGACTCAATCCAATTCATGGATCAAAGATGAATTGCATCTAGCCCTGGTGTTTTTAAATATTGTGTGGCTATTTATTTCCAAAGGTTTGAAGAAAGAAAGGGTTGGATATTATTGTGAACTAGTTTTAGTGATTTGTCTACTGTGATCTTATTTCTGATGAATAAACAAGATTATGGTTTAGTTATTCCAATGAAAATTTGCAGAGATTCTTGCGGTATTGTGATTCTGAAACTGTGTTTTTCCTGTGCATTTGTTATAATTTTCTTCTGCAGTCCTTTTGTGGGTGTAATGACTGAGTACTATTAGAATTCTTTCTCGTATTTCTCTCATTTGACTGTGTCCTAATATTTTAGTTGCAAACGAAATATAATGTTATAGCCATATTTTGTGTTTTTTTCTTCTTAATACTTTGTCACAATATGCATCATCAGATTTTTGATATGGCCTATCTCATGCGAAAGAGTACCTTTCATGTTTACCTCCAACATAATATAAGTTATTTCCTTATTTCGAGGTATGTGTTAGACAAGATTGTGTATGTGTAATTGGTTGTTATAAGCATATTCCTCATAAGTTAGTAAAGTGATGATCATAGATATGTATTTTCTAGTAACCTTCATTTATTTCCAACAAACAATTTAAACCCTTCAGATCTGGTCTCTGTGTGCTCTATAATATAAAAAAATATTTATTTTTCTTAACTCAGGGAGCCCCCTCTTGCTAGAAAAGACCAGTTTATAGCTACAAGTAGTTTGTGGTTACCTATTGGACCTTATCCTCAGCCTATAGGGATTCAAGGAGTGCTAAAAAATAGTTGATGGTTGGGTGTATTGTTAACGCACTTCTTGATGCTAATATCACTAGTTCAAAACAAATGGGTGATCCCACTTTCCTTAATAGAAAATAAAAAGAGAAAGATATAAGATGTATTCACAAGGAAAATAAATTGAATAAAATGTAATAATAAATAAGTGAATAATAATAATCATATATATAGTATTAGTGGTAAAAGAAATTTACTCTTAGAATTTAAGGGGTAAGGTATACATATGTTTATACAACTTGAGTGGGCCTAATGGTTAAGATCTTGTGTTTCCTCCTAAGAGGTCACATGTTCAAATCTAGAAGGGGGTAGAGTATGTATACCTTCCTAGACTTAGCAATCAAATTGTTGCGTGGTTCACTTGTCCCACAAACAAGGGGGTCTCATACACCAATTTGGTGTTTGGCTTGGCCATGATGTTAAAATTGGATTATTATTATTGTTATTATTATAAACAAGTTTATTATTATATTACGGATGTCTATTAGAATCTAGATTCATTGTCCCATAATCAAGGTCTCATACATCAATTTAGTGTTTAGTTAGGTTGTAATCATAAAATTAAAATATATTTAGTATATTAGAAAAATAATATCCTAAAAAATTCAATATTATCAATTTAAATTCATTTTAAGTTAGATAGAAATAATTTCAAGAAAGCTCAAATCCATAAAGAGCAAACCTTTGCTATAAATTTTATATTTTAGAGGATATTTCAACTTAAGTATTTTTGCGAGAGGAATTTTCTAGCGTAGTAGGGAAGAGATTTTGTAATGTCATGACTTATTTATTAAACATTTTGATTCAGTTAAATTACATAAAAATAAAAAATAAAAATAAAAATTATAATTATAATTATTAATATAACATTTTGACTTGAAAAAATTACATGAAAAATAAGATTAAAATTAAAATTAATTTAAATAAAGATTAATAATTATATTTATAATTATAATTAGAAACCATCCTAGGTTTATCTTGATTATGGATCTACAAAGCTCCAATAGGGACCTCTCTTATCTCTAATATCAAGGTGCTAACCTCTCTTTACCCTCAAAATCTTCAGGAGAAAATCACAGTTGGTAGATCTAGAGTTAAGATTGTTCTAGGTTGGTTTTAGAAATAATTTAGTGTGAATGCAAGCTAATGATGGTCTAGTATGACCCATTAGTCACAACTCAAACCTAGAAATACAAAATTAAGTTTACTAGGATGGATAATTAGATCTACTTACACAAAGAATTTTAAGATGCTGTAAAAAGATGAAATGTAGGAAAATGGGTTGGATTTTAGAATATATATATAACATCTAACTATGTGAAATTTTGAATTTTCCTAACATTGATATGTCATTTTTCATGTAAAATAATATCCATATTTTTTCAGTTAGTGCGAAATTTTAGTATCTAAATGATGTAATACCACTAATATTTTTTTCCTGGATACAACTATTTTTCCAAAATTTATAATCATGCTATAATTATGTGTGTGTGTGTAAGTATTTATATCCTTGAAATTACAAGATATTAGATTAATGTATCTTAAAGGGGTCATACCATTATAAAGATTCTTTTTTCTTTTTATATCATATAATTATTTTTCAAAATGTTCAAGGCCCTAAAACATTGTAGGGGAAATAGATGAGGGATGTATTTTAAGATTTTGATATATGTAAAGAGAAACATGTATTAAAATAGCAATGTCTATGTGCGTGTGTAGTTTCATGGACAATGGATTTATCTAGCTTATAGAAAAATAACATCAGATATATGCATGATTTCTAAAAATTTGACGTTTCCATGTATTTCTCGCCAAAACCATGAGGTTCTTGATCCCAAAACTATATTCGAGGCAATAAAGTCATTGTGTACATAGGATTCCCACAAGGTAAAATTTAAATTCAAAAAAATATGTGTACGTTCCTAGTGCCAAGAATGTGTGCACATTTATAGTGCTAGGAATGTTCTTCTGTTCTTGTAGCTAGTGACTTTAAAACATCGAAAATGATTGAGGTCGGTTTTGGGGGTTGGGGAAGGTGAGAGAGGGATCGATAGAGTGGCCAAGGGAGATAAATATAGAAATAAGGAGCAAGACACAAGGATTACATGAGATAGGGAAGAATGAGTTTGTGGTAAATGGTTGAACCGCGTCTAGAATGGGGGAGAATGTGGGAGAGAGAGGGATAGATGGGCCAAGGGAGATAGGGAGAGAGAAAGGGGGTGAGGAAGAATGAATTGGTGAGTGAGGGGAAAGAGTGAGTGAGAGTTGAAAAGTGAGATATATAAGGAAATAGTGTGGGGAAGGGAGATGTAGAGATATACTTGTGCTTGAAATGAGAAGAAGAAAGAGAAAAATATGGAGGGAGTTGTTACGAACAATGGATTGATAGTGTGAGAGAGGAGGATGGGGAGGAGAGAAAGAGTGAGAGTGATTGTACAAGTGAATGAAAGCGAGGGGGAGAAAAAGAGAGATTTTGAGAAAGTGGATTAGAAAGAGAGAGGAAGAGTGAGAGATAAAGAGATACATGGGTGGGAGTGAGTTAGATAGGGGGAGAGAGTGAGGGAGATATAGTGATATTTAGAGAGAGTGGAGGAAGAGAGAAGAAGAGTAAGCGATAGAGAGATGACATGGGGTGGAAGTGAATGAGAAAGTGAAAGAGAGTGACAAAGGGAGAGATAAATAAGAGAGAGAGAGAAAGAGAGAGAGAGAGAGAGAGAGAGAGAGAGAGGTTTTCTAAATAGGTATGCATCCATTCTTGCATACCATGCTCTAGGTGATTTAGTTAATCCATATAAGGCCTTCTTCAGCCTACATACACGAGACTCACTCTAATTTATTTCAGATCCTTGAGGTTGCTCAATTTAAACCTCTTCATCAATAGTCCCATAAGAAAATTTATCTTCGCATCCATTTGATGGATGTTCCATCCCATAGTAGCAGCCAACGAAACAAGTAATCTTATTGTTGTATATCTAGTTTTAGGAGAAAAGGTTTCTTTGTAATCAATACCTTCTATCTATGAGAGCCTCGTGCTATAAACCTTGCTTTGTAGTTATCAATGCTCCCATCCACAATGTGCTTTATCTTGTAGCTAAATTTTGAAGTGACTATGGATTTTTGACTTGGCCTAGGGATAATTTCTCTCACATTGTTCTTCACGATTGAATGGTATTATTCTTACATTGCATTCCTCCATTCTTGATTTTTAGTTGCATCTTTATAGGAGGATGGATCTGCTTAAATGATATTTTTCATATATCTAGCATACCCCAAATATCATTTTGGTCGTGTAATTTCTCTGAAGGTCCCGTAAGTTGTTGTTCTACTACTTCTTGCAGTGTAGCTCTCAACCATGAAAGCATCTTTTTTATTTTCTGGAAAAATTAATTGTTGCATAGGCTCACTAGGACCTTCAAAATCTTCTTGAGGGGAGAGATGACATGGGGTGGAAGTGAATGAAAGAGGGGAAGATAGTGACAAAGGGAGAGATAAATAAGATAAATAGAGGGATATATATGTTTGTGTGTGTGTGTGTAGAGAGAAAGAGAGGGGTTGTTGGGAAGCATAGATAAAGTGAAGAATGAGGTAGGCATAGAGAAATAAAGGAAGGAGGAGGGAGAGAGAGGGCAGAGGGGAGACATTGAGAGATGGCGGGGAGAGAGTAATTGTTATCACTAAAACTTTGTGAACTCAAAGGTGCCAATGAGGGTCATGATGTGTCAAATATCATCAAAATTAAATGTTCCCAATTGTAACATTCCCTTTCCAAATAATCACTCAAAGAAAATGACTCAGTAGCCTATTTGATACATGTAGGCTATAGTCATAAAAAAAAAGGAAACAATTGATTTGGTTATATACATATCATTTGGGTAAAACTTATAAAAGAGAAACCCATAGTATCTTGATGACCTATGATACCATATCCCATGATATTATTATGTTAAAATAGAGTTTGGAACTCACTCTCGGGGGCATGGATAATCATGTTCTCATATTTATTTGGAGATTTGTTGTAGTTTTCGAGTGGTAATAGTTAAACTCATAAGAAAATTGTTGTTGTTATGAAAAACATCCACCCTAATGTTGGGTATATCTTATATTATTTACATGACTAGCCCCACATGCAATATGGTATGCTACGTGTGGCATGGGTGTCACAAGGGGGGTAACATATCCCCCTATTTTTAGGGTCTTAGGTGGGGTTACTACCCCCCCTCCCCCACCTCCCTTCTAGCGGTTTTTCAAATTTTCCCATGGTTTTGTATATGGTAGTTACACCCATGGTTTTATAGAACCAGTCAAATGAACTACAATTATGTTCTAATCCATGGTTAAAGGATTGGGGGTTTATGAATGATTTGGAAGATATATAATGTATTGTAACATTAAAAGGAATGTAATGAAAAATTAATCTATTTTTCTAATTTTTGGGTTCCATGAGAAAAAAAATTCTATGTATATTTGTTTTTCTTGCCATTATATATTTTTTGGTTTTTTTTTAAGAATTTTTTTGTAGATGTTATCTGTAGTGGGTTAAAACCTACACCAAAATGATTATAAGTTAGTGTCAATGGTGAAACAAATCAAACCTAGCTAATTAAAATGTAATATCTCTTAGATCGTTCATAGGTATATATTGCCAAAGATTCATCTCATTTCTAGGATGATGGTGCAACCAAAAATATTTCGAGTCACATTAATAAAATATTGGTTGAGTTTGTTATTGTGCTATATTTTTCTTATGGTATGATGCTTAAACTATTTATTTTGCAAGAAGGGTTTTTATAGTGATATTAATAAATAGATCACTTATATTGGTTGAATTTATTTTTTGTCATATCTTGTTTCAGTATATTGGTTGGTTTTCCTGTCTAGAAAAATGGGATTTTATCATGGTATCATAGATATTCATCCTATGATGCTAAGGGATTTTTAGTTTAAAAATGATTTTCATAAGTGATTCTAGTTAGTTGCAATCGATAATTAGTTTTTGATTAGAAAAGATGAAAACATTTGATGAACATTAGTGTTTTTCATATATGTGCAATCACAACTATATCTATGCCATTATATTTACTCTAGCATCAACCCCACCTATAGATATGATTCTCCAAGGTATTTTTTATCCATGCTTCACTTTATTCACTATGATTTTGTAGTTTGAATTTTGTTCCTCAACAATGATACTTCTAGGCTCCACTGCTTGGCTTACTATCTAAACTAATTTTTTTCGTCTATATCTCTGTTATTTCTACGTTTCCATTGTTATAAGTTTCATAGTGGCACTTATTTGCTAGAATATTGTATCTTGTTTCCTTCCTTTGGGATGGGAATTTATGCATTTCTAGCTTATCATTGGAATCATCATTATTTTTAATACTTATATTTATTATCATTCT
Organism: Pinus albicaulis; assembly: GCA_034641835.2. NCBI lineage: Eukaryota > Viridiplantae > Streptophyta > Pinopsida > Pinales > Pinaceae > Pinus > Pinus albicaulis. The sequence goes on from CM076572.1 coordinate 846,257,646, forward strand.
ATAATGCACTCCCCATATTACCCCTCCTATCTGTGGCCACCCTCACCACTCCCTCATAATTTATTCCATGATTTTTTATTCTCATTGCTCCCACCATGCTACAACATAGGGTTATATGTTGCAAAGGTGTGGACTACTTCAAAGCACTGGTAAGCTCACACACTTGTCAAAGAGGTAAATGTTTGACAAACCAATAAAATTCCCAAACACTACCAATAATTAAAGATAATCCCATTGAGTTAGAGAGAGATATTATAGGAGAATGATGTTGTGTATCAAATACAAGTACTAATAGAGAAGTGGTAGTCTGGGTCCATAACACTAGTCATACCCATGGAAAAAATAATTAATATATGTAGATGTTTTAGCTTTATTACAGAATGAAGGATTTGGTTGGGAGAGTATTGTTGGACCAAAATGAAGCCAAGGAAGAGGCTCTCAAAGTGTTTATAGTGATAAGAGCAACGATTTTTCCTTACTCCCGAACTGAGTGGCTCTCTAGGTAGGGGGGAAATTCACATTGAAGTAGTCCCTTTTTACCCTTCCCATTCAACATATGATGATGTTACTATAAATTTTCTTGCGTGTTTTCTAGATCCAGGAGGATCCTACAGGTCCAAGTATAAGTGGCTTAAGTAGAAAGGATAAAAAATAAAAGTGTTAGAAATGTGGCAAACTTAGTGTCAAGTTGAATATCTCATCTTTCTAATTCCAACGATGCAGACGACACTCAATTCCGAGTCTGTATGGAGAAGTTAGAAGCAGTCAAAGTTCTGGGTTGACCCAGTTGACATGGCACGTTAAGGGGTACAAAATTTGAACAAAATCTGGCCACTAGATTATGGCCAGCTCCAGCCAGATTCTGGGTGAAATTGTGGGACATTTAAAGTGTCTCCTATGGTCAAAAACTGAATTTTAAAATTTGAATACTTGGTTTAATAAAAATAAATTAAAAAAATTAAACAAAGGCAAGGGCGGGCCATGACCCCCACCCTTGCCCCAACCATATTACAAATATAAAAAAATCAAATTTAAATTTGGGTTGGCGGCCATGACCCTGGAGGACCCACCACAATAGCAACCATATAATATTATATGGGTGTGCGGGGGATGTCAACCCCACTGCCGAAACCACCATATCACATAAAGGAAACAGATATGCTGACGGGAATCGAGGGTGGGCTACCCAATGCAGGTCTAGGCCCCCCAACCATATCTTAACGATGCCCTTTTTAAAAAACAATATGGAGGGTTTAAGCCATATTCCGCCTTATTACGGAGGGGGCAGGGTTTGACCACCCGACCCCCTCCCTCAAATAATGAATCACAAACCAACTTGGCTATCGACTCCCTTGGGGAGTCTGCCCAACCACATATATTTAAACCTACATTTCAGAAGTGCACTTAGATGTTCAAGAGCGATACGAAGTACGAGACAAAGTGGAACCTTGAGTGCCTTGCAAGAGGGGGGAAGAACCATGAACTGAGCCATTTCATGAGGGGAGAGATTTGTTTGATGTCAGAATCAGATAATTTTTTTATGGATTCTGCACCGCTTGGTGCCACGAATCCAATAGTGTTGTATGTTTCTTCACTAGAGGTCTCAAATTTTCGTGCACTTTTAGCTATGGAGGTATAAGGGTGTAATTTTTCATTAATGCTTGTACTTTCATTTTATTTTCCACTGAATGAAAGAGGGCCTCCGCACTGATTGAGCAGGGCCTGGAGACGTAGTCCCTCCTGGACGAACTCCGATATATATTAGTGTCTTTATTACATGATTTTATGTGCTTCTCTCTTCTTATTTGATGCCTTTTAAGTTTCATGGTTAAGATGCAATATCACATGTAATTCATTAATAAATCTCAAATAAAAAAATTTTGGATCAAGTGGTATCAGAGCAGGTCTTTGTAAATGTGAATTGCATGTTTGTATGCTAACTATAAATAGGCTATGAAGAGGTGAAGGGAAAATAAAGCCTTTTGATCCCAAAGTGGGACGTGCACATCGAAGAAGAAACATGGATGATGATGCTAGAAATGAGGAGGAGCTAAATTTCCACAAAAACATTCTACAGCATGGCAGATCAAGTCAAGAAGTTGTTCTCAAGGCTTGAGAAACTAGAAAGTGCAGGGGAAAATTCTTTAGAAGGACAAGGTTCAGCACATGGAAATGATGGAGGGGATCCACCTCCTTCTCCTTTCGCGAGTGGAAGTTCCTCTTATTCTTCTCACCATTATCAAAGTAATTCAGGAAATGCATCTAAGAAATCATTCTTTAAATTAGATGTCAAATTTAATCTTCTCATGTATCACGGTGAAAGTAATGCAAAAAATCTTAACAATTGGATTAGGCAGAATGAAGTCTGCTGCAGGATTCAACAGATCGAGGAGGAGGAGGCAAAGATCTAGTTGGCCTCTCTTCGGCTAAATGACACTAATGTAGTCTGGTGGGAGAGAAAATTGCAAGGTGGCCAAAATGTGGGTAACCTTTTCTCCTCATGGTCAAATTTTGTTTCTGCATTGAGAAACCAATTTTACCCTTTGGGTTATAAGAAAAATGAATTAATGGAATGGCAAAACCTAAGGAAAATCAGAGGTCAAAATTTACAAGGCTTTACTGAAGAATTTAGAAAACAAGAATTGAATTTGGGCATTCCATTAGATTCACAAGATATTGTAACCAAGTATATTGGTTCTCTGTATAATCACGTAAGACATTCATTATTGTTGTTTGAGCCTCCTACCATCGGTGAGGCCAGTGTGAACGCCATGCACATAGAAATCAAGGGAACACATGAACAAAGTGACCACCCAAAAAGGACTGCAACAGACAAAAGAAGGGGAAAAAAATACCTCTTTCGCACATTGTGAGAAAGAGGGACATGACGATGAAAATTACTGGAAGTTGCACCCTAAGTTGAGGCCTGAGAGAAATGATAAAAGGGGGATGCAGAAGACCGCCACCACCGTACAACAAAACCAAGATTCTGAAACCAAGGAAGATGAAAAGGTCATAGCTAAATTATTTGCATGAGGTAGAATAATTGTCTCGGGGTCTGATTCCAATGCTAAAATGAAGCTTGCATCCTTTGGGATCACATCAGAAGGTTCCATAGACTTGTGTTTCGATTAGGGCGAGGAAACACAAATTTCAACAGATATTGTACTAAATATGAAAAGGAAACTTACTACGGTAGAGTTCCAAGAACTTGAAGAGATTAACCAAAGCATCCAAGAGGATAATATTGAGCTAAGAAGGCTCCTACAGGAAGCAAAGGAAAAGAAACAAAGTTAACCACGCTAGTTATAAGGTAAGGATGAGGCCTCGGAAAAGTTGCGACATAACCAACCCGAGGTAAAAAGAAACCCTTAAATTTCATGTGCTTTTCATAATGATGAATTTGTTGCTTTTGAGAAACATACTACAGTGATCGGATCCAAAATTTCGAAGATGGGGTATCAGGGAAAAGGCCACATCATCAATGACAAGGCATCAGAAACCCCATCGAAGTCGAGGAAAACCTGCATCGTGCAAGACTCAGGTACACCAGAAACGAAATGGGAGAAAGCTCCAACATAGTTAATGAACAGCCAACGACAGATGATGAAATCCCTTCCTCACAGTCCAGCGATAGTGAGGGCTCCATGAACACTTATCGGAGGAACACCATGGGAAAGTGCCCTAAGGCGACCTAGAAGGTTTAGAGGAAAAAGAGTCGTCGTAGTCATTGTAATGAAGTGGGACACCAACAAGCCACGTGTCCAATGATCCATGCCCTGAAATCATCGATAGAGGAGCCGAAAGGTGACAATGTTCAACAAATGAGTCCACCACATTCATATTGGTTTGCTTTATTAAGTTGGGTTTTTTATAAAGGTAGTATTTTTTTATGGAGATAGTTGTAAATCATACGTTGCAAGTAAATGTAAACGTGATGTTATGTTTCCCATCACTTCGAAATGCAACGATGATGTTTTTTCATTTCCTTATGATTAGTTGTTATTGATTTTTTTAATGTAATCCTTGGCTAATGAGTGTGTGCTATAAACTCTTGAAAAATGAAGGGTTTTTGATTCACATGTGATGTGTGCATGGTTTCAAATGATGTACCAATTTTATGTGCAGGAGATTGAAAGTTTGTGTTCAACGAACAAGTAGTGTGTTGGGTGTGCTAATGCTTTTGGTGGTCCAAAAGCTCCTCGGTGGGGAGGAATGATCCAGGAGGATTAGATCGTATAGGTCCAAGTACAAGTGCCTTAAGTAAAAAGGCTCAAAAATTAAAGTGTCAAAAATGTGGCAAACTTAGTGTCAAGTTGAAGATATCATCTTTCTGATTCCAACGACGCTTACAACACTCATTTCCAAGTCCATATGGAGAAGTTAGAAGCATTAAAATATGGGTTGACTAGGCTAACATGGCAAGTTAAGGAGGACACAATTTGAAATAATTTCGGGCAAAATTTTGGGATACTTAAAGTGTCTCCTACGGTCAAAATCTAAATTTTCAAATTTGTATATGTGGTTTAATAAAAAAACAAAAAAAAAGGGCAACGTCGGGCCATGACCCCCGCACTTGCCCCAACCATATTACAAATATAAAAAATTCAAATTTAAATTTGGGTTGGCGGTCATGACCCTGCCGGACCTACCACAATAGAAACCATATAATATTATATAGGTGGGCATGGGTTGTCAACCCCAGCTCCCAACCCACAATATCACATAAATGCAACAGATACGCCAACGGGAATTGGGAGTGGGCTGCCCAATGCGGGTCTGGCCCCCTCAACCATATTTTAATGATGCCCTTAAAAAAAAAAATATGATAGGTTTAAAACTTATTTCACCTTATTACAAAGGGGGTGAGGTTTGACCACCTGACCCCCTCCCTCACATAATAGATCACAAGCCAACTCGGCTAGTGGCTCCCTTGGGGAGTCCACCGAGCAACATATATTCAAACCTTCATTTCAGAAGTGCACCTAGGCAAGCCAGGAGCAACACGAAGTACGAGACAGAGTGGAACCTTAAGCGCCTTGTAGGAGGGGGGCGAAACCATGAGCTAAGCCATTTCCGGACTGGCTAGATTTCCTTGGTGTTAGGCAGATTTTTTATGGATTCTACACCTCTCGGTGCCACGAATCCAATAATGTTGTATGTTTCTTCATCAAAGGTCTGCAATTTTCGAGAACTTTCAGGTATGGAGGTATAAGGTTTTAATTTTGCATTGATGCATGTACTTTCATTTTATTTTCCACTTAATGAAAGAGGGTCTCCCCACTAATTGAGCAAGGCTCAGAGACATAGTCCCTCCTAGACGAATTCTAATATCAATTATGTGTCTTCTTTGCATGGTTTTATGTTCCTCTCTCTTCTTATGTGATGTCTTTTAAGTTTCATGGTTAAGATGCAATCTCACATGTAATTCTTTATAGGAGAATGATGTTGTGTATAAAATATAAGTATTAATAGAGAAGTGGTAGTATGTGTCCATAACGCTAGTCATACCCATGGAAAAAATAATTAATATATGTAGATTTTTTATCTTTATTATAGAATGAATGAATTAGTGGGAGAGTCTTGTTTGACCAAAATGAAGCCAAGGAAGAGGCTCTCAAAGTGTGGGATGATATACAACGTTCCATAAAATATTTGGGCCAATGTTTATAGTGATAAGAGAAACGGCTTTTCCTTACTCCTAAACTTAGTGGCTCTCTAGATAGGGGGGATATTCACATTGAAGTAGTCCCTTTTTACCCCTCCCATTCAACATAGGATGGTGTTACTATAATGTTTCTTGTGGGTTTTCTATTTATCTCAATATTTTAGTTTCAAGTTAAATAATATAGGTCTTAAGAATAAAGTTTCACAACCTTTTTTAGAAATTTAAATTCTCATGTATGGATTTTGAAGAACTTAAGGTTTTAGCACTATTATGGTTTCCCCAATTCCATACAAGGGAAAACCTCGATGACAAAATTTTATATCTTTTGACATATCAATAGAATCTTTATTTTACCAAAAAAAATAAAGGAGATAAGAAAAAGAGTAATGTGGATACATGTAAGATACAAGGGGAATTTAAAATACGTGAGCATTTATTCTTAAAAGTTAATCCAAAGAAGATTTATTTGAAGCTGGGAATATGCACCAAACTAGTAATGATATTTTATGGTTCATTGAATAAATTGAATATAATAGAACTAGTTGAACACATGTTTTCATTGTATACCTCCACGAAAGTGCATTATGTATTTCATTTTTCATTATTAAAAAAGTATGTGCATTCTCTTAACCATGTTATTGGTTAATGGACACTGAATTAGGATAAATACAATGTGTATGCTAAATAGGAAGCTCATAATGTTCTACAATACAACCACAAGGTAGGTAAAGGTCTAGTGGACCTAGTACATCCCTAAAGAAGCAACATGAAATATGGAAGATGTAATGTTGCAAGCATACCTACACACACACCGATATATATATATGACGATGATGATGTGCACCAATAATGTTATTAAAATTTGGGGAGGGGAATGTAAAACCGAAAATTTGATCCATGGATTAACAATGCATATTTTTGTATACAATGAATGGATAAGGGGTAAGTTATGTATTATGTAAATATTGTATATTAATATAAATACATCATCAAAGTAGACGGAGAAGGAAAAAAAAATCTAGGGATATAATTTCAGGAGAAAGAGATAGAAAGGGAACTTAAGGATTCAAAGGGGACAAAGAAAGTAATAATATTTTATTCCTAAAGTTCAAATCCTTTATTTTATTATCCTATGTCCTTTGTCTCATATATTATTATTTATTACTTTGGAGCAAGTTTCCAAGAGAATCATGTTGGTTTTTTTAGAAAGACATCTCGTTAATTTATAATTTGCAAATATAAACCATGATTCTTTGTGGATGTTCATCATTATTCCTAGGAAAATCCGTGGTAGTTCCTATCATACCATGATTGTAACAAAATGTTGGAAATGAATATTATGAGAGTTATTTGGAATTTGTTCCCATGTATCTAAAGAAAATTGAGAAGCATGTTGGTTTCTTCAGAACCCATGTGGTTATTTGATATCATGAAATTATAACCCATGACACTTCGTGGGTGTTGCTCATTCACCCTATGAAAATACTTGGAGTGCGTATGCAAACATGATTGTGACACGATCTAGAAAATGGATTTTATGAGAATTATGTGGAAATTGTTTCCCTGTATCTAAAGATCATAAGAGGATTCTAATTTTATTTGGTAGTTTTTATAGTGAGAAGGATTCCTATGATATATTTTTTGTTCTCTTATTTTTGGCTCATGCATCTTATACCTATATTGAAACTAGACTCAAGGGTATGACGAACACTTTTCCTTGCATTTAATTATGCAAGATTTTCTTAAATACTTGTGATGTTTTTTTTTCATTTGCTTTTGTTTGGTGTTTTTGCACATATTCAATGTTGGAAATGGGTAAGAAAATTATAAATATATAAAGAGAAAATATTCTTTCAATCAAAAAATGAATTGTAAAAATTGAATAAGCATAAGACATTTAATTTGAGTAATTGAATTGAAGTAAAAGTTGTAAAACTCTATGTGTAAATTATTAGAAATGTGTGACCATCTCCCTTCCAAACCAGTAAATATTCTTGAACCAAGGAAGGTGTTACCTATCTGACCCAATATCTAAGGTCTGTTATGAATATGGGTTACCAAAAGCCTCCTTTTTGGAAACTTTGGTTTATTTAATTCCGATATCAGCATTATAATCAGCTCGTTCAAATTTTTTCAGAGATATAAATTTTATCTTAATCCGAGCCTTGTTCAGAACTAGGCCCACATTATGTCGTATCAACCACTTTTTCACATTATTTCATACTACAAGCTAATGAGTTACAAACTCTGGGAGTAGGCAATCTCCCTGTCGTAGGGTTCCACAAATGTGCCAGAGGTGGGGCCTACTGACCAGGCCATCTCGATGTTGCGTTATTGACTATAAACTCCACATAATTCATCCACAAGTCCAATGGCTCAGTGGTTTTAACCTTATCCACGTCAAAATCCACTAAAACTCTTGAATATGGTTTACCTTCTACAATTGAATAAACTAAATGCCATAAACAAATTTTCATACTACTTACGAAATTGAAATGGCTTAAAGCAAAACCAATATACAAAGGGAATTTGCAAAGGTATCTTCCATTAAACACATCTGAAATAAAACACTTAAACGTGAAGGAAAAGCCGCAATAATTCTAGTCAGCATACCAAACCTGCCCATCAATAGAAGGGAAGGTCAAAAGCTCCAATAAATATAAGCGATTATACAAACACTGCCCCTAAATTACGTTTCTCTTGGACAGCGAAGCTTCTGATTTCAGATGCCGGTCATCCTAGTTCAGGAATAATATAAAGAATATGGTTGTGAAGTGCACTTATTATATCACGACAAAGTATATGTTTAAGAAGTGCACTATACAGATTTCACGGGCACTCAGGGTAATGGGATGCAAGCTGAAAATTTGAACAGAAAGAAACTAAAGATGCAAAGACAAGTCAAGCTCCACATCTTCTGTACTAAGAGTAACCATACGGCCAGGTGTTGTATTGTGCTGCTCAGGATCTTCGTTTCGGGCCCTTTTCTCTGGAGGATCTTCCGTTCTGGCCCTTTTCACTGAATGTAAACACCTCGACCCGAATTCGATGTCATTTCTGGCCCTTTTAACGGAAGGCAAAGAGGTCCATGCCAATTTGACGTCAAAATTTTGGGCAAACTGCTCAAACCTAGGCTGATTATTTGATAAGTCCACTATCTGCAACTCTAAATTGTGAGGAACTCTGCTATTAGAAGCAAAGAGAGGACGAGTAAGCTGCTGCCCTACAACAGGATACTCAAAGCTGTCAGTTGGCAGACTATTCTGAAAATAATTCGTTTTGCTTGCAGTTCGTTCTTTCTTATGGGCATTCTGATGGCCTCCCAGTGCCTTAGAATCGTAGAACCTTTTTGAACAATAGCGGCAGGGAAAGACGCGGCCCTTAGACCGCTGGGCGGAACCCTTTAACTCTGGCACGTCGTTATGGCCTTCCTTGTCTGCACGGGTTTCTTCCCCTAAAAATGGCTTTACTGAGCGGTTGTCATGGCCGAAATTAGTGTAGAGTTGACTGAGATCCACTCCAAACAGTCTGGTCCCACGCTTGTCGTAATCGCCGTCAGAAGCCATGGATGGATATCTGGACTCTTCTAGTCTCTGCCCTAGTGTTATATTTATATATACGCAGAACATAAAAACTACTATCTGCGCTTCCCCACTCTTACCCGAAAAAGGACAGTGCCTGTTGGTATAATACAAGAAAGTGTTTTATAGGCTTCAAGAATTTCCAACATATCCCACTCTTTGACCGTGTCTTATGATAGCCTTACATGTAGTGACGGTGCGCTCACGCAACCTATGGAAGTAACTTCCGATATTTATTAAAAAGCGGGCAAACAAACCCCCTGTTTGATATGTAAGGGCTCTCCAGATTTTGAAATCCGGTCAAAAGATGAATGTTGCATGGAAAGAAGAGTCGAACTTGCACTCAATTACCCACGACTTCCGCTTCTTTGAGAGCAGATTTGTTTCTTTCATCTACCATGATTTGTTTCCTTTATCGAAAACTAAAATAACATGCCTAGTCTTTCCAGTGAACTTTTTGGCCTAGAATCCGGTAAAGATTTTTAAAAAAACTGGTAAAGTTTTTATCAGAATCATGTTTATAGTTGTTAAACTTTAGTATTTTGAGTGCCCTAAACGTTTTGAGTAGTGCTGAATCTATTTCCACTATCAAAAATGGATTCTGAACACTCCAACTACCGGATTTCTTGAATTTTAGTTGCCCAGATTCCGACAAAAAACTACCGTCCAGGCTATTTCGTTACCTGGGTAAATAACTCCAAATAACGTATTCAGTTCTTAGAGAGTTTGACCTGCTAATTATCTGGACATCATTATAATATTAAATAAAATATTTAGGTGGACAGATGGTAAACAGCCATGATTAGTGCATAGTAGATCAAAGACATATGTCGTATATAAAAATACCCTTTGTTGACATTTTATTTTTTATTTCTCATAGTTTTAGGAGGCCACATTAAAAAAACATAGTAGATTAAAGACATGTTTTATATATATCGAAAATACACTTTGTTGACCTTTTATATTTTATTTCACATAGTTTAGGTTACATTAAAAAAATTGACTGGATTTTAGTAATATAAATCAGGATTTTATGTGAATTTTTTCTGTCCTATTTTAGTTAGAAAATTTACTTTCCAAAAACTCACATTAAAAACAACTCAAAATTATAATCTCTAAACATAAAGCCTTTTTATTATGTAATAAATGGATCATTTAATATTTTAAACCTATTTTTTAAACACAAATCTAAACCAGACTTAAATTATATAAATATATTTGTTATGGGAATAATCAAACACATTTTATGTCTCAAGTGAATTAGTCAAAGATTTTTTGAGATGTTTTTTATTTTGTTTGTCAAGTTATATGTGATCTTCCAGACTTGACCTATGGTTTGAGGTGCCATTTTTGGGCCACACCAACCCAGTGATGTTTGGTTCTAAGTTGCCTTGTTAAGTGGGCCGATCCTCAACTAGTTATGTGCTAGTAAAACTTGACGACTTTTGGAAATGTGTTTGGTAAGAGAAATTTTCGTTATAATTTATTATTCTTATTTTTATTTTAACTTTTAATCATCTTAAGTTTACTCATACAAAAATATTTCAAATTAAAATTTTATGATTAAAACTTCTATTTATTAAATTGAATTTTTATTAATTTCAGAGCGTTGATTCTGTTTATGCATTAAAAAGTGTATTTTAGATAATAAAAAAATAACAATCTTACTTGAAATTGTCTTACTAGATTCTTGTGACAAATTTCATTTATACATTAGGCTACTCCCAAAAAAAAATGTCTGAACAATACCCCAGCCATTATCTCTAATATGTTAAATATTATTAAGTAAAAAAACATTTGGTAGTGTTAATGATAAGTTATTACAAATAATGTGAAATTTAAATTAAGATAATTAAAAAAAATGATATTTTATGATAAATTTATGTGTTCATAATATATGTTTATGTAGAAATTTAACTTTAAGAATTTTTTATAGGATTACCAAAAAATTTAAATTATGATAAATAAATTAAATTGGAAAATTGTATTGTAACACTCTACATTATAATTAATAAATAATTCTAAGATTTTAATTTTTTAAATATCTCTCTTTTTTGGATTCTACCAATCAAATTACTGATCGTAGAGATATTGAAATGACATCATAATGATTAAAGGGAGAAATGTATAGTCTATGGGGCTTTGAATATGTTAGGGTCAGTAGTTTTACATTTGTCGAATGTCTTCAAATTACTTAATTTTCAGTTTGAATAAATCAAACTTATAGTCATTGTCATTGTCATAAGTTCGAATGTCACTATCCAAAACATCGCCATGTGTGAATTCATTCAGTGGTTTCGTGGAAAGCTTGAAATAAGGTTGAGTCATGAGGAGTCATTGTCAGAAATTTTGAGCAATTGAGTCATGTGGTATGCGTCAATTATGAATCTGTCAGAAGGTCTACTTGAGTCAGTTTCAAGTCGGTTTCAATTGAAAATCTTACTGCTCAAAGCAAGATGGCCATTGATAGCAACACCTCTATTTTCCTCTCCTAGTCTATTCATTTTTCCCTAAGACTCTAAAACAACATCCTATATTTCCCATCTCCAATTTTCCATCTATTAAAGCATATACCTCACCCCCTATTCATTAATAATTTCCTATTAATAAACTATACAAATCTCATATTCCCCATCTTATCCTAGTTCCAACCCTTAAATGGTCATGATTGCGAATCATATTTGACACTAACCATATATCCTCTCCACTACTCAAAATACCATACCCAACCAAGCTTTATAATGATCATCATACTTAAGCCATCATACCTTTCAATGAGCCGCCTTGTGACACCACACTACAAGGAAAGCTTTATACAAAATTCAAATCGAATGAACAAACCAGCAAATCCTTCACAAGGTTGCATATAGTATTGATCTCCAAGCTAATTGATGGTAATGATCAAAAGGTAAACATTATTTTATAGCCAAGTTGAGCGAGTGATCGAAGATACAACCACAGTGACCACAGAAATTGTTGATGTGCATAAGCGCGACGCAGTCGTCATTGCACATAGAGTGTTACACAATCTTTGCACAGCATTTTTCCAAATCCCCATAGCATCGACATGACTTGGTTTTTGCTTTCCAGAGGTAGGTTCTTGCCACTCAGGTCCTAATTTTTTCTTACTATCTAATTCAAGGTTAGATAAGTCGTGATTAGCCTGCCCTTTATGAGTCATTGCCAAAAAATGCTACCCAACCTGCTCTCTACACAGTGTTGTGCATACTCTATTTTTTGAATCCTTTTGAAACAATGATTCCAACCACATGAAGGAAACTTCTGAAAATTTGAGAGAGGTTTTTCTCAAACACGGGCCAAAGAACAATAAAATCCTCTAGTTTTGCACAAATGCCACATATCGGGAACTTCGAATACATCGTCAAGACCTATTTTTCGGACTATGAAATTTCTTATTTTAGGTATGCATTTGTAGAGTATTTTCTAAGAAGTTGGTGCAGAATTTTGAGAAAATGAGATACACATTTCTTCAATGTAAGGTCATACACAATAACCGCCTTAAGGTTTCACATAGATGTAGTATTTCGGGAGCTACAGGTGTTTCTTCAAGGCCTATTTTCGTAATTTTTTGGTGGCATAATTACGAATTTATTTTGTAATTCAATTTTTGTGAAGCCTATGTGTTTATATTTTTGACATTCTAAAGTTCTATTGGGAATTCTGAGAAGTTTTGGTATGTTGTTAGTTCATATTATAGAGTTTGGATGGCGGGAAAAAGGTGCAAATAAGATTTTAAGATAAAATTACATAGTGTTGCACTGTTGCTGCGCAAAAGTTACATGTTTTGTTTTGGGGTTTCCATCTATCAAGAGGAGGGTGGATGAACATGTTGTTGAGTCATGATTTTAGTCTTCATCCAAGTGTTTATCATCATGAGGAAATTCATGGAAACAAGGCATGCTACCCAGCTGTTGTGCAACACTAGATTAAAGCTCACTGTTGTTTCTACTTTCTTATGTTAAAGGATATGGCTTGATGTTTATAGAGGATTGTTATATATTTGGATAATTTTTATCGAATACGCTGATAAGATCATGGAAGCTTTTTTTTTTTCTATTTAGGAAAAAGGCTGTGGAATATGTTAAAACTTCTTATTTTATGTATGACTCGATCCACTTCATGGATAAAAGATGAATTTAATCTAGAAATGGTGTTTTTAAATGTTGTATGGCTATTTAATGCCAAAGGTTTGAAGAAAGAAAGGGTTAGATAGTAAATTGCGAACTGGTTTTAGATATTTTTCTACTGTGTTCTTATTTTTGATGAACAAGGAAGCTTAAGGTTCAGTTATTCCAGTGAAAAATTGCAAATATTCTTATGGTATTGTGATTCAAAAATTGTGTTTTTCCTATGCATTTTTTATCATTTTCTTCTTCGGTCCTTTTGTGGGTGTAATAGTTCAGTTCTATTATAATTCATTCTCACATTTCTCACATTTTTGTGTGTCCTAATATTCTAGTTGCAAAAGCAATATGATGGTATACCCATATTTTGTGTTTTTTAATTCCTAATACTTTGTCACAAATATGCAACATTAGATTTTTTATATGGCCTATCTCATGTGAAAGATTAAGTTTCATGTTTACCTCCACCAGAATACAAGTTGTTTCCTTATTTCGAAGTATATGTTAGACAAGCCTTTGTACGTGTAATTGGTTCTTATAAGAATAAGCCTCATAAGTTAATAAAGTTCTAATCATATAGACATTTTTTTTACAGTAACATTCATTTATTTCCAACAAACAATTTAAACCCTTCATATATAGTCTCTGTGTGCTCTATAATATCAAAAATATTTATTTTTCTTAACTGAGGGAGTCCCCTCTACGTAGAAAAGACTAGTTTTTAGCTACAAGTGGTTTGTGGTTACCTCTGGGACCCTATCGCCAGCCTAGAGGGATTCGTGGAGTGCTAACAATATAGATGATGGTTGGATGTGTTGTTAACACAATTCTTGAAGTTAAGATCACTAGTTCAAAACCCATGGATAATCCCACTTTCCTTAAGAGAAAAAAAAAGAGAGAAAGATATATGATGTATTAAGAAGGAAAATAAATTGAATAAAATGTAATAATTAATAAGTGAATAATAATAACAATATATATATAGTATGAGCGGTAAAACCATTTGATTCTTAGAATTTAAGGGGTAAGGTATATATATGTTTATATACCAAACAAGTTAATTATTATATAATCGATGTCTATTAGAATCTAGATTCATTGTCACATAAAAAAGGTTTCATACATCAATTTAATGTTTAGTTAGCTTGCAGTCATAAAATTAAAATATCTTTAGTATATTAATAAAATAATAAGCTAAAAAAGGAAATGTTATCAATTTAAATTAATTTTAATTTAGATAGAAGGAATGTCAAGAAAGCTCAAATCCATGAAGTGCAAACCTCTGCTCAAAATTTTACACTTTACAAAATATTTTAACTTAAGTATTTTTGCGAGAGGTACATTATAGCCTAGTAGGGAAGAGATTTTGTAATGTCATGAATTGTCCTATTAAACATTTTGATTCAGGTAAATTACATAAACATAAAAATAAAAATAAAAATAAAACAAAATAAATAATAATTATAGTTATTAATATAATATTTTTACTTGAAAAAATTACATAAAATATAAGATTAATATTTAAATTAATTTAAATAAAAATTATTAATTATATTTATAATTATAATTAGTAACCATCCTAGATTCATCTTGATTTTGGATCTACAAAGCTCCAAGAGGGACCTTTCCTCAGTCTAATATCAAGGTGCTAACCTCTTTTCACCCTTAAAATCTTCAGGAGCAAACCACGGTTGGTAGATCTAGAGTTAACATGGATCTAGGTTGGTTTTAGAAATAATTTAGCGTGAATGCAAGCTAATGATGGTATTTCATGACCCATTAGTCACAATGAAAACCTAGAAATACAACAATAAGTTAACTAGGAGAGATAATTAGATCTACTTACATAAGGAATTTTAAGATAGTTTAAAAAGATGAAATGTAGGAAAATGAATTGGATTTTAGAATATATATGTGTGTGTGTGTGTGTGCATTTAACTATGTGAATTTTTGAATTTTCCTAACATTAATATGTCATTTTTCATGTAATATAATATCCATATTTTTTAGTTAGCGCAAAATTTTAGTATCTAAATGATGGAATACTACTACCGAAACTTGTGTAATGGTAGACAATAGTTTTTTCTTGTACACAACTATTTTTCCACAAATTATAATCATCATTACATAATTATGTGTGTGTGAGAGAGAGTATTTATGTCCTTTAAGTTACAAGACTCTAACTTAAAGGGGTCATACCATTATCAAAAATTCTTTTTTATTTTTAGATCATATAATTATTTTTCAAAATGGTCAAGGTCGTATAAACTTGTAGAGAAAATAGGCGATGGATGTATTTTAAGATTTTGATATATGTAAAGATAAAAATGTATTAAGAATGGTTATGTGTATGTGTGTGTGTAGTTTCATGGACAATGGATTTGTCTAGCTTATAGGAAAATAACATCAAAGTAGATATATATGCATATTTTCCCAAAAAAATGATGTTTCCATGTATTTTATGCCAAAGCAATGAGTTTCTTGAAACCAAAACTATATTTGAAGCAATAGAGTCATTGTGTACATTGGATTCCCACAAGGAAAAAATTAAATTGAAAAAAACATGTGCATGTTCCTAGTGCGAAAAAAGTGTGCGCATTTATAGTGCTAGGAATGTTCTTTTGTTCTTGTAGATAGTGACTTTAACACATGAAAAATGGTTGAGGTGAGTTTTTGGGGCCGGGGAAGGTGAGTGATGGATAGAGTGGCCAAGGGAGATAAATACATAAATAAGGAGCAATTCACAAGGATAACCTGAGATAGGGAAGAATGAGTTGGTGGGAAATGGTTGAACTGTGTCTAGAATGGGTGGGAAGGTAAGAGAGAGAGGGATAGAGGGGCCAAGGGAAATATAGAGAGAGAAATGAGGTGAGGAAGAACGAATTGGTGAGTGAGGGGAAAGAGTGAGTGAGAGTTGAAAAGTGAGATATATAAGGAAATATTGTGGGGAAGGGACATGTAGAGATAAATTTTTGGTTGAAACAAGAAGAAGGGAGAGACAAATATGGAGGGTTTGTTATGAGCAATGGATTAATAGTGAGATAGAGCAGGATGGATAGGAGAGAAGAAGAAGTGAGAGTGACTTTACAAGTGAATGAAAGTGTGGGGGAGAAAGAGAGATATTTTGAGAGAGTGGATAAGAAAGAGATAGGAAGAGTGAGAGATAGAGAGATACATGGGGGCGAGTGAATTATATAGGGGGGTGAGAAAGAGAGAGGAAGAGTGATATATAGAGAGATACATGGGGGGGAGTGAATTAGATAGGGGGGTGAGAAAGAGAGAGGAAGAGTGAGAGATAGAGAGATACACGGGGGGGGAGTGAACTAGATAGGGGGAGAGAGTGAGGGAGTAATAGTGATATTTAGAGAGAGTGAAGGAAGATAGAGGAAGAGTGAGCGATAGAGAGATGACATGGGGTGGAAGTGAATAAGAGAGAGGAAGAGAGTGACAAAGGGAGAGATAAATAAGATAAAGAGAGGAGATAGAGCCAAAGGAGAGAGAGAGAGAGAGAGAGGCGTAGTGAGACAAAGAGATAGATCAGGAATATAGGGAGGGATAAAGCGATAGACCTAGAGGAGGGAGAGAAAGGAAGAGGGAGGGGTAGATGAAGAGAGAAATAAAATGATGGGAAGATATGCATAGAGATAGTGAGGAAGTGAGGGAGAGGGAGGGAGGTAGATATTAATATGGATGGGAGAGAGAATAAATAAGTGATAATGTAGATAAGCGTAATTAGGAATAAATGCATGGGGGGGAGAAGAGAGAGAGAAAAGGAAACAGTGAGAAGTAGAGAGTGTGTGTATGTGTGTGACGAGGAAGAAAGGGAGAGAGATAATGTGCGAGAAAGGGGGGAAGAGGGAGGGAGATAGAGACAAATAGGGAATAATATATAGAGAGACAAATACAAATATGTAAATGGAAATAAACATGTAGAGAGTCGTGGGAGGGTCTGAGAGATAGTTTTAGGTAGAGTGACAGTTATGGGAGATGCAAGGAGAGGAATAGTGAGGGTGAAGGAGAAAAGGATAGAGGGAGGAAGAGAGAGGAAGAGAGAGATAAAAATACAAACATGTAAATTGAAATAAAGATATTGAGAGTGGTTTTGATAAAAGGAGAGAGATCAAAGGAGACTGGGAGGTAGGAGAAAGTGATAGAGTGAAGGGAGATCAAGAAAGGAGAGAGGTATGGAGAGGAAGAGAGAGAAGAAAGAGATAGAGAGGTAATAAGAGAGAAAGAAAGGTGGATATAGAGAGTGAGAGAGAAGGAGAGAGAGAGTGATCACGGGTAGAGTGGAGGTGGAAGAGAGAGGAATATTAGGAGAGAGTTAGAGGAATAAAGAGATAAATAGGAGTGAGTGAGAGAGGAGAGAGGGAATCAAAATAAAGAGAATGATATAGATATAGGGGAGAGAGAGAGAGAGAGTTCAAGGGGGTTTGTTGTGGAGAACATATCAAGTGATGGATAGAGGGAGAGATAGAGAAATAGATGAAGGGGAATTGAAGGGGGATAAAGAGAGAGAGCGGGGGGGGAGGAAGATGGATTGAATTGTAGATAGATAGATACAAAGAGAGGGGGTGGGATAGAGAGAAGGATGGGGGGAGATAAAAATAAAACTAGAGAGAAATGAGTGAGGAAGAGAGAGGAGGGGGGGGAGATGATAATGATAAAGGAATGGAGATATATACATGTCTGAGAGAGAGAGAGAGAGAGAGAGAGAGAGAGAGATAGAGAGAGAGAGATATGAGGGTCCTCAAATAAAATGACTCAGTAGCCTATTTGATACATGCTATAGTCAACCAAAATAAAGGAATAAACTGATTTGGTTATTCAAATATCATTTGGGTAAACCTTATAAAAGAAAAACCCATGGTATCTTGATGACCCATGATACAAACCCATTGTATTCTGATAGCCCACGGTATAAACCCATGGTATTCTTATGATGAGACATTGGAACTCACTATTGAGGGCATGCATAATCATGTTCTCATATTGATTTGGAGATTTTTTGTAGTTTTGGAGTGCTAATAGTGAAACTCTTAAGTGAATTGGTGTTGTTGGTGAAACAAATCCACCCTAGTGTTGGGTATCTCTTATATTATTTGCATGACAAGCCCCACATCAAATACGCTACGCTACGTGTGGCAGGGGGGTCAAAAGGGGGTTAACTTCTCCCCCTATTTTGGGGGTCGTAGGTGGGGTGATACCCCCCTCCCCCCATTCAGGGATTTTTCAAATTTTCCCATGGTTTTATAGATGGTAGTTACACCCATGGTTTTATAGAACCAGTCAAGGGAACTACGATTTTGGTCTAATCCATGGTTAAAGGGTTGGGGGTTTACAAATGTTTTGGAAGATATATAATGTATTGTAACATTGAAATGAATATAATTAAATATTAATCTATTTTTCTAAGTTTTGGGTTCCAAGAGAAAAAACTTCTATAGATATTTTTTTTCTCACCATTGTATATTTTCTAGCTTTTTCTTAAGACTTGTTTGCATATATTATCTTTATAGTGTTAAAACATACACCGAAATGATTATAAATTAGTGTAAATGGTGAAAAAAATCTATCCTAACTAATTAAAATGTAATATCACTCAGATCGTTCACAAGTATATACTACCAAAGATTCATCTCATTTCTAGGTTGAGGGTTCAACCAAAAATCTATTTTTGTAACTCAAAAGGCTTCCCTAGTATGTAAATCCAAATCATATAAATAAAATTTTGGTTGAGTTTGTCCTTGCGCTATATTTTTCTTATGGTATGATGCCTAAGTTATTTATTTTGAAAGAAGGGTTTTTATAGTGATATTAATAAATAGATCACTTATATTGGTTTAATTTATTTGTTGTCATATGTTGTTACAGTATATTGGTTGTACTCCTTGTCTATAAAAATGGGATTTTATCATGGTATCAAAGCTATGCATCTCGTGATTCTAAGGGATTTTTAGTTTAAAATTTATTTTCGTAAGTGATTCTAATTAGTTGCAACCGATAACTAGTTTCTAGTAGAAAAGATGAAAACCTTTTATGAACATTTTTGTTTGTCATATTTGTGCAATCATAACTCTATATATGGCATTATATTTACTCTAGCCTCAACCCCATATATATATATATATATATTATTCTCCAAGGTATTTTTGATCCATGCTTCATTTTATTTGCTATGATTTTGTAGTTTGAATAGTATTCCTCAATAGTGATACCTCTAGGATCCACTGCTTGGGTTACCATCTAAACTAGTTTTTTTCCTCTATATCTCCCTTATTTCTAGGTTCCATTGTTATAATTTTCAAGGTGGTACTTCTTTGCTACAATATTCCATCTTGTTTCCTTCCTTTGGGATGGGAATTCATGCATTTCTAGCTTATCCTTGGAATCATTGTTATTTTAAATATTTCTATCTATTATCCTTATATAATGCACTCCCCGTATTTCCCCTCCTAGACGTGGAAGCCCTTGCCACTTCCTCATAAATTATTCCATTATTTTTTATTCTCATTGTTCCCTCCATGCTACAACAAAGGGTTATATGTTGCGAAGGTGTGGACAACTTCAAAGCTCAAGTAATATCACACACGTGTCAAAGAGATAAATCTTTGACCATCCAATAACATTCCCAATCATTACCAATAATTCGAGATAAGCCAATTGAGTTAGAGAGATATATTATAGGAGAATGATGTTGAGTATCAAATACAAGTATTACTAGAGAAGTGGTAGTATGGGGCCATAACACTAGTCACACCCATGGAAAGAATAATTAATATATGTAGATTTTGTTATCTTTATTAGAGAATGAAGGGATTGGTGGGGAGAGTCTTGTTGGACGAAAATGAAGCCAAGGAAGAGGCTATCCAGGTGTGGGATGACATACAACTTCCCATAAAATATTTGGGCCAATGTTTGTAGTGATAAGAGGATCATTTTTTCCTTACTCCTAAACTGAGTGGCTCTCTAGATACGGGGGATTTCACATTGAAGTGGTCCCTTTTGACCCTTCCCATTCAACGTAGGAGGTGTTAGTATAGTTTTTCTTATGGCTTTTCTATTTCTCTACATATTTTGGTTTCAAGTTAAATAGTATAGGTCTTAGGACTAGACTTTTAGAACCTTTTTTAGAAATTTAAATTCTCATGTATGGATTTTCAAGAACTTAAGCTTTTAGCACTAGTATGGTTTCCCCAATTCTAGACGAGGGAAAACATCGATGAAAAACTTTTCTCTCTTTTACCATATCAATTGAATCTTTATTTTATCGAAAACAATAGAGGAGATAATAAAAAGAATAATGTGGATACATCTAAGATAGAAGGGAATTTAAAATAGGGGAGCATTTATTCCTAAAAGTTAATCCAAAGAGGATTTATTTGAAGTTGGGAATATGCACCAACATAGTAATGATATTTTATTGTTCATTCAATATATTGGATAGAATAGAACTAGTTTCACACATGCTTGCATTGTATACCTCCATGAAAGTCCATTATGTACTTCATTTTTCATTATTATAAAATTATGTGCATGCTCTTAGCCATGTTATTTATTGGACTCTAAATTGGGATAAATCCAATATGTATACTAAATAGGAAGCTCATAATGTTCTATAATAAAACCATAGGGTAGGTAAATTTCTAGTGGACCTATTACATCCCTAAAGAAGCAAAATTCAATATGGAGAATGTAATGTCGCAAGCATACCCATACACACACACACACACACTGATATATATATATATATATATGATGATGATGATGATGATTTGGATCGGTAATGGTACAAAAATTTGGGGAGGGGAATGTAAAACCCCAAATTTGATCCATAGATAAAAAATTCTTATTTTTGTAAACAATGAACGACTAAGGTACAAGTGATGTATTATGTAAATATTGTAACCCATGACTCTTTGTGGGTGTTCATCATTCACCCTATGAAAATCCTTAGGAGTGCCTATGCAAGCATGATTGTGACAAAATTTGGGAAATGGATTTTATGAGAGTTATGTGGAAATTGTTTCCATGTATCTAAGGATTCTAATTTTATTTGGTAACTTTTATTGTGAAAATGATTCCTATGATACATTTTTTGTTCTCTTATTTTTGGCTCAAGCATCTTATACCTATACTGAAATTGGACTAAGGGGGTATCAGGAACATTTTTCCTTGCATTTAATTATGCAAGATTTTCTTAAATACTTGTCATGTTTTCTTTTCTTTTTTTGTTTTCTTTTATTCGGTGTTTTTGCACATATTCAATTTTGGATATTGATAAGAAAATTATAAATATATCAAGAAAAAATATTCTTTGAATCAAAAGATGAATTTTAAAAATTGAAGAAGGATAAGACATTAAATCTAAGTAATTGAATTAAAGTAAATGTTGTAAAATCATATGTGTAAATTATTAGAAATGTGTAACGATCTCCCTTCCAAAAAAATAAATATTCTTGAACTAAGGAAGGTGTTACCTATTTGACCCAATATCTAAGGTCTGTTATGAATATGGGGTTACCAAAAGCCTCATTTTTGGAAACTTTGGTGAATTTAATTCTGATACCACAATTATGATCAACTCATTGAGATCTTTTCAGAGATATAAATTTTATCTTAATCTGAGTCGTAGCTGAGAAATAGGACCACATTATGTCGTAGAAACCACTTTTTCACATTATTTCATACTACAAGCTAATTAGTTACAAACTCTAGGGGTAGGTAGTCTCCTTATCATAGGGTTCCACAAATGTGCCAGAGGTGGGGCCTACTGACTAGGTAATTTTGATGTTCTATTCTTGAATATAAACTCCACATATTTCCTCCATAAGTCGAATCACTCAGTGGTTTTAAGATTATCCACATAAAAATCCACTAAAACTATTCTATTGTGTCAATGGCATAATGGTCTAGTGTGGGGACCACATGACACATTTCTAGTGGGTTGAGTTCCACTAGTGTGCCAGATTCCTTTCCTTCTTGCACACATATATTTGATGGTAAATATTGTCCCATTGATATTTGATGGTCAATATTATCCCATTGACCCCAAAACCCAATTTATCTATCTATTGAACCTCACGTCCCTGGGGTTTGGAACCTCAACTTCTAGTGATTTATATGGATAACGGATGAGAAAACCCAAAATTCCAAATTCCTACTAGCTTCTCCCAAGGGTATGAAGCCATGAATTTTGAATTACTAAACCAGAATGAGAGGAAGGACACAAAAAAAGGCTTAAAATACAAAAAAGATAGAATAATAGAAACAACATGGGTCTAAAGATAAATCCACATAATCTATACCTACTACCCCACGAAAATATAATTAAACACATCCTTAGAACATATAGTCTCTATTAATTACATAAATATTGACATTCTCTTTAAGATTCAAACCTGTCTACAAAATGCAAAAGAAAAAATTGAGTTTTTGTAGGTTGAATCACAATATCAACAAGATTAGGTACAACACAAAACACATAATTTTGAACTAGTTATTTTTCATAACAATCCCCTATTTGTCTTTGAAATAGGCTCCCATTAGCATCCATAAATTTATCAAGTCAGTAGACGTGAGGCTCATCCCCATCAAGTGCCAATTTGAGGAGACGTTTTGCATAGAGATGCATAAATTCATGTTTCATTTCCCAATCTATTCATCGGACCTTGGGAATATCTTGTCAGCAATAAGCAAATAAGAGGCCTCGGATATAAAATTGAGGTATCGATTCATACTTTAGATTATTCAAAAACCATCAAATTTCAAAGTGTTGGGTTTCTTTATTGCAATTAATCTTCACTTGTTCATACTCTTCCTCCACAACAACAAATTGTTAAATGTCGACATTGTAATCAAGTTTTGCATGTGAAATATAATTTTTTTGATCTTCATGCATCTAAGAAATGTGGTTAGAACACTGATTATTCAAACATATGCTTCAAAAACAAGCATCTGCAAGAATACAAATTCACCTTAGATGGATCACTCCTTCATAATCGACTTCAATAGACAAGAAGATATTTCACTCATATCACATAATTTTTTCACGCATACTGAAAATTCTTACAATTATTTTTTCTTCATCTTCTCACCTTGTATCTCACAAAGGGGGAATCAATGGTAATTTACAAGTTTCAGAGATAAATCAACTAAGCTTGAGCCACAACCTGAACTTTCTACCTTATCCTATAGCCAGATACAACCATACCCGGATTTAGAGTTATAGTGGGAGACGAGGAATCCTCTAACAATTCATTTGGTTGGTGGCTTTCCTTAAACCACTACATGTTGAATAAATCCATTTTTCTAGGTTGAACGTACCCCTCTTAAAATAATTAAGGAGCACTTCCTCTAGAAGAATAATTTCGCTTCTTCCTACATTTGGAAGAGATCCAGGAATCACACTAAGCATTACAGGTTGAGAA
The DNA here is from genome assembly GCA_034641835.2 of Pinus albicaulis. Taxonomy (NCBI): domain Eukaryota; kingdom Viridiplantae; phylum Streptophyta; class Pinopsida; order Pinales; family Pinaceae; genus Pinus; species Pinus albicaulis. Next base: position 846,281,470 of record CM076572.1, read on the forward strand.
CCAAACGTATCCCTTTCCACAAAAATTTGGAGCACTTCCTCCAATTGAAGACTTGAACTTCTTACCATATTGTGGAAGAGTTCCAGGAATTGCACTAAGCATTCCAGTGTTGGTGGTCATCCTTAAACCATCACCGATTAAGACAACTTCATATTCGAGGGGGGGGGGGGGGTTTCTTCTTGGTCTCGTATATACCCCTTCAAATTAAGAGGGGGGATGTTGGACACCTAATCCACTAATGATTATGGTTTGGAAGTTGAAGAATCACCAAATTCCTAGATACCACTTGTTGTATGGAAACCAAGGGTCATAAAAATCTATTAAAAATATATATCTTGTGAATCATAAATGAAACTCACCTTTATCTTACCTTCTTTCCTTACCATGTGTGTCTTCAACATTCAAAAACATATGCAATTATATAGAAATGAAAACATCATCATCAATGAAGTAGAACATAAAGGAATAATAGAAGAAAATCATTCATACATAGAGACACCATGATTGGTGAGAGACCATAGAAAAACCTACTACATGGAAACCCTTTTAAATTATTATTTTTATAATATTTTCATTTAACAATTCAGGAAAAGAGAGTAAAATTATCTATATCTCCAACCATAAACCTATTTAGAAAAATAAAATAAATTATATCCATGAGATGAACCCAACAATGCTAATAATCCAAAACCTTCATTCAGAAGCATGTGATCAATTTTTATTGTCTATGGTCAACTGGAAAATATTTGGTCAACTGAAAATTCAAACCCTAGGTCTCAACCACACAGAGAGAGTTTTGTGCATGCAATTGAAACCCTTCAACTGCACGCATAGGCATGCATGCCTAAAATCATGGCCAAAATATTCTTGTGAAGAGCATGTGGTTGTGACCCAAAACCGTAGACATGTGTGCAAGTTTAATACCGTGCAATTTCAGACTTGTGCAAGCCAATCTCCATGATCTATCTCAGACCTATGCAAGCCAATCTCTGTGAGTTGCCTCAGAGCTATGTGAACCAAAACCAAAGAAGAGAATAGAAGAATTATTCATGATCATTTCCAAATGTGGTGGACATAACTTTTATTTATAGACTTCCAAGAGTGTCCAGTTTTCTTTAGGTTCGACCTCATCAAATATGCACATGTGAGATTTATTTCAAAAATACACTTTCCCTTGTCCAAATTGAGTGCTTCAATAGTAAAAATGTGCCCTATCGAAAAGAGGAATCTCGTCCCATGGTTCGAATTTGTCACTCGGCTACCAAATTAATACTAGTTCTATCTTGCACTCATTCATAAGTGACAAATAAAAAAGTAGTTATAAATGTTTACAAAAAGGTGTTACATTGTACTAATACTATAACTACCTAGTTAGGATCAACCTTATTATGTTAAATAACTTTATTATAGTAAAATAACATATTTAACATGAGTCCATTAATTTTTCTTTCAATCATATTTATAACCATTCTTATTTATTTAGAAAAATAACATGGAATTAGAATGGAAACATTGGAAGTTTGTGTTTAATACAACTTGTACTAGCTAGTGAATATATTGAGAAAATTATGATGTATCAATTCATTCTTATTTATTGGTTTGAATGTTCAATTTATCACTCGCACTAGAAAGGAATATGAATTTAGTTCAAATAAAAAATAGAGTGAATCAAGGTATGTAGTAGGAAAAATAATTGATAAATCCCCAAAGCATTATTTAAAGGAAATAAAAGTTATTTATTAATTAAAAACACTACCATGAGGAATGGAAACTTAGAATATTAAAATATTGAATAGAATGAGGGAGAAAACATTCTTAATATCTAAAATCTCTTTTACTTAATAAAAATTATGACATTATTTGTATTCAAATACATGTCAATAATCTTATTCTACCCATAATTATTAGACACTATAATATAAAATAATCCTAGTTCATTCTTCCTCACGTGAAATTTTGAACCATATGAGTACCCTTTGCAATGAGTGACAACTGATTTCACTAAAGGAATAATAATTCATCTTCTCCAACCAATTCTTACTTTATGCTCTCCACATGAAATTAAAAAGTGATCGAATGTGTTCGTTAACTACAAATTATGATAACATTTCAAATATTTAAGAACATGTGTGAAGAAATCTAAATAGAAATCTAAATTCAGAAACATAAAAGACATATGCATCTTAGGTTTTTTCCAAAATGTGTGAATACACATAAATTTAGCCAATACAAGTGCTTCATTATTGTTAAAATTTTCCAATAAATTGTAAAACTCTAAATAATAGTAGTCTTCCATTTTTACCTAAGACACACAAGGACAAGTGGTATATGTTGTCATAGACATGATTCTTCTTTTCCAACTTTAGCATTAAGTTATGTAGGAACATATATAGGTTTATTTAATTACCTTAAGAAAAAGATAGGAGACATACAAGTTTATTTTTTCTTCGTTGTAAAAGTCATTCAAAAGTAATTATTTTATTTTCATAACTGACATTATTTCTAGCAAAATTTTGTTTTGATAGTGTGTTCTTTTAAGTGACTAGCATAATTATGGAAGTTTGGAATTTATTAGGCAAAGTAGGGATCTAGTATAGGAGATTATTAATATAGGTTTTTCTATGGATTTTGGGAGTTATTTCTAAATAATGGGAAATGGGACATGCACGTGGATTGGTGTACATTATTTAATTTAGGAGATCTATGTTTTGAGAATCAAGGAAGTGGTTTAATATAGGAATATGGTAATTTAGGTTGCAAGATCCACTTATATTAGGGTTATGGCATACTCTGATGAATCCACAATTGGTTCAAATAATGTTTGTAGAAGAGAAACATCTAAAAATTTGTTTAATTAGTATTTTTAACTATACCATAATCATTAACAGGGTGTTAAAATCCACATAAAATTACTTGATGTAATAAGTTTTCACTCATATAATTGACTAATAAAACGATAGCTAGATAATATTTAAGAATTAAAGTCATATTGTACCAATAATACAACTTACTGAGAGATATAATGGAATCAAACCCATTATACTAAATGCCTTTATTATAATAAAATAATATCTTTTACATGACTAGTTGAGTACCTTTTCTAACCATGTTTATTACAAATTCATATTATGAAGATGTAATAATTCCTCCAAAGTCCCATATTACTATCTTAGTAGTTACGTTTGTTAACAAAGTGTGTGTTCAACACAGCCAACCATAAAAGTTAGGAGTTTTAGAGAAATAGACAATGCTTACTCAATATCTCAAGGATGACATGGCAACAAGATGAATTTAGTAGTATTTAGTTGGTAAGTTCTAATTTATCTAATTTTATAATGAGTTAGCATTGTTGACAACACCTCCTTAATTTAAGATCAACCTTTGGCATGCTCTAAATGCTCAAATATTTTCATGAAAGTTCACTTTTATTGCAATAAGTTATATTTGAAAAAGGTTTTAAAGTTAGATATGGTTTAGATGTGAGTTTTTATTTTTTTTATTTTTTATAAAAAGAAGTATTTTATATACTTATTTTATGTTCAAATGTAATTTCATCTCATTTTTCTTATGAAAACCCTCATTTCTTCTCATATTGATATCTCCATGTTGGAATCACTTATGGATTGTCATTCAAGTTAGTTAAAAGGAAAATTTATAGTTGTAGAAAATTAGAAATATAAATATATGTTATATATTAGTATAAGAACATTTCAAATTTAATAACATAAATTTTCTTTATTAAGTTATTTTAACTTTCAATTTATTAAATGTAAAAAAATAAAAAATAAATAGGATGAAAATATTTTTTTTTTTTAAACATTAAAAATAAAATAAATTTATTGTATTTTTTTAGGAAAAAGAGAATCTGATATAAATAATATAAATATTTTAATATTTTAATATTGAATTATAAAATATATTTAACTTTTCTAAACACATTAAACACAAATTATAAACTGGAAAAATAAAAAAATGAAATCATTTTTCATATTAACTAAATAAATATAATTAACAAATTAACATACTTTAAATTTATTTAAATAAAATTTCCATAATGACCAACACTTTAATATTAAAACAGGAATTGAAAATTGACCCGAAGTACCCTACAATATCTATTGAAGGGCATGTATTAGTCCCTACCTACCATAAAACAGGGACTATAACTATCCGTTGCCATTGAATTCATATTCATTTTCTTTTACCTTTTTTCTTGATCAATATTTAACCAAAATTTCAGGCGTATCAATTTGGCTTCACTGAAATTGAACCAAAAAACAGGGACTATAACTATGAGTTACCATTCAATTCATATTAATTTTCTTTTACCTTCTTTCTTTACCAATATTTTACCAAAATTTATGAATATCAATTTGGCTTCACTCAAATTTAACCAAAGTTTTCAATTGCACCTCTTATTGGGAACTTCAGTTGGATAGAGGCAAAGTTACACTCCATACCCAAAGTTTATGTCGTAAAAGCCTATTCATATTTTCATAACTAGACTAATGCTAGCATTACTCTCGCATTATTGTTTTCAAGTATAATTTAATCTTATGAGTGATATAGATTCTAGTTTGATCATCCATGGCCTCCACAACATGGCTAGTTGGCTGGTTGTTTTGTTGCCACTTCTCTGCTGAAAATATTTTCCGCTTTTTTCATATGGCTACCCATCACTCAGCTCCCCATCATTGTTTTGTTGTCACTTCTCCACTAAAAATATTCTCCTATGTTTCGAGACAGATCCCCATAACTTGGCTCCCCACAATTTATTTCCTTGCTGCCAACAGCTTTATTTTCTTTCTTAACCTCTCCGACCGCCTATTTTCTGACCTGCAAAATGACTACCAGTAAGTGTTAGAAGAATAGCATAAAATGAATTCACTATGAAGTCTGTATTAGTTCACATATTATAAACAAGTGAATGGAAATGCAAATATTTTGAGAAGTGAGAAGAGAAACCACATGGATGCTGAGAAGCTATAGAAGAATACATGAACAGGCCATTAACGCCTAGATTATAGGTGATAAAAATTATTGGATTAAAAGTAATATTCTTGTTACCAGTAATTTTGCTGTAACTAGAAAAACGCAATACCAAAACATGCTCCAACACTTTTTTATGTTTTCTATGAAGTAGAAATTCAATTATTTTAATCCTTTTAATTTAATTTTTACGGGTAATTTGTTATAATTGCAGAAAAAAATAATAGCAATAAATGTTTATATTTTCTAGCCTTTATTACATGCTTATACCTGCAAATCAATTCACTATATCTATTGAATGGATTATTCCATAGTGCTATTATGGTTGATTAACATAACATCGTTCACATGCAAGCCATCCCTGTTGAAACACAAAGCCTACATTACTTATGGAGAGGTGCAACAAAATATGTCATCTCTATGACCATATGTAATAAAAAAGAAGTGCAGGAAGATGTAGCCCATTTTTGTAGCATCACTACGTGCTGACGTGCTTAGTTTGATACCTTGAAAGAAAAGAGATTGAAACCCTTTGAATATGCACAAATTTATAGAGGGAGAATGACCACCACCCATAATAACCATGGTTGAGATTTGTTACTACTTAATAATTTAAACAATGCATACAATGCAGAGAATATAGGGAATTTTTAGCCTATTTGATTGGACCCTTCCTAGTTATTAAGGACTTGAAGAATGGATATTATAAAATTAAGGACTTGGGAGGACAAGTAAATAAAATTCATTGATCGAAAATGGTGTCCGAGTTTTTGTTTTGATTCTTTCACAATTGACTGAAATGGGAAAATGTGGGCCCAATCATAGGTACAAATGTTCAGAAAAATAAAAGTGTAATTTAAATTTTCAGAAAAGGAATAAACATTTTACCTCCATCATGATCTGATATTTAAGAATTTCAAAATGCTGGTAATTCATAACTCTATCCTTATTTGTAGTTCCAAACTCTTCCCGATTGGCATAATGATGTTGTAAGTTCACAATGCTATATATGGTATTAGGTTATTGTCCCTACAAAAACTATCAAAATATGCATACTCATGTCACATGTCATTCAAAGGCTCTTTAATACACATGCAACTGTAGGTTGAAAGAGGTTTGGCTGGCTTTCTATATTTCTGACTTGGTTGGCTTTGTTTAGCTAGTCTAGTGATAGTATCACACTTTAATCTCTACGTGCTCATCTTTCTTCTTTTGTAAGCTTCTGAACATATACATTCCTAAAATCAGACACTCATTGGACACCAGCTCTCATATTATTTGCAGCCTTCCATAGACATTCTTCTCCACCTCATAATTTCACATAAGTGACTGTGTATTCTAGCTCTACATGAGAAGGCATAGTCTTCAAGCGCTTTTCACTAGGGCCTTCATCCATTTTACAGTCTTTGCAACTCCAATGTCATTTTTGGACATGATATCAATAGTATGGACTTTTATTCCAACATTTCTTTTTCGCCTGCCCTAGAACCATTCTTAAACTGGGAGGAAAGCGAGGAATGCAGGCCCAAGAATAAGTGCTCACCCAACCTAGAATCCAAGGAGAATCTAGTAAATGTGGGACATCTTGGGAATTTAATATATCAAACTAGATGCACGAGTATGTGACATCTCTATGCTTGTTACCGAGACCACCAACCAACTAATATCGCCCCAATTTACTTAATCCCATAGTCTTCAAAAGATAAAGCCACTCAATCCCAAATGGTAAAGTATCATAGACAAATTTAGGACACATCCAAACCCCATAAGTAAACCAAGCCCAATGTGCTAAAATCCAAGACCTTACATTTTATCCAAACTATGGAATGGAGATATAAATTCTAGCGATTTCCAGTGCTACTGAGGATGCCCCTCAATGTTGGAATTTATGATAATTCCAGAACAATGACTGAGAGAATAATACTCTCCTTCTAACATAGAGAATAAAAATAAATTTTCTTACTGATGGACAGAGATGACATAAATAGCTTTCTCTTTCATTAACAGAACTGAAACTATTACAAAATGATAGATTTCTTCCTCCTCTGAGGGATTTACAAAAAACTGGAATGACTGCGACAGACACAGTGCACACTAATCTTCTATGTCCCTCAAAATGCACAAAAATAGTGCTCTGTTATGCTTCACTATGTTTTCTCTGCCTGCGGGCTTACACAAAAATACAACACAAAAAACACAGTACAATGCCTTAAGCCTACGAGATTTTTTACTCTTTTATATGGCGCGATGGAATGAAAACATAAAACAAAGAAATAAACAAAAAACTTTAAACTAAAATATCTCTTGCACGATATGCGAGTGGAGCCCACATCGCAATCGGTGATCGGCGAAACAAAAAACTTGGCGGACAGACCTTTGAACTTGCGATGAGCGATGTGCGATGGATGTGGGGTCCACATTAGGAATAATATTAATATAAATAATATGGTTGTGAAATGCTATGACAAATTTTATGTTTAAGAAGTGCACTACACAGATTTCCCGGGCACTCAGAGTAATGGGATGCAAGCTCAAAATATGAACAGAAAGAAGCTAAAGAATGTTCCAAATGCACTCACAGAATATAAAATTTTCGGTGTCTCAAAGATGCAAAGACAAGTCAAGCTCCACATCTTCTGTACTAGGAGTAACCGTATGGCTAGCTCTTGTATTGTGCTGCTCAGGATCTTTGTTTTGGGCCCTTTTCTCTAGAGGATCTTCGGTTCTGGCCCTTTTCACTGAAGGATCTTAGGTTCTGGCCCTTTTCACTGAAGGATCTTCGGTTCTGGCCCTTTTCACAGAAGGTAATGTCATTTATGGCCCTTTTCATGGAAGGCAAAGAGCTCGATGCCAATTTTCCGTTAACGTTTCACGCAAGCTGCTCAAACCGAGACTAATTATTTGATACCTCAAAATTGTGAGGAAGACTGCTATTAGAAGCAAAGAGAGGATGAGTAGGCTGCTGCCCTACAACAGGATTCTGAAAGCTGTTGGTTGGCAGAGGATTTAGAAAATGATTCGTTTTTCAATTGGAAGAAAAGAGAGAATGAGTAGGCTGCTGCCCAGCAACAAGACACTGAAATCTGTTAGTTGGCAGGCTATTCAGAAAAGGATTCATTTTGGTTGCCTTTTTCTCAATCTTATGGGCATTCTGATGGCCTCGCAGTGCCTTAGAATTGTAGAACTTTTTTGAACAATAGCGGCAAGGAAAGGCGTGGCCCTTAGAGCGTTCTTAGGGTTTGACCCCTGATTATGATTATGATATAATATAAAATATTATTTCGAGTTGGATGTTTTATTTACGTGGATAGATGGAAAATAGCCCCTGATTAGTGCATAGTCGATCAAAGACATGTTTAGTATATCCAAAATACCTTTTGTTGACACTTTTATTTTATTTCGCATAGTTTGAGGAGGCCGCATTAAAAAACATAGTAGATTAAAGAAATGTTTGGTATATATCAAAAATAGTCTTTGTTGACCTTTTATATTTTATTTCACATAGTTTTAGGAGGTCATATTACATAAAATTGATTTTTTCTGCCTTCTTTTGTCCAGAAATTCAGAAATTTACGGAAACTTCAAAAAATTATATTAAAGACAACTTTATACATAAGGCCTTTTTGTTGTGTAATAATATGATCATTTAATAGTTTAAACGTATTTTTTTAAACATAAATCTAAACCAAACACTTTTTATGTCTCGAGTGAATTAGTCAAGGATTTTTGGAGATGTTTTTTATTTTGTTTGTCCAGTTATATGTGGTTTTCCAGACTTGACCTATGGTTTAAGGTGTCACTTTTGGGCCATATGAACTTTTTGATGTTCGATTTTGGGTTGCCTTGTTGAGCGGGCACCAATATTCAACCAGTTATGCTAATAAAATTTAAATACTTTTGGAAATATATTTGTCAAGAAAAATTTTCATTATGATTTTTTATTTTTTTATTTTTGTAAATTTTTAATCATCTTATGTTTAATCAAACAAAAATATTTAAAATTAACTTTTATCATTAAAGCTTCTATTTATTAAAATAATTTGTTATTAAATAAAACAAATCTTTTTATGTAAATATTTTACCCTCATGATAAACTACATTATCCAAAGAATAATGTCAAAGTAATATAAATCATAAACGTTTGAACTCATACAAATTTTTATGTATTAATTTTTTGTTTTTTACATTATTATTAATTAACAAATAAAATTTAAAATAATTATGATTAAATATAAAAACCATCATTAACATATTATATTATTGTTAATAATATTTATCATAATTTTAGAGATAAAATAATGATATTAAATATTTTATTTTGATTTGGTGATTAAGTCGATGAGATTGTTTAAGTATTCGATAATTTTAACATAAAAAATGAGTAATGGATTTTTCAAAGTGTTAATTCTATTTATGCATTAAAAACTGTATTTTAAATAATAATAAAAATAGCAATCTTACTTGAAATTGTCTTGCAATATTTTTGTGACAAATTTCATTTATAAGTTAGACTATACCTAAAAAAATGCCTTAAAAATACACCAACCATTATCTCTAATATATTAAATATTATTAAGCAAAAAAAACATTTTGTAGGTTTAATGATAAGTTATTACAAATAATGTGAAATTTAAATTAAGATAATTAAAAAAAAATGATATTTTATGATAAATTTATGTGTTCATAATATATGTTATTATAAATTTTAAGATTTTTTTAGGATTACCAAAAAAGTTATATTATGATAAATAAATTAAATTGGAAAATTGTATTGTAACATTGTACATTAAAATAAATAAATAATGTTAAGATTCTATTTTTTTAAATATCTCTCTTTTTGGATTCTACCAATCAAACTATTGATCTTAGAGATGTTAAAATGTCATCATCATGATTATAAGGGGAAATGTATAGCCTATGGAACTTTGAATATTTTAGGGTCAGTAGTTTTACATTTGTCGAATTTCTTCGAATTAGTTAATTTTCAATTTGAATAAATCAAACTTGTAGTCACAGTCGTTGTCATAAGTTCGAATGTCACTGTCCAAAACATCACCATGTGTGTAGTCATTAAGTTGTTTGGTCAAAATCTTGAAATAGCGTTGAGTCGTGAGGATTCATTGTCGCAAATTTTGAACAATTGAGTCATGTGGTATGTGTCAATCATGAATCTGTCAGAAGGTCTATTTGAGTTAGTTTCAAGTCAGTTTCAGTTGAAAATATTACTACTCAAAGAAAGATGACCATTGGGAGCAACACCTTTATTTTCCTTTCCTAGTCTATTAATTTTTCCCCAAGACTCTAAAACCACATCCTATATTTCCCATCTCCGATTTTCCATTTATTAAATCATATACCTCACCCCCTATCATTAATACTGTTTTATTCATAAGCTATACAACTCTCATATTCCCCATCTTAATATAGTTCCGCCCCTTACATGGTCATGATTGCGAATCATATTTGACACTAACCATATATCCTCTCCACTACTCAAAATCCCATACCCAACCAAGCTTTATAATGATTATCATACTTAAACCATCATACCCTTCAATCATCCACCTTGTGACATCACACTAAAAGACAAACTTTACAGAAAATTCAAATCGAATGAACAGACCACCATATCCTTCACTAGGTTGCCTAAAGTCTTATCTCCAAGCTAGTTGATGGTTATCATAGAATGGTAAACATTAATTTGTAGCCAAGTCGGTCGAGAGATCAAAGCTACAACAACAGTGACTGCATAAATTGTTGATGCGCATAAGCGCTATGCAGTCGTCGCTACACACGGAGTGCTACGAAATCGTTACGCAACATTTTTCGAAAGCCCCATAATACCGACATGACTTGGTTTAAAATATGTGAATATTCATAAAAAAACTTTTAGAACGAGATTTGGACATTATGAGTTCGTGGTGTTACCTTTTTGTCTCACCAACGCCAATCGACCTTCTTGTGTCTAATTTCGGGGTATCTTATTTCCAAGGATGGGTTGTTAGTATAACCTCTAGAGGTACAAGAAATTTTAAATTAGCTGGTACAAAAATATATATCATCAATATATTCATTCATGGGTATTTCAGGTTATTACCATAGATTTTTAGAAGGTTTTTCCACATTATCCTACCCCATTACCTCCCTTCAGAAAAGGGGATAAAATTTGAATGGATAGCCAAGTGTCAAGAAATCTTCAACAAGTTAAAATAGAAACTGACCACAACCCCCATCGTAAAAATTGCAGATCCAGTCAAAGAATTTACGGTGTGCACGAATTCTTGTATAGAGGGGTTGGGAGGAGCGTTACCGCAAGATAATCCCATCATAGCTTATGAATCCAAAACTATGAAAAAACATGAAAAAAAATATGTAGTTTATTACTTATAATTAGTTGTTGTCATACATGCTTTGAAGTTGTGGAGACATTATTTGTTGGGAAAGATGTTTGTATTCATGTATGACCATATTATCTTGAAATTATTTTTTAGTCGACCTGATTTAAATGCAAGACAAGCTAGGTGGTTAGATTTCCTTAGTGAATTTGAAATGGAAATAGAACACATCAAGGGAAAATAAAATAAAACCGTAGATACATTAAGTAGACACTCAAATTATGTATTATCTAACATGGGTAGTAGTGTGAAGACATATTTTGAGGAGCAGGGCCAGGAGTCTCTACCGCAAGAACTAAGGTATCATGAATTCTAGCTAAAAATACAATCAAAAGGGATTCTATGGTATGATATAAACAAAAATGGACTAATTGGGTATCAGCATAGGCTCTATATTCCTAATGTAATTTCCTTAAAACATATGATAATGGATGAATACCATAAAATACCATACGTGGGCCATCTAGGTTACCAAAAAATGGTAACAAAATTATGAAAGAAATTTATCTAGGTAGGTATGAAGAAGGATATAGCAGATTATTTGGAAAAATCTTAGAGTGTAAACAAGTAAAAGTGGAACATCAACACCCAGTAGGATTGTTAAGCCCACTTCCAAATCTACAATGGAAGTGGGAAGTGATATCCATCTATTTTATAGCTAGGCTACCCAGAACTAAATATCTACATGACTCCATTATGGTGGTGGTGGGCACACTGACCAAAGCTGCACATTTTAATCCTGTGTAGTCTACCTTTGGAACAACTCAGGTGGCCAACATTTTCATGAAGGGAATTTTCAAACTTTATGGGGTACCAAAGATGATAGTCTCTAACAGAGACGAAACAATCACCTCGAGCTTCTCGAAAGCTTTGTCTGGAGTAATGGGGACCAAACTGAACTTCAGCACGACATACCATCCCTAGATAGGTGGTCAAACTGAAAGGAAAATAAAATTATGGAAGACATGCTTCATATGTATGTAATGGATAGGCCCACGAAGTGGGAAGACTTTCTTCACTTGGAAAATTTTTCATATAATAACAGCTACCAATCCTCTTTAAATATGAGCATATTTATGGCTTTTTATGGTAGAAAATGCCATACCCCACTCAACTAGAGTCAACCTAATGATTGATTGGTTCTTGGAGCAGAGGAATTATATGAAATGGAGAAAAAAATTATGAAAATCCAACGAAACATGAAGACATCCTAAGAGTGACAGAAGAGTTATGCTGAAAAAGAGGACAAACAAATATTTTAAGGTTGGAGATCATGTCTATTTCAGGGTTATGCCTCCAAAAAGTACCCTCAATACTGGCAGTTATGCCAAGTTGGAAACACTATTTTGTGGGCCATTTGAGATTTTGGATCGAATGGGTCCAATGGCGAATGAGTTGGTTGTACCTAGTGATGTTAAAATACATAATGTTTTTCATGTATCATTATTAAATAAATGTGCTCATGATCCTTCTCATGTGGTTGAATTGAATTTGATACAGGTGGAACCCGAAGGGGAATTTCTTCCAGAACCACTTCATATCTTGGAGTGAGAAGAAGCCGTGCTCCAAAATAGAATCATATCCTAGGTGAAGGTGTAGTTGATGCACTTTACACTTGAGGATGCGACTTGGGAGCGGGAGGATAACATGAAGGAATATCATCCAACACGTTTCAAGGAATCAAATGTCTGAATTCTAAACACCAGGGATGATGCTTTTGTTTTAGAGGGAGACTATGTAATAACCCAAATTTTCAAATTCATTTTGTTTTAATTACTAAACTATTTATAGTGAGGACAACCTATTATATTAGATATAGGGAAACATTTATAATACTATAAGGAATATTTGTTGAAATAATACTAAGAAAGTTGAATATTAATCTGGAAAAAGAAATAAGTATAAAGAGATCTTAAATTCCAATCCATGTGCATAGGATGGAATTTTGTACTTTCCCCAAAAAAGAAAAATCTCCTGAAAATAACGTTGGGCAGTAAGAGATTATTTGATTCTCCTTAGATTGAAGAAAAATATTAGGGAAAAGACCCAGCGAGATGGAAACAACACTGAGAATGGGTAAGAAAATAAATGATGTGGGAAAAGAAGGCTTTAAGGATTAAAAAACCTATACTTTTGTGGAGAAAAACAAAAGAAATCCTAGGCTATGGGGATCAGCATCCCAGAATAATGGGACGTCTTTATGGAAATAGTGTTGGGGGAAAGTGGGCATAAAAAATCCTTCACCAGGACAATAAGGGGGTTCTTAGCTCTGGGGACAAGAGGGTCTTAGCACGAGGAGGAAAATATTTATTTCCATGATTAATTTTCCAACTACGGCTAGATAACTTTACTGTGATAGAATATGAATTATTTATATAAAATTACTGTATTTTATATGATTATGTGTATATAATTATGGCATGATTATTTACCAAGAGAGGTCTGAAATTCTAGGTATAAATGTTGTAAATTAATTTTGGTTCGTCACTGGTCAAAAATGAATTACTGGGATATTCAGCTAAACAACACCAATTTAATTATATAGAGTGCATTCTATAGCAGAATCCATAGAGACTATTATGATAATATGGAATTTATTTTAATTTTTTTATATCTTATAATTAGATTCCCCATCTATGACAACGGGGATAGTAGAACACACTTTGAGTAGGGAAATAAAGACACGATATTGAGTTCTTTGCGGTATATCTCATGTCTATATAGTACACTGCTAATTCTACGAAGCTAGTAATATAGATTACCCAAGGCAAATTCCAACAATATTGAGTAAAATTCATTTACATAGGACACCATTGTTGTGCATGGAATAATCGTGTTGAAAGTTTTAATGGTCTAGAAGTAAACAAGACATAGAATTTTTTTTTCCAGAAAACAACATGCCTTACATAAAAAATAGAGAAAAATGCACAAAATTCACATTTGGAACTATGAGTTATTACATCTACGTGAAAAAATAAATACAGGTCAATAGGATAAATACCTAACTATATAGACTAACAAACTGAATTAGTGTAAACAGAAGACATGTAAAGACTTATATAATGTGACCCAAGAAATAATGCATACCTCTCAGATTCTAGATCTGAGGTATATTCTAATAGGGAAACTATAGATAAGTAGACATTTTTACAAAATTATTCATCAATTTATATTTTCAACATAAGATAAAATTGAACATTTTAACTACAGCGCAAGTTAGGGCTTTCCCAACAACGTAACCTCACATTTACCTTATCTAGTACCCTATAAGAAATAAGAAAAATATATATAGCCATGCTCATGAGAGGAGTAGGCAGAACTGTCTTAAGAAACAAGGATAAGTCATACATTAAGTTACAAGTACATGTATAAATTTCAAGTAACAACCTAAATTATAGAACAATAGTAGAATCTACTTTATGCATAGATACCTCCCCAACACATAAGCATGTCAATATAACTTTCAAAAAAACAAGGGAGATAACTAAAATTCAAATCCATCACTATAATTAAAGAAGATTATAGGTGACATTCATTAAATAAAAACTATAGTGTATAAGAGAAGAACCGATATGGTGCCATACAGAAAGTATGAAGAAAAATTAAAATAATAAACAGGCATAGGAGTCAAAAGATACACCATGTCAAAAAGGCTCCAAGGGAGCTTAAATTTACAATTGAAATTATACATCAAATGAGGTATGTATTTCATGAAACTTTTCAAACTCAAATAATAACATTCAATCCGTCTGTGGCAAGTAATAATCCAATGGATGTCAAAAGCATAACCCTAACCTAATCACAGAAGAGGCATACCACACCAACTTGTGGTGTTGAAGTTGATCTCAACCTGGAATGGTAAAGAGGGTTGTTAAATAGATATTCATAGTGTGTGGTATAGAAGGAAGCTATCTAAATGTGGTTCCCACCTCACGCACCTTCCAAGCCACACAAGAACTAGCGCTAAACAAAGAATATATTTATAGTGCCAAAAAAGGAAAATTTGCTAAAGCATAGAATAGTGGGTAGTGGGTATTACCTGTAGTGAAGTTTGTTGTGAAACCAGCTCCAAAAAGAGAAGAAAATAGATATCAACGCCTTAGAAATAAGCCACTTTGAGGGGTTAACCTCCAATACATTACATGAATGAATAATTCTTGGATTATACAAATGACCAAAACCTCCTTCTATATATAGGAATCCATGGGGCCACAATATAATCCTAGTGGGGCCACAATGTAATCCTAGTCAACCTAACAATAATAATGTAAGGGCACAATAATAACAATATGGGGTTTACACGGGTACAAAAATAACAATAAGGGGGGCTACACTAACATAATAAGGGACTACGCTATTAATATAGGGACTTAACATGCCCCTCTCCTTCAAACAAATGTTGTCCTGAATGCTTGATTATTTCTTGATGCTTCTGTATAAAATTCTCATCCTCCCACGTGGAATATTCTATAGGAAAGTTCTTCCACTTGCTGAGATACTCTGAAATTGATTGTACTTGTCGAGTTCTTGTTTCTGTGACTTCTTCAAAAATGATTTCGATGTGATGTTGATCTTCCTGTTGTTTCATTAGATTCTGCAACAAAGTTAGGTTATCCTTTGAGAGTTGGAAAACTTGTTGTTGATGCTCGATGTGATCTTCCACTAATTTATCATCCATATTAGCCATTATTTGATCCTTCAAACCATCCAACTTAGCCTTCATTTTTTTTTTAAACCATCTATGACATCTTCGGTTGCTCTTTGTAAGATCAAAATTTGTTGCACTTGGTACTATAATTTTGATATCTCATACTGCAATTCTTCCTCTTCATGCATCATAGTATAGCTTTTTGAGGGCTTAATGGGTATGGAATTATTTTTTGGAGGAATTATAAAACCCAATACTAATAAAAATTCTAAAATACACCCTTGGAATCACTTCAAATTTCTTTTTCAAACAAACGTTATGCAATTTTAAAAACCAAATACACACCTTTTACTTGCTTTTGAGGAGCTCGATATTGAAATTGAATTATCTCTATAATTGTGGATCCTCAATATCTGAAATTCCGCCCTGTAGTACCCCTCTAAAGCTTCTTTCAAATGCCATAGTTCTGATCTGATTTGGATTCTTCAAGGCAAAGTTATGTCCAATCTCCCACAATGACCCAATTTTGGACTGGTTCAGTAGAGCGAACTTATATGACTTGCCACGTGTCATTGTTTCCTCCTTTGGCTCTAAAATTGATATACTAAAAACTACAGTCCGTGTACTTACGACCACTTTTTACATCATTCCGATCTAATGCTCATAGAAAGAGCTATGAATATTTTGCCACAATCACCTCTTTGAGGTAAAATTCAGAAGCCTCAAAAAGCCCTAACGTACACAGATCATATCTCTGAAAATATTGCAAACCAATATTTAAAATTTTGCGACAATTTTCGTCAGGATTGCAAATTCGTACTCTAAAAAGTTTAGTTTCTGAACCTTCGTAGAAAAAAATTTATTACGAAAATACCACAATGACCTATTTAGGTTCAAATGAGGAGCCTACAAAATGACCTAACTTGCACAGTTCATATCTCCAAAAATATTGTGAACTAAGCTCTGAAATATTGCGACGATGTTCCTCGGGATTTTGGCTTTGTAGTCTACAAATTTCAGATTCTGAACCTTCGTAGAAAAAAATTTATAGCAAAAATGTCATGATGACCTGTTTGGAGCAGTGAAACCCTAGAATCTCAAAGCTCTGATACCAAATATTGTGAAACTAGCTCTGAAAAGAGAAGAAAAGAGATATCAATGCCTTAGAAATAAGCCACTTCGAGGGGGAAACCTCCAATACATTACATGAATGAATAATTATTGGATTATAGAAATGACCAAAACCTCCTTCTATATATAGGAATCCATGGGGCCACAATATAATCCTAGTGGGGCCACAATGTAATCCTAGCCGACCTAACAATAATAATTTAAGGGCACGATAATAACAATATGGGGTTTATAGGGGTACAACAATAACAATAAGGGGGGCTACACTAACATAAAAAGGGACTACACTATTATTTCTTGACGCTTCTGTATAAAATTCTCATCCTCCCATGTGGAATCTTTAGTGGGTAAGTTCTTCCACTTGTTGAGATACTTAAATTGATCGATTTCATAGTTGTCAAGTTCTTGTTTCCATTACTGCCTTAGAACTTCTTTTACTATGATTTTTATCTTCCTGTTGTTTCATTCGATTTTGAACCAAAGTGAGGTTATCATTTGAGAGTTGTAGAAATTGTTTTTGATGCTCGATGTGATCTTCCACTACTTTATCATCCATATTAGCTTTCATTTTATCCTTCAAACCATCCAAATTAGCCTCCATTTCTGCTTTTAAACCATCTAGGTCATCTCTGGTTGCTCTTTGTAAGATTGAAATTTATTTCACTTGGTACCATAATTTTGATATATCTTACTACAATTCTTCCTCTTCAGGTGTCAATACTGACACAAATTATTCAATATTCCCTTGGAATCACTTAAAACTAATTTTTCAAACAAACGTTATGCAATTAAAAAAAGAAAATACGCACCTTTTTCTTGATTTTGAGGAGATCAATGTTGAAACTGATGTATCTCTGCAATTTTGGATCCCCGAGATTTTTATTTTTTTTTCTTTAGTAGCCCTCTAAATCTTCTTTCCAATGCCACAGATCTGACCGGATTTGGATTCTTCAAGAGAAATTTATGCTTAATCTCCCACAATGACCTAGTTATGGACTCTTTCAGTACAACGAACTTGTATGACGTCCCACATGTCACTGTTTCTACCTTCAACTCTGAAAATGATATATAGGAAAATAAATTATGTGTAATGTCGGCCATTGTTTACAAAAATCTAATCTGATGCTTAGAGATAGAGTTATGACGATTTTCGCAAGGTCATCTCTTTCAGATGAAATTCGGGAGCCTCCAAAAACCCTAACTTCCACAGATCATATCTCCTAAAATATTGCAAACCAAGATATGAAATTTTTACATGAAGTTCCTCAGGATCACTTCGCAAATATTTTTTTATCCTCTGAACCTTCGTAGAAAAAATATTATAGTGAAAATTCCACGATGACCGTTTTGAAGCAGCGAAACCCTAGAATCCAAATCTTTGATACCAAATGTTATGAAAAGAGAGATCAAAACAATAAAAATAACAATGTAAGGGCACAAAAATAAAAATAGCGGGCTTCTATGGGGCATAATAATAACAATATGGGGACTACATGGGAAAAACAATAACAATAATGGGGCTATAATAACAACAGCAATAAGGGGATACACTAGTATTATAGCGACCTAACAATACATCAAGGACCTAAACAAGTTTATGTAGCAAGTAGGATCCAACAGAGTAGAATCTAAACTCCTCAACTTCTTTATATTGGTAATCATAATATTCATCATAGGATTAGTTTCTAGCATGAATTTTTTTTAATAATATTGATCACATATTTACCTTGACCATGATATATTTCACTTGGCTTCTGCAAAACATCTAGTCCCAAATCATAATGCATAATCCCAGGATCCTTCATATCAAACTTAGTTTATAACTGGTTCTTTCATTCTTGAATTTGATGATCTACCCCTATGATAATAATATCATCCACACACAATAGTATGATGACTGGTTCACATTAGACCACAATGATTTATAGGTTAGGATTTGCATATCTCTTGCTAAAACCAAGTCTGAGTAGGTGTGCATCCAATCTTTCATACCACGCTCTAGGTCATTTATTCAAGCCATATAAAGCCTTATTCAAACTACATACATGAGTCTCCCTATGATTTATTTCAAATCCTTGAGTTTTCTCAATCTAAACCTCTTCATCAATAGTCCCATAAGAAAATTTATCATATCATCCATTTGATGGATGTTCCATCCCATATTAGCAACCAAAGAAACAAGTAATATTATTTTTATTTATCTAGTTGCAGGAGAAAAGGTTTCTTTGTAATCAATACCTTCTATCTATAAGAGCCTCTTGCTATAAACCTTGCTTTGCAGTTATCAATTCTACCATCCACAATGTGATTTATCTTGTAAATCCATTTTGAAGTGACTATGGATTTGTCACTTGGCCTAGGAATAATTTCCAACACATCATTCTTCATTATTTTTCATATATCTAGCATACCCAAAATACCTTTTTGGTCTTGTACTTTCTCTGAAGGTCCCCTTAGTTCTTTTTTCTTCTACTTCTTGTACAGTAGTTGTCAACCAAGCAAGCCTCTTTTCATTTTCTGGAAAAATTAGTTGTTGCATAGGCTCACTAGGACCTTCAAAATATTGTTGAGTAGATGTCTAATCTTGACCGTTATTTTCAGTTTAGATTTCCTTAAAGATAGGTATTTCTTATTCATTAGAGTCGACAGGAACATATTTTGATTTCTTGTAAGTTATACTTTCATCAAATATGACATCCCTTTTTACTTCAATTCGAGGACCCTCCTTAATATAGATTATGTATGCCTCAAATGAAGCACTATACCCAACAAATATTCCCTTTAAATTAGTAGGATCCAACTTATTTCCCTTCCTTGGGAATATTTATATACAAAGAACACCCAAATATTCAAAGATGATCCACACTTGGCTTATTTATTGTAAATGATTCTTCTTAGGTCACATTGTTGGGAATATTGTGGCAACTTCAGTTCTACAAGTAAAAAATTATCACACATTCCTCTCTCAATAGGAATTGAGAGAGATCTTGATCATGTATCATAGCCCTAACACATTCTTTAATTATTCTTTTCTTCCTTTCGTATACACTATTTTTTTTAGGATTGTAAGGAATAGTAAGCTCTCCCTTAATCCATGCTTCCTTGAAGAATGATATTAGTTCTTTCGAGGTGTATTCTCCACCATTAACAAACATAAGATTTATGATATTTTTCCTAATTATATTCTCCACTTCATTCTTGAATTCTTGAAACTTCTAGAATACCTCATCTTAGTTCTTGAGGAGGTATAACCAAATTTTCCTCGAGAAATCATAAATGAAGGTCACATAATATTAATTCTCACAAAGATATTTTACTCCCATAGGTTCACATACATCTGAGTGTATGAGATATAAAACTTCCTTAGATCTGGTTACACTTCTTGCAAATGGATTCTTCATGTTATTTCCTATAGAACATCTCTTACAGGTCCCTTCATGTTCTTCCTTCAATTTAGGGATGCCATTTACCATTTGACATAGATATGGAGAAATATTATAGTGAAGGTGTTCATACCTTTTATGCCATGGTTTAGAATGGCCTAAATCCAAGTTGAATAGGGTTTCAGATAGAGGTGTAAAATTTTTGTATAATGTCCCCTCATGAATCCCAATCACCATAGCATTATCAATAGTATAACTCTTACCCCAAACCAAAACCTTTCCATCAACAAAAGGAATACTATCACCCTTATAATTTAGAAAAAAATAGAAAATATTTTTTCTTTGGACCTGGAACATATAGAATATTGTTGAGGTGAATACTTCCACGAGACTCATAATCCAACAAAGTAGATCGAATCCCTTTCGCTTGATATATCATATTGTCTCTCAGTTAGATTGAATGAGAGGATGTTCCTTTTGAAAAATTCTAAGGTTGACTGCATTCTCTTGTCATATGTATGGAAACACCACTATCAATAACCCATACATTCTCATCCTTGAAATTGTTGGATCAAGCAGATAACAAAATTCGATATATTACTTTCTTTGCTAGCTAGGAGATGATCATCAATATGCAATCCTTGATGGATATAGTAAGATTCCCAAGAAATTTGAAACCCTTCCTTTTAATTCTTTCCATAGTGTCAACTAGGATGTGATCTCAAGTTTCCTTCCACCTTAGCTTTGATACAATGTTGGAAAATCAAGATACTTAGAGATTATAAATATTTTCCTTAACTTTATAATGTTAAGTCCCTATATTAATAGTGTAGTCCCTTATTATGTTAGTGTAGCCCCACTTATTGTTATTGTTGTACCCCTGTAACCCCCATATTTTTATTATTGTGCCCTTACATTATTATTGTTAGGTCGGCTAGGATTACATCAGGCTCCCACTAGGATTATTATATCAGGTCTGTGACCTTGTATATATATAGAAGGAGGTTTTGTTCATTTGTATCATCCAAGAATTGTGCATTTATGTAATGTATTGGAGGTTTCCCCCTTGAAGTGGCTTATTTCTAAGGCGTTGATATCTCTTTTATTCTCTTTTTGGAGCTTGTTACACAACATTTGGTATTAGAGCTTTGGATTCTAGGGTTTCGCTGCTCCAAACAGGTCATCGTGTCAGTTTCGCTATAACTTTTTTTCTATGAAGTTTCAGAAGCTTAAATTTGTAGAGTGCGAATATGACATCCTGAGGAAGATTGTCTAAAAATGTCAGAGCTTGGTTCGCAATATTTTTGGAGATATCATCTGTGGAAGTTAGGTCTTTTTTCAAGCTCCTAAACAGGTCATCGTGGAATTTGCGGTATAACCTTTTTTCTACGAAGGTTCAGAATCTAAAATTCTTATGGTGTGAAGTTGAAATCCTGAAGAAATTTGTCAAAAAATTTCAGAGCTTGGTTCGCAATATTTTTGGAGATATGATATGTGGAAGGTAGTGCTTTTTCAGGCTCCTGAATTTCATCTCAAAGAGGTGATCGTGGGAAAATCTTCATTACTCTCTCTCTGAGCATTGGATTTGAGTGTTGTAAAAAGTGGTCGCTAGTACATGGACTGTAGTTTCTTGGATATCAATTTCAGAGCCGAAGGACGAAAAAGTGACACGTGGCAAGTCAAACAAGTTCACTGTACTGAACCAGTCCATAATTAGGTCATTGTGGGAGATTGGACACAACTTTGTCTTGGAGAATCCAAATCAGGTCACACTTGTGGCATTCAAAAGAGAATTTAGAGGGATATTTTAGTGCTGAATTTCAGATATTGAAGAGTCGCAATCACATATATAATCCAATTCCAATATCGAGCTCCTCAAAAGCAAGTAAAAGGTGTGTATTGTTTTTCCTGAATTGCATAAATATTGTTTGAAAAATCAGTTTGAAGTGATTCCAAGGGGCTATTAAGCATATATTTCAGTATTTCGTTCTGAAATGCCTCATAAAAATAATTCAGCACCCATTAAGCCCTTAGAAATCTATACTATGATGCATGAAGTGGAAGAATTGCAGTATGAGATATCAAAATTACGGTACCAAGTGCAAAAAATTTCGATCTTACGAAGAGCAACCGAAGCTGACAGAGATGGTTTAAAAGAAGAAATGGAGGCTAAGTTGGATGGTTTGAAGGATAAGATAATAGCTAATATGGATGATAAATTAGTGGAAGATGACATTGATCATCATAAACAAGTTCTCCAACTCTCAAAGGATAACCTAACTTTGGTGCAGAATCTAATGAAACAACAGGAATATCAAAATCACATCGAAAGAAGTTCTGAAGCAGTCAGAAAAAAAAGAACTCGACAAGTACGATCAATTTCAGAGTATCTCAGTAAGTGGAAGAACTTTTCTGTAGAAGATTCCACATGGGAGGATGAGAATTTAATATAGAAGCATCAAGAAATAATCAAGCGTTGAGGACAACAATTGTTTGAAGGAGAGGGGCATGTTAAGTCCCTATATTAATAGTGTAGTCCCTTATTATGTTAGTGTAGCCCCACTTATTGTTATTTTTGTACCCCTGTAACCCCCATATTGTTATTATTGTGCCCTTACATTATTATTGCTAGGTCGGCTAGGCTTACATTGTGGCCCCACTAGGATTATATTGTGGCCCCATGGACTCCTATATATAGAAGGAGGTTTTGCTCATTTGTATCATCCAAGAATTGTTCATTCATGTAATGTATTGGAGGTTGACCCCTCGAAGTGGATTATTTATAAGGAGTTGATATCTCATTTCTTCTATTTTTGGAGCTGGTTTCACAACATATAATTACGTGTGATGTATATATCTTATTAAATGAAGCAATTATAAAAACAATGAAGATCAAAACGAGATAAAGTAAACAATATATAGGATCGAAGCGAGGGAAAAACCCCTCCAAGGGGAAAACCTAGAAAAATTCTTGTCTTCTTAAAGAATTAGAGACTTCCAAGACCGAAAGAACAAATCCCAAGATCCTCCAAGCAACAAGTCATCCCCCCCAGCATGGTGTTATTCAAAGAAGATTCCAAACTTCACCTACTCCAATTTCGCTCCAGAATTTCGGCCCTGCAACAGCTCCTCATAATTTCGGACTTGCAATTTCAGCCTCCTGCATTGTAGCTACATAGAAACCCTACCTTCGCGCATGTGGATATATATATATATATATATATACATTGTCCCAAGAAACTTCGATTCTTCCTTCCTTTCTTCATCCTTCTAGCTCTTCTTCTCCTTTGCTAGTGTAGACCGAACTTGTGATGAGCGAGTGTACCAAATGAGGTCGATATCCTTGTATTTATCGCCTCCTTGAGGGATCAAATAACCCTCCCTTAGGTTGACTTGTCTTTGATTGGGCCTGACTTGGTCTTGGTGAAATAAATTACCTTTTCTTGACAAAATAAGTATTTTTCTTTATTACAATGACTCCGAATGGGACTATAATACATGACATAAATTCTTATTTGTCCTATAAAGTCCTAGAAATACCTAGAAGCACAGAGAACATGATTTTGACTTAGACTTGAGCATGAAACCCATGCTTTTCATAAAATAGAATTTTATTTTATTTCCTTATACAATGTATATAATGTCATGATTGGAAATGGGTCACTATGAAGACTAAACCTAGTTACAATTTCCAATACTTGGTTCAACTAGTGCTTGTAAAAGAGAAATATCTAAAAAATAGTTTAATTAATGTTTTTAATTATGCCATAATCGTTAATAGTGGTGTTGATATCCATATAAAAATACTTGATGTAATAAGTTCACATTCATATAAACTATTAATAAAATGATAGTTAGATAATATTTAACAAATAAAGTCATATTGTACCAATAACACAACTTTCTCTGAAATAAAATGGAATTAACCCCATCGTACCAAATTCCTTTATTATAATAAAATATTATATTTTACATGATTATTTGAGTTGCAAACTTTCTTTTTTATTCAGAAAATTATATTATGATGATGCAATAATTCCTCCAAGGTCCCATATTAGTACCTTAGTAGTTCAATTTGTTAAGAAAGTGTGTGTTCAACAAGCCCTACAATAAATGTTAGTATTTTTAGAGCAGTAAGAAATGCTTACTCAAAATCTCAAAGATAACAAGACAACAAGATGATTTTAACAATATTTACTTGCTAAGCTATAATATATCAGCATGGCTAATGAGTTAGCATTCTTTACATCACCTCCTTAATTTACCCTTAACCTATGGCATGCTCTAAATACTTAGATATTTACATAAAATTCCACTACTATGAAAATAAGTTATATGTGAAAGGGGTTTTAAAGTTGGAGAGGGTTTATATATGACTATTTTATTTTTATTTCTAGTCTGAGTTCTCTTATGGAAACCCTTATTTCCTCTTTAATTAATAACTTCATGTTGGAATCACTCATTAATTGTCATTCAATTTAATTAAAAAGAAAATCTTTTGTTAGAAAAAAATAATATTATAAGTATATATTATATATTAGTATAATGATATTTGAAAATTAAAAACATATATTTGTTTTATTAAATTATTTTAACTTTCACTTGAAAGTAGGATGAAAGTATAGAAATGTTTTTTTAGAAGATAAAGAATTTAAGATTAATAATATAAATATTATAATATTATAATCTTAGATTATAAATATATTAAACTTTTCTAAACACAATAATAAATTTAAAATTAAAATACTAGATATCATTATTTTCCTCTTTTTTTCAGAAAGAAAAAAACGCTGAATATATTGATAGTATATATACAGTACATATTCATATAATCTCAGCTGTGTAGGGAAACAGTGAGAAATCAACCATCATTTGTCCCAAGAAAATCTGCTCATACTAGAGCAGGCTCAAATGAGTGGACAACCTCATGAACAGGTCAAGATCCGACCCGGTTACATATACAGTCATGTATGAGAAACAAAAAATTTGAAAAGGATTCAAAATATTCCAGCTACCTGATTCATATCGAAATTGAGACAGAACTGGAATAGTCAACAGGTATGGTTGTAAGATAGAATGAGGATGCTCTTGTGATAGCAAAAAAGAAATGAAGAATAGATGGATACAACCCGACCCAGTAAATGATAATCATGATAAAGGTACGGGAGTAAAAATCATTTGGGCTGCAAAAAATATATAGAAACACGCTCGCCTGGTATAAATTTCCACGCTCGCTTGCCATTTTTGCCCGCTCTCTTGCCGAAGTACTCGCCCGGGAGGAAGATATGCAAAGATCAAATATGACCAGCCATGACAAAGATGCACAAGACTGCCGAGGAGAGGAAATCATATAAACGCTGGACATAATAGTTCACGCTCGCCTGATGAAAAGATAACCGAAGACCAGAACCTTCATGTGTCAACAAAAATGAAAGGTACCAATATATAAAGGATGCTGAGCTGATACTGCAAGAACCTGTAGAATCAAAAAATAAACCGATACCATCCGATTGCAAACTGATGACAGGATATAGATATATAATATTAAGGAAGGGGAATGTCACGAGAGTCCCTCAGACGACCATTTTGAAAATGTGCAACCTTCAAAAAACCAAAAGCCTCTTGTAGACCCCTCTTAGAGAGGCGATCTACCCTGGTATTGTTCTCGCGATAGATATGGAAAATAGGAGGGAAGTTCAAACGGTCCCAAAGCACTTTGGTTCTGTCAAACCACCCTTGTAGATACGGAGAATCCATATGAGCCACATTTGATAACCATCCAATCACCAGATTCGAATCCCCATATATACCAGCAACCTGAATCTGGAGGTCAAGAGCAATGAGCAAGCCACTCCATAACGCCATGAGTTCAGCCTTGTTGTTGGAACCTGGGCCCCCATTCCAGTGGATAAGAAAACGTTCATGATCGGAGATCTTTATCCAAGCCCCACAACCAGTGGAATCATCTGTAGCAGCACCATCAAAATAAATAGCTGGAATGGAGATGGCATATGGTCTAATTCGACGTGAACCATCAATGATATCAGGAGAATCAGTCGGAGAAGCCTCCATCCAAGACACGATGGCAAGATATATTTTATGGATCTGAATGGGGATTTGGTCAAAAATCCGCCTATTTCTTGCCAGCCAGATCTCCCAAATGAAGAAGAATGGCAGAGATCGAAAAGGGTTGTGCAATTTGTCCCATACTATAGCTGTGGTCATGAAGTCCACAGGACGCCATGATTGGTCCGGAAAGAAAAATCTGAATAAACACCAAATCTGAATAACAGAGGGGCAAGTAAAGAAGATGTGAGAGATCGACTCTTCAGCCTCTAAACAGAAAACACACCATCCAGGGCCATGTTGACCCCTCCTCCTTAGATTGTCCCACGTGAGGACCTGATTCTTCCAAGAAAGCCATCAGAATATTATGATTTTATTTGGAATTTTCCTTTTCCAAAAAACTTGAAACGAACTTGAGTATTGCATGTCGTGAACAGCAGCAATATAAGATTGATAGATATCTTTCACGATGGGAGAGCCGATTCGCATCGGAGCACCCCACACTATTTGATCACCTCCTGTACCATAGCATAATCCCGCCCGGCGAATGGAGTCCCGAAAAGAATTCCACTCGACTGACACAGCACCAACCAAGCCGATTTGTTCCACTGTTTTGATGATAGGTGCTGAATGATACCAACACAGAATAATCTGAGAGTAGAAATGTAATCCACGGATGGCAAGAGCGTGAATAATGTTCTGAGATGGACCATACTCGGGTGCCAATTGAAGGAGGGTAGCCGTTCCAATGGGAATATGACTACCATCATTAAAGTTCCATCTGAGACGAGGAACAATCAGAGGGATAATATTTCTGAAGCTGCGCCAAATAACAGACATGAAACGTGGAAAAAGTAGAGAATTGCAACTGATCAGTTGTAAAGCATTCTCCGGTAAATACTTAACTTTAATAATGTCGTTCCACAAGCCCGGGACTGTAATGGCACGCCAAAATTATTTTGATAATAGCATGTAATAAAAAATTGAAATTTTAATATATAAAATAAATTTTAAATTTAATTAAATAAAAATTCCAAAATGCCCAATCTCGATTACAATGGGACAATTTAATTTTCAAATGGAAATTTAAAGGTGACATGGAGAATCGACAATATCTATTAAAGGGAATATTATTTATTAATGAAATAATCACTAATTTCATATGGTTTACCTTCAAGAATTGAACAAACTAAATGCCATAAACAATTTTCATACTACTTACGAAATTGTAATGGGTTAAAGCAAAACCAATATAGAAAGGGAATTTTCAAAGTTTCTGATTTCAGATGCCGGTGTTCTTTGTTCACGAATAATATAAAGAATATGGTTGTGAAGTGAGTAGGTTGCTGCCCTAAAACAAGATACTGAAAACTGTTAGTTGGCAGGCTATTCAGAAAAGGATTCGTTTTGCTTGCCGTTTGCTCAATCTTATGGGCATTCTGATGGGCTCCCAGTGCCTTAGAATCATAGAACTTTTTGAATTGACTTTTTATTAAATTGACTTTTTATTAAATAAAAAAATCTTTTTTATTTAAATATGTGGTCCTCGTGATAGTACTACGTCAACAATCTCACCTAGTACTATCACTGGGTGAGATTGTTGACGTAGTCGATAATTTTAACATAAAAAATGAGTAGATGGATTTTTCAAAGTGTTGATTCTATTTATGCATTAAAAAGTGTATTTTAAATAATAAAAAAATAACAATCTTATTTGAAATTGTCTTACTAGATTCTTGTGACAAATTTCATTTATAAGTTAGACTACACCCAAAAAAAATGTCTTAACAATACCTCAGCCATTATCTCTAATATATTGAATATTATTAAGTAAAAAAAACATTTGGTAGTGTTAATGATAAGTTATTACAAATAATGTGAAACTTAAATTAAGATAATTAAAAAAATGATATTTTGTGATAAATTTATGTGTTCATAATATATGTTTATGTAGAAATTTAACTTTAAGAATATTTTATAGGATTACCAAAAAATTACGATATTTATGATCATTTATTTTGATTTGGTGATTAAGTGGGTGAGGTTCATGTATTGGATAATTTTAACATAAAAAAATGAGTAGATTGATTTTTCAAAGTGTTGATTCTATTTATGGGTTAAAAAGTGTATTTTAAATAATAAAAAAATAACAATCTTACTTGAAATTGTCTTGCTAGATTCTTGTGACAAATTTCATTTATAAGTTAGACTACACCTAAAAAAAATGCCTTAACAATACTCCAACCATTATCTCTAATATATTAAATATTCTTAAGTAAAAAAAAATTGGTACGTTTAATGATAAGTTATTACAAATAATGTGAAATTTAAATTAAGATAATTAAAAAAATGATATTTTATGATAAATTTATGTGTTCATAATATATTTTATATAGAAATTTAACTTTAAGAATTTTTTTTAGGATTACCAAAAAGCTTAAATTATGATAAATAAATTAAATTGGAAAATTGCATTGTAACACTATACATTATAATTAATAAATAATGTTAAGATTTTATTTTTTTTAAATATCTTTTATTTTTGGATTATACCAATAAAATTATTGACCTTAGAGATGTTAAAATGTCATCATAATGATTACAAGGAGAAATGTATAGTCTATGGGGCTTTGAATATGTTCGGGTCAGTAGTTTTACATTTGTCGAATGTCTTCAAATTACTTAATTTTCAATTTGAATAAATAAAACTTATAGTCACTGTCGTTGTCATAAGTTCGAATGTCACTGTCCAAAACATCGCCATGTGTGTAGTCATTAAGTGGTTAGGTGGAAAGCTTGAAATAAGGTTGAGTCATGAGGAGTCATTGTCACAAATTTTGAGAAATTGAGTCATGTGGTATCTGTACATTATGAATCTCTTAGGAGGTCTACTTGAGTGAGTTTCAAATCAGTTTCAGTTGAAAATCTTACTACTCAAAGCAAGATGGCCATTGATAGCAACACCTTTCTTTTCCTCTCCTAGTCTATTCATTTTCCCCTAAGACTCTAAAACCACATCCTATATTTCCCATCTCCGATTTTCCATTTATTAAATCATATACCTCTCCCCCCTATTCATTAATAATTTCCTATCCATAAACTATACAAATCTCATATTCCCCATCTTATCCTAGTTACATCCCCTTAAATGGTCATGACTACAAATCATATTTGACACTAACCATATATCCTCTCCACTACTCAAAATCCCATACCCAACCAAGGTTTATAATGGTTATCATACTTAAGCCATCATACCTTTCAATGAGCTTCCTTGTGAAATCACACTACAAGAAAAACTTTATAGAAAATTTAAATCAAATGAACAAACCAACATATCCTTCAGAAGGTTTCCTATAGTATTGATCTCCAAGCTAATTGATTGTTATGATCAAAAGGTAAACATTATTTTGTATTCAAGTAGAGTGAGTGATCGAAGCTACAACCACATTGACCACATAAATTATTGATGTGCATAAGCACTACGCAGTCATCGTTGCATATAGAGCATTCTACAATCATTGCACAACATTTTCCCAAAGACTCGTAGCATCGACACGACTTGCTTTTTTTCTTTCTAAAGGTAGGTTGTTTCCACTCAAGTCCTATTTTTTTCTTACTATCTAATTTAAGGTCAGATAAGTCGTGATTAGCCTCCTTTTTATGAGTTGTTGTGAAAAAATTCTACCCAACCTGTTGTTTGCAAAGTGTTATGCATACTCTATTTTTTGCATCCTTTTCAAAACAATGATTCTGACCACATGAAGGCAAACTCTGGAACACTGAGAGAGTTTCTTGTCAAAAACGAGCCAAAGAACAATAAAATATTCCAATTTTTCATAGGTGTCACATATCAGGAACTTCGAATAGATCGTCAAGACCTATTTTTCGGACTATTAAATTTCTTATTTTAGTTATGCTTTTGTAGAGTATTTTTTGAGAAACTGAGGCAGAATTTGGAGAAACTTAGAGACATATTTCTTCAATACAAGGTCATATACAATAACCGCCTTCAGGTTTTACATAGGTGTATTATTTTTGCAGCTACAGGTGTTTCTTCGAGGCCTATTTTCATAGTTTTTTGGTGGCAGAATTAGGAATTTATTTTGCAATTCAATTTTTGTGAAGCCTACGTGTCTCGATTTTTGGCATTCTAAAGTTATATTGGGAATTTTGAGAAGTGTCGGTATGTTTTTATTTCATATTATAGAGTTTTTATGGTGGGAAAAAGGTGCAAACATAAATTGAAGATAAAATTACGTAGTGTTGTGCATTTGTTGCGCACGAGTTACATGTGTTGTTTTGGGGTTTCCATTTTTCAAGAGGAGGGTGGATGAACGTGTTGTTGAGTCAGGCATTTTTTCTTCATCCAGGTGTTTATCATCATGAGGAAATTCATAGCAACAAGGCATGCTACCTAGCTGTTGGGAAACACTAATCTAAAACCTCACTGTTGTTTCTACCTTTTTATGTTAAAGGATATGGTCTGATGTTTATGGAGGATTGTTATATATTTGGATAATTTTTATTGGATAGATTGATAAGATCATTGAAGCTTTTTGTTTTTTCTATTTAGGAAAAGGCTTTGGAATATTTTAAAACTACTTATTTTTTTGAATGACTCAATCCATTTCATGGATCAAAGACCCATTGCATCTAGACATGGTGTTTTTAAATATTGTATGGCTATTTAATGCCAAATGTTTGAGGAAAGAATGGGTTGGATAGTATTGAAAACTAGTTTTAGATATTTTTCTACTGTGATCTTATTTCTGATGAATAAGGAATCTTATGGTTCAGTTATTCCAGTGAAAAATTGCAGATATTCTTGCAGTATTGTTATTCAAAAACTATGTTTTTCCTGTGCATTTGTTATCATTTTCTTCTGCAGTCCTTTTGTGGGTGTAATAGCTCAGTTATATTAGAATTCATTCTTGCATTTCTCACATTTTATTGTGTCCTAATATTTCAGTTGCAAATGATATATGATGGTATACCCATATTTTGTGTTTTTTTCTTCTTAATACTTTGTCACAAATATGCAGCAATAGATTTTTTATATGGCCTATCTTATGTGAAAGAGTAGCTTTCATGTTTACCTCCACCATAATAAAATTTGTTTCCCTATTTCTAAGTATATGTTAGACAAGCCTTTGTACGTCTAATTGGTTGTTATAAGAATAAGCCTCATAATTTAGTAAAGTTATGATCATATAGATATTTATTTTCGTGTAACCTTCATTTATTTCGAACAAACAATTTAAACCCTTCAGATACGATCTTTGTGTCCTCTATAATATCAAAAATATTTAGTTTTCTTAACTGAGGGAGCTCCCTCTTACTAGAAAAGACTAGTTTCTAGCCACAAGTGGTTTGTGGTTACCTCTAGGACCCTATCGTTAGCCTAGAGGGATTCACGGAGTGCTAAAAAAATAGATGATGGTTGGATGTGTTGTTAACACACTTCTTGTAGTTAAGATCACTAGTTCAAAATCCATGGGTAATCCCACTTTCCTTAAGAGAAAGAAAAGAAAAGATATAAGATGTATTAACACGAAAATAAATTGAATAAAATGTAAGAATAAATAAGTGAATAATAATAACCATATATATAGTATTAGTGGTAAAACCATTTTATTCTTAGAATTTAAGGGGTAAGGTATATATATGTTTATATACTAAACAAGTTAATTATTATATAATCAATGTCTATTAGAATCTAGATTCATTGTCCCATAAACAAGGTTTCATACATCAATTTAGTGTTTAGTTAGATTACAGTCATAAAATTAAAATATATTTAGTATATTAAAAAAAAAAAAACCTAAAAAAGGAAATATTATCAATTTAAATTCATTTTAATTTAGATAGAAAGAATGTCAAGAAAGTTCAAATCCATGAAGTGCAAAACTGTGCTCAATATTTTACACTTTAGAAAATATTTTAACTTAAGTATTTTTGCGAGAGGCACTTTCTAGCCTAGTAGGGAAGAGATTTTGTAAATTCACTTGTCCTATTAAACATTTTGAGTCAGGTAAATTACGTAAACATAAAAATAAAATAAAATAAAATAAATAATAATTATAGTTATTAATATAACATTTTTACTTAAAAAATTACATAAAAAATAATATTAAAATTTAAATTAATTTAAATAAAAAATAATAATTATATTTATAATTATAATTAGTAACCGTCCTAGATTCATATTGATTTTGGATCTACAAAGCTCCAAGAGTGACCTCTCTTCACTCTAATATCAAGGTGCTAAGCCCTTTTCACCCTTAAACTCTTCAGGAGCAAACCACGATTGGTAGATCTAGAGTTAACATGGATCTAGCTTGGTTTTTGAAATAATTTAGCATAAATTCAAGCTAATGATGGTCTTTCATGACCCATTAGTCACAATGCAAACCTAGAAATACAACAATAAGTTAACTATATATATACCAGCTTACTGGTACAAGGTGGTACTCATGGATAATATAAAAAGATGAAATGTAAGAAAATGAGTTGGATTTTAGAATATATATATATATATATATATATATATATATATATGCATTTATAGCTATGTGAATTTTTGAATTTTTCTAACATTGATATGCCATTTTTCATGTAAAATAATATCCATATTTTCTAGTTAGCGCAAAATTTTAGTATCTAAATGATGGAATACTATACAAAAACTTTCGTAATGGTAGAGAATATTTTGTTCTTCTACGCAACTATTTTTCCAAAATTTATAATCATCATTAGATAATTATGTGTGTGTGTGTGTGTGTGTGTGTGTGTGTATTTATATCCTTGAAGTTACAAGACATTCCATTAATGTAACTTAAAGGTGTCATACCATTATCAAAAATTCTTTTTTTATATTTTTAGATCATATAATTATTTTTCAAAATGGTGAAGGCACTATAAAATTGTAGAGGAAATAGGCGACGGATGTATTTTAAGATTTTGATATATGTAAAGAGAAAAATGTATTAAGAATAGTTATGTGTATGTGTGTTTGTAATTACATGGACAATGGATTTGTCTAGCTTATAGGAAAATAACACCAAAGTAGAGAAATATGCATGTTTTCTCAAAAAATGATGTTTCCATCTATTTTATTCTCAAACAATGAGGTTCTTGACTCCAAAAATATATTCTAAGCAATAAATTCATTGTGTATATAGGATTCCCACAAGGAAAAAATGAAATTCAAAAAACGTGCATGTTCTTAGTGCCAAAAAAGTGTGCATAATTATAGTGCTAGGAATGTTCTTTTGTTCTTGTAGATAGTGACTTTAACACATGGAAAATGATTGAGGTGTGTTTTTGGGGCTAGGGAAGGTGAGGGATGGATAGAGTGGCCAAGGGAGATAAATAGAGAAAGAAGGAACAAGACACAAGGATTACATGCGATAGGGAAGAATGAGTTGGTGGGAAATGGTTGAACCATGTCTAGAATGGGTGGGAAGGTGAAAGAGAGAGGGATAGAGGGGTCGAGAGAGAGAAAGGGGGTGAGTAATAATGAATTAGTGAGTGAGGGGAAAGAGTGAGTAAGAGTTGAAAAGTGAGATATATAAGGAAATAATGTGGGGAAGGGAGATGTAGAGATATATTTTTGGTTGAAACGAGAAGAAGAGAGAGAAAAATATGGAGGGGTTTGTTATGATTGATGGCTTAGTAGTGAGAGAGAGGGGGATGGGGAGAAGAGAAGGAGGAGTGAGAGGAATTGTACAAGTGAATGAAAGTGCCGGGGAGAAAGAGAGAGGAAGAGTGAGAGATAGAGAGATACATGTGGGGGGGGGGGGGGGGGGGAGTGAATTAGATAGGGAGAGAGTGATGGAGTAATAGTGATATTTAGAGAGATTGAAGAATTGTAGAAGAAGAGTGAGTGATAGAGAGATGACATGCGGTGGAAGTGAATGAGAAATACGAAGAGAGTGAAAAAGGGAGAGACAAATAAGATAAAGAGAGGAGATAGAGCCAAAGGAGAGAGAGAGAGAGAGAGAGAGAGAGAGATAAGGGTAGATAAAGAGAAAAAGGCGGGAGAAGAAGGAAGAGAGAATAGTAGATGAAGAGAGAAATAAAATTATGGGAAGATATGCATAGATATAGTGAGGGAGTGAGGGAGAGGGAGGGAGGTAGATATAAATATGCAGGGGAGAGAGACTAAATAAGTGACAATTTAGAGAAGTGTAATTAGGAATAAATGGGTGGGGGGGATAAGAGAGAGACAAAAGGAAACATTAAGAAGTAGAGAGAGTGTGTGTGTGTGTGTGATGAGGGAGAGATGGAGAGATATAATGTGGGAGAAAGGGCGATGGAGGGAAGGAGAGAGGGAGGGAGATAGATACAAAGAGGGAATAATATATAGATAGACAAATAAAAATATGTAAATGGAAATAAACATGTAGAGTGTAATGGGAGAGTCTAAGAGAGAGTTTTAGGTAGAGCGATAGTTATGGGGGATGAAGGGAGAGGGACAGTGAGGGTGAAGGAGCAAAGGATAGAGGGTGTAAGAGAGAGATAGAGAGAGAAGAAGAGAGAGATAAAAATACAAACATGTAAATTGAAATAAAGATATTGAGAGAGGTTTTGATAAAAGGAGAGATATTGAAGGAGACTAGGAGGTGCGAGAAAGGGAAAGAGTGGATGAAGATCAAGAGAGGAGAGAGATATGGAGAGGAAGAGAGAGAAGAAAGAGATAGAGAGGTAATAAGAGAGAGAGAAAGGTGGAGATAGAGAGTGAGAGAGAAGTAGAGAGAGACTGATGGGGAGAGTGGAGGGGGAAGGAAGAGTAATATTACGAGAGAGGTGGAGGAAGAAAGAGATAAAGAGGAGTGAGTGACAGAGGAGA
This sequence comes from Pinus albicaulis, assembly GCA_034641835.2. Lineage (NCBI taxonomy): Eukaryota > Viridiplantae > Streptophyta > Pinopsida > Pinales > Pinaceae > Pinus > Pinus albicaulis. The sequence continues at coordinate 846,316,936 of CM076572.1, forward strand.
GAGGGATGAAAAATAAAGAGAATGATAGAGATATAGGGAAGAGAGAGAGAGAGAGAGAGAGAGATTTCTAGGAAACAAAGAGGGGAAATGGAGAAGGGGGAGAAGAGTGAGACAAAGATGGTGTGTGTGTGTGTGTGTGTGTGTGTGAGAGAGAGAGAGAGAGAGAGAGAGAGAGAGAGTTGGAGGGGGTTTGTTTTGTAGAACATATCAAGTGAGGTATGGAGGGAGAGATAGAGAAATAGATGAAGGGGAATTGAAGGGGGAGAAATAAAGAGAGAGGGGGGAGGAATAGGGATTGAGATGTAGATAAATAGATACAGAGAGAGGGGGTGTGATAGAGAGAAGGATGGGGGGAGAAAAAAATAAAACTAGAGAGAATGATGTGAGGAAGAGAGAGGAGGGAGGGAGAGATGAAAATGATAAAGGGATGGAGATATATACATGGATGAGAGAGAGAGAGAGAGAGACAGGGTTTGTTGTGAAAAACATATCAAGAGAGGGATGGAGGGAGAGATAGAGAAATATATGAAGGGGAATTGAAGGGGGAGGAAGAGAGATAGGGGGGGAGGAAGAGGGATTGATATGTAGATAGATAGATACAAAGATAGGGGGTGGGCTAGAGAGAAGGATTGGGGGAGACAAAAATAAAACTAGAGAGAACGAAGTGAGGAAGAGAGAGGAGGGAGGGAGAGATGATAATGATAAAGGGATGGAGATATATACATGGTTGAGAGAGAGAGAGAGAGATGAGTGTCCTCAGAGAAAATGACTCAGTAGCCTATTTGATACATGTTATAGTCAGCAAAAATAATGGAATCAATTGATCTAGTTATTTAAATATCATTTGGGTAAAACTTATAAAAGAGAAACCTGTGTTATCTTGATGACCCATGATACAAACCCATTGTGTTCTGATAGCCCATGGTATTCTTATGATAAAAGAGATATTGGAACTCACTCTTGAGGGCATGCATAATCGTGTTCTCATATTGATTTGGAGATTTGTTGTAGTTTTTGAGTGCTAATAATGAAACTCTTAAGTGAATTGATGTTGTTGGTGAAAAAAATACACCCTAGTGTTTGGGTATGTCTTATATTATTTGCATGACTAGCCCCGCATAAAATACGCTACGCTACATGTGGCAGGGGGGCCACAAAGGGGGTAACATCTCCCCCTATTTTGGGGGTGGTAGCTGGGGTGATACCCCCCCCCCCCCACCCCCCCCCCTTTTAAGGGTTTTGCGGTTTTTCCCATGGTTTTATAGATGGTAGTTACACCCACGGTTTTATAGAACCAGTCAAGGGAACTATGATTATGGTCTAATCCATGGTTAAAGGATTGGGGGTTTACAAATTCTTTGGAAGATATATAATGTATTTTAACATTGAAAGATATATAACTAAAAATTAATCTATTTTTCTAAGATTTGGGATCCATGAGAAAAAACTTCTATGTATATTTGTTTTCTCTCCATTGTATATTTTCTGGCTTTTTTTAAGAATTGTTTGCAGATATTATCTGTATAAGGTTAAAACCTACACCCAAATTATTATAAATTAGTGTCAATGGTGAAACAAATCCAACCTATCTAATTAAAGGTAATATAACTCATATCATTCACAGGGATTTATTTCCGAAGATTCATCTCATTTCTGGGTTGAGGGTTCAACCAAAAATATATTTTTGTAACTGAAAAGGCTTCCCTAGTATGTAAATCCAAGTCACATTAATAAAATATTGGTTGAGCTTGTTCTTATGGTATATTTTTCTTATGGTATGATTCTTAAATTATTTATTTTTCAAGAAGGGTTTTTATAGTTATATTAATAAATAGATCACTTATATTGGTTGATTTTATTTGTTGTCATATGTTGTTACAGTATATTGGCTGGATTGATTGTATATAAAAAGGGGATTTTATCATGGTATCATAGCTATGCATCCAGTGAGGCTAAGGGATTTTTAGTTTAAAATTTATTTTCATAAGTGATTCTAGTTAGATGCAACCGATAATTAGTTTCGAGTAGAAAAGATGAAAAACTTTGATGAACATTACTGTTTGTCATATTTGTGCAATGATAACTCTATATATGAAATTATATTTACTCTAGCATCAACCCCACACACATATATATATATGATTCTCCAAGGTATTTTTGATCCATGCTTCATTTTATTTGCTATGATTTTGTAGTTTGAATAGTGTTCCTCAAGAGTGATACCTCTAGGCTCCACTTCTTGGGTTACCATCTAGACTAGTTTTTTTCATCTATATCTCCTTTATATCTAGTTTTCCATTGTTAGAAGTTTCAAGGTGGTACTTCTTTGCAACAATATTCGATCTTGTTTCCTTCCTTTGGGATGAGAATTCATGCATTTCTAGCCTATCATTGGAATCATTGTTATTTTAAATATTTCTACTCCCCGTATTTCCCCTCCTAGACGTGGCCACCCTTGCCACTCCCTCATAATTTATTATGTGATTTTTTATTCTCATTCTTCCCTCCAAGCTACAACAAAGGGTTATATGTTGCAAAGGTGTGGACTACTTCAAAGCTTGAGTAAGATCACACACTTGTCAAAGAGGTAAATCTTTGACCATCCAATAACATTCCCAACCATTATGAATAATTAAAGATAAGCCGACTGAGTTAGAGAGAGATAGTATAGGAGAATGATGTTGAGTATCAAATACATGTATTAATAGAGAAGTTGTAGTATGGGCCCATAACACTAGTCATACCCATGGAAAAAATAATTAATATATGTAGATTTTTTATCTTCATTAGAGAATGAAGGCATTGGTGGGGAGAGTCTTGTTGGACCAAAATTAAGCCAAGGAAGAGGCTCTCCAAGTGTGGGATGATATACAACTTCCCATAAAATATTTGGACAATATTTTAGTGATAAGAGGATCAGTGTTTCTTTACTCCTAAAATGAGTGGCTATCTAGATAGGGGCAAATTCACATTGAAGTGGTCCCTTTTGACCCTTCCCATTCAACATAGGAGGTGTTAGTATAAATTTTCTTATGGGTTTTCTATTTATATGAATATTTTGGTTTCAAGTAAATAGTATAGGTCTTAGGACTAGACTTTCAGAAACTTTTTTAGAAATTTAAATTCTCATGTATGGCCTTTCAAGAACTTAAGGTTTTAGCACTAGTATGGTTTCCCCAATTCTAAATGAGGGAAAACCTCAATGACAAAATCTTATCTCTTTTGACATATCAATCGAATATTTATTTTATCAAAAAAAAATAAAGAAGACAATAAAAGGAGTAATGTGGATACATGTAAGATACACGGGGAATTTAAAATAGGGGAGCATTTATTCTTAAAAGTTAATCCAAAGAAGATTTATTTGAAGTTGGGAATATCCACCAAGATAGTAATGATATTTTACTGTGCATTCAATAAATTGGATAGAATAGAACTAGTTGCACACATGCTTGCATTGTATACCTCCACAAAAGTGCATTATGTACTTCATTTTTCATTATTATAAAAGTATGTGCATGCTCTTAGCCATGTTATTTATTGGACTCTAAATTGGTATAAATCCAATGTGTATACTAAATAGGAAGCTCATAATGTTATAGAATACAACCATAGGGTAGGTAAATGTCTAGTGGACCTAATACATCCCTAAAGAAGAAACATTCGATATGGAGGATGTAATGTTTCAAGCATACCCATACAAACAGACACACATTGATATATATATATATATATATATATATATATATATATATATATGGGTAAAAATGCGAAGTTGGGTTACACTTTTGTGAGAATCGGGGGCAGAAAACTTTTTTTCTCAATAATTTGGCCAAATTTTTATAAAATTTCGGCTGAACTATTAAAGAGTTCGGTCGAATTTTCAAAATTAGTTCGGCAGAAATCATTCTGTCGTTTACATTGACGACATATTGACGACATGGGGAAACATATTTTTTGGCCGGAGATGGAAAAACTGACAACAAAAGTTTAGCCAACCTAAAATTTCGGCTGAAATTTTAAAATAGTTTGGCCGAACTTGTATTTTATAAATATATCGGCCCGCAAACTTTTATAGTTTTCTTATTCACATGTGTCTCACATATGTCTATCTAGGTGTTGTTGTTGCTCTGTTGAGGTGTTGCGCTCTATGACGACGTGATTTTTGTTGATTTGCAATTGCACCATGATAACGAGGTGATTTTTGTTGATTTGCAATTGCGCCATGATGACGAGGTGATTTTTGTTGATTTATAGTTGATTTTGCAGTTACATTTTCTCTTTTTTTGTTGATTTTATTTTATTTTAATTTAATTTTTTTGTTCGCAGGGAATTTGATCTACGTCTTCCATGACATCTTCAGGGATCTCCCAGTTTCATCATCATTGCGGCTTCGTCTGCGAATTTCTACGAATTTCTAGGTATGAAATCCTCTGTTAAACATTAAACAGTTAAATCTCTTAGGAAACCCGAAAATTGAAGCCTCTGCAATTTCTATCACCGATAATTTTTATTTTAAAATTTATTTGATGTTTTTAGCCTATGTTAATAAAAGCAAGAAAAAAATCAATTAAACTCCATTTTTTTGTTTTCAATCGACTCTAACACGATATTTAAGAAATTTACAGTAGATCTACATGGAATAGATTAACAAGAATTTTTTGAAACCAAATTCCTATACGCCATACACCAGGACTTGTAATGCAATAAGTTATTTTGTTGAAATTGAAAGTAAGGTTTAATCCTACATTAAAAAAAAACTATTAAACATGATGATTAGTGATTTTCCCGCTATCTTCAGAAGCAGCATGTAGCTCCCTTGTTCTCTCAAAATGACGACGTAGTAATTATTCTGTAGATTTCCGTTCAGGTGATTGTTCTACAATCAAATGTGGAAAATCAGTAGCTAGTATTTCTGATACATCATCATCTACACTTCTAGCTTCATTTCTCGATTTGATAGAGTCATCATCAACATAACTGTCTATATCATCATCATCATCATCATTTTTTGTCTCATGTTCCACTGATTCTTTTGGAACATATTCTATCTCATTATCATGGGTTATCTCAATAGCGTCCTCTATAACATATTCTTGTGTCTGATTATCGATAAATCATACATTTTTCAGATGAAACCCATAAATCGTGCATACTATTTGGGAAGGAAAATAATAATAAAAATCATCTGACTCCCAGCTACTCTCATGATTCATCAATAATATCATGTGATCTTCATGAGTTGATCATCCCTAGAAAATATAGAGTGGCAATCATGGTCTTCAACTATTTTTCACACAATAAATATTCCACCTTTTCATGATCTTTTCATGAATTTAAGCCTATGAAAAAAAGATAATATTTCTTATGCATGCAAAATTATATTAGTGTTGAAGGGAACAATTTTTATATGTATTTGAGGCATGTTACACTCTTACCTATCATATCAAATAGTTTGGATTCTTGAAATTTCTTCATGATATCTATGGTTGCTCACCTTCATTTAAGGTTGAACACTATTCTTACCTTAATTTTGATTCTAATTCCCTTTCCTAACATTGATTTTCCTTTTGACCTTGGAGATAAACCCAATCATTAAATATGATATTCATCCCTTCTAGGGAACTTAGTATGGGTTGCTTAGTGGTTTCCAACCCTTATGATGATGTGAGGTGTTGTTTCAAACATTGGAGTAACTTGTGTTTGCATGTGATGCTCATGGGCCATGGTTTCTTTTGTGGGTTACAGACGGTTTATTTTTACCTCAGATAAACTTTCTAAAAAACTTCCCTTTATTCCTTAAAATCAAAATAGATCTATACTAAGGATTAATCTTTATACGTATTTTTACCATATAAACTCTAGCGATAATTAAACACATATGTGTTAAAGTAGAATATGAAATAAGTCCTTTTTACACTTGGATTGGCTCTTATGTACATATATGGGTGGGTTTGGGAATGTGTTTCACATGAAAAGTAATAGGGAATGGATTTAGTGGAAACCTTTTATAAGATCGGGACTCAAACAATGAGAGAGAGAAAAAAGCCTTTTAAATTCAATGTAAAACACATGCATTAACTTATAATTGTGATATTTTCCCTTCTTTCCAACTTAGTGGACATCCTTCTAGAGAAATCCCTTTTAATGAAGTAGATATATCCATAGTGATCCACTGATATTTTTTCACCAACAACTTTCCATTTTGGACTTATATATCTCTAAACTATTCTCATTGAATTTATGCATCTGTATCTTTAAACTACTCAACTATTTTATTTAACCATGGGATTCAATTCGATATATCTCCCAATTTTAATGGGGTCTATCACATTTCGAGGAAAACACATTAGCCATAAAAGGTTCCCATTGAAACCAAAAGTAATTTTATAGAAAACGTAGGTTTTAACCTTATATAGTTAATTGTTTCAAATATATTCTTAATAAAATGAAAAATAATCAATGTAAAACACATGCATTAACATATAATTGTGATATTTTCCCTTCTTTCCAACTTAGTCCATCCTTCTAGAAAAATCCCTTTTATGAAGCAAATATATCCATAGCGATCCACCGATATTTGTTCACCAACAACTATTCCATTTCCTGACTTTTATATCTCAAAACTATGCTCATTTAATTTATGCATCTATATATTTAAACTACTTGAAACTATTTTATTACACCATAGGAATCATTTCGATATATCTCCCATTTTAATGGGGTCTATCACATTTCTAGAAAAACACATTAGCCATAAACGTTTCACATTGAAATCAAAAGTAATTTCATACAAAACAGGTTTTAACCTTATATAGTTAATTGTTTCAAATAGATTCTTAATAAAATGAAAAAAATTCAATGTAAAACACATGTACATTAACATATAATTGTGATATTTTCCTTTCTTTCAAACTTAGTCCATCCTTCTAGAAAAACCCCTTTTAATGAAGCAGATATATCCATAGTGATCCATTGATATTTGTTCACCAACAACTATTCTATTTTGGACTTATATATCTCAAAAATATGCTCATTTTTTCCCAAAAACGTTTTTTTGGGGCATTACCCCTGAACACCTGTGTGTGGGGAATTTTTTGTCTATATGAAACCCTAAAGTGGGGGTCCTTTCCACCCATTTTATTCCAACCACTATGCTTAGAAAAATATATAGTGCATGGGGGTATTCACATAAAGAATATAACACATACCAAACATCCAATAATTCTCCTTAATGTGACCATCAATGTTGCAATGGTTAGAATTATTTATACTACCCTTGCATGGATGTGTAGTGGCTATTTTATTCTTATCCTCCTATTTCGAGTTCTTATTCCCCTCCTTCAAAGCTTATTGGTGCTATTTTTTCTTCAAACCACTTAAGTACCATTTATTTTGGCTTATGGTTTCTAGATAATATGGGTATACACATGGGTCATACATTATCCTTAGCTTGGAAAGAATCACTTGTTTTTGTAAATGGTTATATAGACCCCATATATACTTAAGGAGTACATTTGGGCTCTTGGGAAAGATATCCAATAATATGACCATAATTATGAACTTAGTACACTCCTATACACCCTTATGTCTACATAAAGTAGTGTGAGTGATTCCACGGGTCCTCTACACACTTCATAGGGTATAATTGGGACAGGTAGTGTTAACTTCTATAAGTTCTATAGGAAAGTTTTGTAAAGGGCCAGGTAGCCTCTGGATCTCATCTTTTATGAAAGGCTACATATCCAGTAAATGCCCCTATAGTCAATCTCTGGAATAGATCTAAATAGAAGTTCTTCATTTTAATATCCATAAACCACAACCACTTTAAGGCAAACTATGTACATGTGTCATTTCTCCCATAAATTCTTAGGCAAAGTTTTTAAAGCATACATGTCATGTTGGCTTTCTCACATTAACTTTAAAGCATGTTTTTTCTAAGTGCATAAAATAATTTTGCAGGTCATGTAAATGTCATTTCTCCCACAAACTAAAGGCTTTGTCTCATTAATTCAAGGCAAACTTTAAGGCCTAAAAATCGAACCTAAAGTGGCTGAAATCTCATAGTATTTTGAACTTCCATAGGATTTTAATCTTTATGTTGAGTGTTAACTTCTTCAAGTTCTAAACGCAGAGTATGTAAAGGGCTAGGTAGCCTCTGGATCTCATCTTTTCTCAAAGGTGACATATCTAGTAAATGCCCCTGCAGTCAATATCTGTAACAGATATAAATAGAAGTTCTTCATTTTAATATCCATAAACCACTACCACTCTAAGGCAAACCTTCTACATGTGTCATTTCTCCCTTCTCCCATAAAATTTTAGGCAAACTTTAAGGCTTGTGTCATTTCTATTTCATTTCTCCCACAAACTCATAAAGGTATGACTTTTGACATAACTAGTTGTTTTAGTAAGTGCATAAAATAATTTTTCAAACAATGTAAATGTCATTTCTCCCAAAAACTAAAGGCTTCCTCCCATTAATTCAAGGAAAAATTTTAAGGCCCAAAAAATGAACCTAAAGTGGTTGAACTCTCATAGGATAGTATCCCCCAAAACTCAAGGCTTTCCCCCATTAATTCAAGGCAAACTTTAAGGCCTAAAAACTGAACGTTGTTTTAGTAAGTGCATAAAATAATTTTGCAAACCATGTAAATTTCATTTCTCCCAAAAAATAAAGGCTTCCTCCCATTAATTCAAGGCAAACTTTAAGGCCTAAAAACTGAACCTAAAGTGATTGAACTCTCATAGGATAGCATCCCCAAACTCAAGGCTTTCCCTCATTAATTCAAGGCAAACTTTAAGGCCTAAAAATTGAACCTAAAGTGGTTGAACTTCAATAGGATTTTAGTTTTTTGGTCGAGTCTTAACTTCTACAAGTTCTAAACTCTAGACATCATCATTTCTTAAGGCATGTTATTGAACTAGAAGTGATTTATGCCATAAATTTTAAGGCAAACTTTCATGCAAACCGTGCATGAACCATTTATATGTGTCATAAATCTCCCTTAAACTCTAGGCAATGCAATTTTTAATAAATCTCATTTATATATGTGAATTCTACCATAAAATTTAAGTCAAACTTTAAGATAAACCATGCACATGTCATTTAACTCATACACATGTGTCATTTCTCCCATGCATTTGCAATAAATTTCAATTTAATATATATTTTTATTGAATTTGTTTTTTTTTCAAGGACAAAAAAAACCACTAAATATGGTTGAAAAATTGAAATTATGCATAGATATTTCTTTCTATACCAATCTAGGGAAAGCAGTGATTACATATGTGCTTTCCAATATTGCAACTAGCAAAGTCGTCCAAAGGAAAATGAATATACCGATAAGAACAACAAACAACAAGGCATATTATATTGCATTGATAAGGCTTGGGAATAGCTATGGAGTATGGATCGAATGGAATTGTAGTTTTCATCAATTCTAAACTTGTGTGCAACCAGATGAATGGCGTGTACCAAGTTAAGAAGGAGAGGATAAAAGAACTACATGGAATAGGAAACAATATTGTTAGCCAATTTCAAATTTTTAGTATAAGACATTGTACAAATGTGAATAAGATGTCTGCTGATAGATTGTGTGGGCCAATGCCAATTCGGGATTCATCTATCAAAGATGAGTTAATAGATGAATTAGAATTACATGAGGCAATGCCAATACAAGATTCATCTCTAAAAGATGAATTAGTTTTGAGATGCTCTTCTTCAAAACTTCAAGATTCATCTCTCAAAGATGAATTAGTTTTCAGACGCTCTTCTTCAAAAATTCATGATTCATCTCTCAAAGATGAATTAGTGTTGAGATGCTTTCCTTCAAAATTTATTGATGGACATTGTAACATATCTTGGACATGTTTGTGTTTCGTACTTATAAATGCGTATTTTTTAATGACCATGTGTCTTTTCAATTATATACCAAATGTGATCCAACCACACCATGTAAAGCGCAACTTGGTGAACTTCACATTTGCAATAAGTGGTGATCTTCACATTTTTATAAAATTAAAATGCGGGGACTTCAACAAAATTTTGTTTAAATGGAGTTTCACACTTCTTTTTTTAATTACAATGTATTTTTTTCAATTTTATACCAAGTGTGCTCCCACCATGTAAAGCACAATTTGGTGAACTTAACATTTTTATAAAAGAAATTCTTAAATTGAGTTTCACACATCAATTAGTGCTTTGAATGTTGTGTTTTACATAGTTTGTCTACACTAAATTACACTAGTTTTCTGAATTTTATTTTGAATTTATTTTAAATAGTAATTTAAAAAAATAATTGTAAATGTCCACTATAAATATATATATCATGGAGGATGAACAACAAAGATCAACAGAATTCCATATCTCTACAAGTGAGGAGGATCAGGGATCGAGGGGTATTCATGGTATTTAAATATAATCTTAAATCTCCATACATATACATACATGTGTGTACATATGGAATTTATTTTTTATCAACTTTGTGAGTTAAAATAGTTGTTAATAAGTTTCATTTTTTATTTTTTAGGAGCCAAGAATAGAAGGGTGTGTACTCCATCAATGGAGCATGCCCATGGTTCATGCAATCGTGGTATGGTTCACTCAGTTTAATCAATGAATATTGTTGTGGTGGATTCGACACATGGGTGTATGAAATCAAACAAGCTTAGAGAGTGTTCTACTCTCTAAACTATTGGTAACAAGTAGTATGTGGGGGGAGCTCAAAATCATAAAACCTAAATGAAATAATATGTTGAAGTATGCTCTGGTTAGAAAACTAAAAATAAAGACACAAAAGAAGCTATATAGATAGTTCCAAACAATAATAATGCAAACGATGGCTTGATGGCCTCTTCTTATTGAATTCTTAGAATAAAATAAAATATTACCCACTTGCCAAAGGGCCCCTAGGCAATGGCTCTAGGTCCTGATGCAGCGATGTTTGCCTTTCAAGTTCTGCCTTCTGATGAAGTCTAAATCTCTCTCTCTCTGCTGTGGTGGACTAAGATGTTGGATGGCCAACTATCGAGTCCTCTTTAGCTTCAACTCCTTGGGTCACACACAATGCTGGTGTTGCTTGGGAAACTTTGGCCAGCATAACCTTGTGATCACAATTTGTTAATCTCTTGGTGGGTTTATATAGGTGAGCTTCAAATCCTCCTTCCCTCCCTTGGTACATGATGGATGGTGACCCAAGCGAGAGGTGTGATTCCATTTTGTGATCAAATATTCTTTTGTGTGCTCACATAATGTCTAAGGAGGAATTGGTGTTGTCCTTAGGTGGCTTTCACATAAGAAGAAACTGTCCTTTGCTTGCTTGTGGTCCCGGAAAGTGAATTTTTTCCACTTCCAGGAATGTGTGCTTATTGGGCTCCAGCGCGCACAGAAGGCACTCTTTTTGAAGGATAAAGCACGCATTTGAGCATTTATGACTCATTTAGATCTGATTTCCTCAAAACCTTAGAGATTTTAAATACTTCTTGTTTCCATAATGTATTCTTGTCCTGTAAATCCTTAGGCTCAACATTAATTGATGCCATCTTCTGCTATATGATTTTCGAGTGTTAACAATTGCCCCATAATGTGTGAGGTCTAGGATGAACTGTATAGCCAAAATAAATTATAGTTTCTTTTCTGTATCGTATGCAGAGAGAGAGAGAGAGAGCGAGGCCTGCGTGTAGAATAGACAATACCTTGCACCATTTCCGAGATAACCATGGCGTAAGGGACCCCCTACAAGCGGACAAAATATACAACATATTTACAAAATTTCAATGAGGTGGGCATGTCCCATGCTCGTGATGCTATGGCTAGTTAAACAAAATTGACATATACATCTGTTGTCTGTGTCACTACTGTGGTAGTAATGCTGGTGGTTGTTGACGATGACTGTTGATGCCCTCAAGGTCATTTTTTCTTTGACAATAGGTGGAATGTGGTACCCATATGCGTAATATCGGTGTGGCATATCATTGTGAAATGTACGCATATGTAATGGCTGGGACCTTCCCATGTAAGCATTGTTGTCAGAGACGCTTATAAGGACATGGGCCTTCGACAGATCTGGACCAAAGTACAATGGTTGTAAGGGACGATACCATCGTGACATGAAAGCTTTTGCTATAGTCGAATGTCAAGAGGATTGATGACATCTATGGACAATGATGTCTCCCATAGTGCCACCTGAGGATACCCCTTTGCATGGGGAGGGGTCATCCAGGGTACCGCTTCCGTTTTGGAAAAGAGGTGTTGATTTCAACAAAAAGGAAGCCTGAACCAAACCATAATGGGTTTAACATAGGCATGTTGGTGAGCACTAGCTGAAGACGGATGATGGCGATCCAGTGGGCCAAGTTCAAAGTATACCTGAGCATCTTGGAGGTGCGTGCATGAGGGGTGAAATACTTCAACCAAGGGAGATGGGGGATTGTTGCCATGGGAGGAAAGGTGAAATATGAGGGCGAAGTGACGAAGGGCATCGTTTGCGGTCTTTGTACACTTACGAAAAGAATAAAATAATGGGGTTTGGTTTGTACAAAACACAGAGACAGGTACGCCAAAACATGAAAGAGGGTCGCTCACTAAAGGTGTGAGAACGATGTTTTACTGGGGGTAGGGGTCCCATTGGTTGGTCTCATGTGCGGGGTTGATGAAGCAGAAGATGTCGCAGATGGTTTTATGTTGATGGAGGTATGGCAGGCCAAATGTGGTGCGCGGAGGTGCGCTTTCATTCTTCTTGTACAACCCGATCGTCTGGGAAGGAGGTTGAGTTTAAATGGTGAACTTGACCTTATGCATAATATGTGGATGGGCATGAGGTGCTTCCCGAACTAAAATGGTATGGCCATGGCGTCACTTGTGGGGTGATGTATGGTCTATTTTGGATGACGATCGCCATGGAGGGGAGGCTCTACCGACCATCGCCAAAGTTTATCATATGCAAGGTGGGGTGATGATAAATGTGGCGGGTATGAGGACCCTATGGCTTATTTCTGATGGAGAAGTGATGTCAGGATATGCAAATCTTTCTGGGACTCTATCATGTTGAGGGTAGAATGATACTTGCTCCGGAACATTCAGTGGGTGGTGCTGTGAATGGTTTGCGGGTTCTTCCCACAAAAAACAACTACCTCAAGTGAAACCATCTTCTTTTCATCCAATATTATTAAAAAACATGAATTTTAGAAAGGAAGATGGGAGGGTGTATACCTTCCGGTGCTTGAAAAAATATTTATTTGGAAAACGAATGTGGGGCATTGATTTTGTTCGTCATGGTATACTGAGGAAGGTGTAGCTTACAGTTTTCATAACGGACCTTCTGATCTCCTGTTATGGACCTCCGAAGTTTTGGAAAAGGAAGATAAATATGGGACTATGGCCCTAATCCTATTCATTTGTACTTGTTGAGTTTTGGGAGATCAGAGGCGATAGTAGAGCCTTTCTTGCCATTGCGGTCAGCCTCTGTATCGGGTATTAGCGATATTATGCCGAGGTAACTTCCATGATTTCCTGTATTTCAATTTTTTTAGTTTGGTGATGCGAGGGGCCATACAAATTGGGTTTGTACGTCCTCAAAAGGGATTTTTTCCTTAGATTGCGCGGGCGATCTAAGAAAAGAGGTGCCCCCCTTGCACCTATTTCCAAGGTACAGGCACGCGAAGGCACTCTGTTCCTCCCTTTTTGCATGCAAGGGTGCGCCTATGAAAAAAACAGGTGCACAAGGGCAGTGTTTTTGAAAAAACTTGGGTTTTTTGCTGTCCTTTATGATTTTTCTCCTCTGTACTGATGGTTGCCTGTTGCTTGGTAGGTTGGTGTGGAGAGAATGAGATTGGCCTGCGATCCGGACCACTCTAGTTGGTGATGCTGGGGCGTGTCATCAGTTGGCCGCATGGGGCCTCCTGAGATTTGCTGAAAATGAGTTCCTTCGGTCATAGGACAGATTGTTACGTTATATCATATGACATTGGTGTAGGAGGCGCAACATTTTTTTCCTGAGGGGGATGAACTTGATTATCCATCTAGAGACAGCTATATATTTTGTGACCAGATTACTGCCTCAGGGTGAGCGCTGAGGTATCCAGTTCCTGTTGGACGAGTGAACATGGACAGGTTCTAGAGGAGGCATTGTGGTGGTGCGCCTCTTACTGAGAGGTGCATCAATATAATCTTAGTGACAGATGTGGCTGAGCGGTGTGCTCTAGCCATCATTGTGCAACTGGCAGGGTCATTTGTGCCACATCAAGCATCGGGCCCACAGGTGTGAGTTTTACGCCGCTTGAGGAACGGGTATTTTTCGAATTTTCCCACTTTTTCTTTGATGGTATGGTGTCCTAATTGAATAGTGTCTGGCATGGATCCAAATCATTTGCATACGCTAGCATTTTGTGCAGCATTATGTATGAGAGGGTCATGCTGCTGAGGCCCGTGGTGGCTGTGCCTATTGGGGGGCCGAGGGAGCCACGCATGAGGAGGGGGGCTCCCATGATGCCACACATTGGTGGTGGTAGGGTGGGTCATTATTGGAACCACACGACGGAGCCTTTTTTTGAGGCCAATCCACATATGCTTTTTCCATACTCGTACGTGGGGATGAACTTTCAGGGTGATCCAGATATTTGTCTCCCTTTCGGTTATGTTTGGGGTCCCACAGGTATGTGCTACATTTCTATATTTTCTCAAGTTTTTTGTGTCCTTGAGTGTTTTTTTTTTACACTGATATTATTTTGGTTACTCGTGTAGATGCTGGCGAGGTGGGACACCCAGTGGCCCAACTGGTGGGTCACGATCCTCTACCACAACCTCCGAGTGGTCGGGGAGGAGGTGCTGTAGGTGGACTAGGCGGGGGTGCCGATGGACCTGGAGGGGATGGTGCTGGCCCTTCTAATGAGGGTAGCAACTCGACTGCAGCTGAGGTAGTATCCGAGAGAGCTCGATCGGATGCGGCTGAGGCATGCATCGTAGTACTTACAGCTCAAGTGGAGGCTCTAGAGGACTTCCGGGGTCGAGTGGATCGTTTGACCCATAGGATTCCTGCCCGAGGTTTTATGGATGACTTCAAGGAGGCATGGCTAGAGATAGTGATGGCCCGTGAGAGGGATTACCGGCCTACTCTATGACGGGTAGCTATCGCAGTGGCGATAATAGCTCTGGTGGTGGCACCAGGAGAAGTGGTGGGTTGAGGTGCCCCTCTTGAGGGGGCACCCACCTAGAGTAGACTTGTACACAAGGAAAGCACCCGTTATCAGGATGCTTCACTTATTTTTGATGACCTTTGTATTTTTGGGCTAGCCAATTGGTCAGTGATAATATTTTTGCACTCCGCTACACACACACACACACACACACACACACACACACACACACACACACACACACACATATATATATATATATATATATATATATATATATATGAGAGATATTTTTTACAGCTCTACATGGTGTGGTGTGTATTTCGGTTTATGCATTTTTGTGTTATACTGATGGATATAAATGTTTTTTGTTATTTACGTATGGTGGTTTATTTGTGATGCATTCCATACTAGGATATTGTTAGCTATGCGATTAGTTGTTTGGTTTTGCTTCCTTGTTACATGTGAGAATGTAATATAATAAAACTATCTGCTTAATCTTCTGGCACGCAAAAATAGGTCTGCGTCTCTAGTTTCAAATGTTTGGTTTTACAGCGAGACTACTAGTTGGGAATCTAGGTAGACATGCATATGGCAGATGCCCTGGTGGAGGACCTCACACATAAGTCTGATAACGTCATCATATTATGCCTGATTGTTGGTTACTGATCCGATGCACACGTTGTTTGAACAAAGGGGTGATCATTCAGGGTAGTAGATGACCCAAGCGGCTACATATAAGTTTTTAGACCATCGCAATGCTCCATCAGCAAATATGAAATATGGTTCAAGTTGGTGATCCATGGTGATATTTTGAGTGTGTTTAGGTTTTTGGTTCAAAAATATTTTGGTATTGGGATTTTTTTGTACTCTATCTCTAGGGGATAAAGGCTACTAGGGCCCTTATGGGTAGAATTTCATGAGGTAAAGGCCATTGACGGGGTTAGTGAGGTAGGTCCCGTCTGGTTCCATCAAGATGTATGCCCCCTGCCGGAGACAATGTTTGATGATATAGGGCCCTTTCCATAGGGTTTCAAACTTTCTTGGCCCTAAGGCTTCTTTGGCAACATCATAGAGAAGGACTAGCTCTCCCTTGGTAAATGAGCGAGGGGTGATGTGGTGGTCGAATGATGCTTTTACCCTTTTCTTATGGGCCTCATTGTGTTGCAGTGATTGTCGCTTGTTTTTGTCAACTAGCTCTAGTTGTATTAGGCGTTGTTCTAGAGGCAGGGTGTCATCAAGGAGTTCGATGGCGGTATGCAAGTTTGGGATTTCACGGAAATATATGCAAAGGCATAAGGTGCCTTTGTCTTTTGTGACAGGAATAAAGCAGAATTACTGTGACGAGGAGGTGGTTGAAATCCTGTTTTGGGCGTTCGATGATACAAGTCGTCTCTGATGAATTGTGTCACTAGCATGCAACGGGGGAAAGATCTCGGTAATGGAGTCCTGTGTGAGTCGATGGCTGGCTTTCCTGCTAGGATAGTCAATTCCCAGTAGATGGAAGTTTTTTTTATTACAGAGGTTCCTGAATTCTTGTAGCAGTGAGCATTCCTCCGACGCGTGATTATGACTGGTGCAAATGGTGTAGGGTGTCACAACCCTGACATAGTATAGAGTGTGAGATTCTACACTACTCTATGTTCCAGATGTGGACGCTTGGGAAGGGTTGGTTGCGAACCAGGACGTCTTCTATTTCCATTTTTGCGTCGTAGGTTGAAACTTGCCTCCATTTTTGGGGGGTGGTTGACTTAATGCCGCTCTAGCTGCTCTTAGCTTGGGGAGATGTGCAAAATTAAATGTATGATGAAAGTGTGTGAAATTTTCGCAATAAGTGTGTGTGATCTTCTCTTGATTAGAGAGATATTTTTGAGGAAGAGGCGAGATTATGCAGAGACTATTTGCAAGGGGTTTGAGTTCTCTGCATTGATTGATTCGATGATTATTTAGATCGCATAAGACACATGTTAACCTAGGCTTTGCCTAGGGTATACATGGTTGGTGTGTGGTCTTAGCAGGCTTGACACACCACCCTGGTGGCAGGGTCGTTGGGTCGATGATGTATCTTTTATGCCATTATTGGAGATTTCTCATCCTCTTTTCTACAGCATTAATCATGTCGATAGTGGGATGGAGTCGTGAGACATATGTAAAATGCCGGTCATAATGATTACCTTGACATATCAGGAAAAATATTCGTGATATGGGCCTCCCATCATGCATGGTCTGAGGCCGGGTGGGGTACCATCGTCGTAATGCTGCTAAGTCAGGGCAGTGGACTACGATATGATCCATCTGCTTGCATAATGTGCATGTGGGTGGGTTCCGTGAAGTGCCTTTAAGGGTGACTATGGGTTCCATTCTAGGTCGTTCTTCGATTGACAAGAACATGATAGACCCACTCATCTCCTCTACTTGGGTCATGGAGCTGCCGATGGATTCAGAATCCATATCGTCTTCTCGGGAAGGATGAATTACGGTTGAGCGGAGGCTAGCAAGGGCTAGCTGGAAGCGAGGTATGTAGTGACAATCCTTCAACAAGTGATTGTTGGCACATAATGGGCATGTGAATTGGGCGACCTGTAGCTCTACGTAATAAAATTTCAATTGGATACCATCTGTGAATGAGTTCCAATGTGGCACACTCTTCGAGGTAGTGGCCACATTGATTTCACGGTGTCCAATGTATAATGGGCATTACTGGGGGGCACTCTACATATCGGTGATCCTCTTGTAAGTATAGGATGGTATGAGGCTCATCCTTGATTGACTGTATGGAGGGATCCTCTTGATAGTATCACTCGATCGCGTGTAAGGCGTCCCTATACCGTGGTATTTCTGGAAAATGGTGGGTGTAATTACCATAGGTGTCACAGAGGGTGCATGCGTGATTGGTACGTAGCGGTTTACCTGTGCTTTTGGAGGCAAGTTCCTTTTTATGGGAATGTCATTTTGAGGTGCCTGCCTCACAGCTGAGGAGTTGTTTTAATTCGTCCAACTCCGGGCATATGTGAGTAGGGTGTCCTATGACGTCACATATAGTGCAAGCTTATGACTCCCTCTGCATGGTGGGGGTCACCACTTTCGTTCCTTTCTTAGCGATTTTCTTTATTGTGGTCGCTGGTTTCACAGTGGGAATTTCCCTTGCGAGGGAAGTTTCAACTGCTACTTGGGTAGGTTTGGGCTCCTTGGGACCGGGGGGATTTAACCCAAATGCAGTAATGTTGGTAGTTGGCATTCCTGGAGGGGGAATGAGATACCACACTGGGAATGCCAATGATATATTGGGTAATACCATTGTTCCCAAGACCTCCTAGGAGGTGAAGCCAGGAGGTGGGTAGAGGAAAGGATTTTGGGAGGCGGCATAGACTAGGGAGGCCACAGTAGCTAATGCCTCAGTTTTGTTACTGCGTGAGTCCGTGTCCTGACTAACCTTGGTGCTTGATGTGGACATCATGCATACCAGGGCCCCTGTGGCATTAGGCGATACCTCATGGATAATAGGAGGATCTCCTAGGAATGACCCTAGAATGGAAGATGGTTTGAATTGGCCAGGGCCATATTCTTGATACCGTAAAAGACCATCTGTGGTTGTATCTACATAAGGTAGAACCATATCTGTGTTGTTCAAGGGACACTTTTCAGTGTGCGTCAGCTGGTCTACTGTGATGATTCGATCCTCGTGGGTGAACATCATGATGTAGAAAATGGAGGATGTTATGGCAGACATGGCGTACATGTAACTCTGCCCAAGAAGTATATTGTAGTCCAAGTGAGCATCCAAGAGTTTGATTTCTATGTGGACCGTCTCACTAGCTAAGTAGACCAGTACATTTTGGAAGAGACCGATGGGGGTCGAGGGACAACCGTCGTATGCTCTGAGTGTGATGACGTAAGGTTTGAGTTCAGGGGCTCCTAACTTCTGCCATACATTCTATGACATGATGCATGTGGATGCACACTCGTCAATGACACATCGGTGAATAGTGATATTATGTACCGATACTGGTATCTGGAAGGCGACCATGGAGGGAAGCCTAGGGGTGGCTTTATCTAAGTCAAAATCCATCATGCACGTGTCGGCAGGGTTGACGACACCTAATGCAGAAAGTAGGGCTTTCCATTTCTTTGGGCATGACTGTAGAACCTCCAAAATGGACATAACAGCAAGTGACTGAGCTAAATCATCTACGACGTTGTAATTATGGGCTACTTTAGAGTATTTACCTACTCGCCTATTAGGCCCTTTTACCAATTTTGGCAATGGTTCCGAAGGAATATTTGGAATGGTTAAAGGTGCAGTCGACACGCTCGTACAATCCCCTGTCATACTGGTGTCTGTTGGGGTGTCGTAGCTATGATTTCAAGTTTGGAAAAACATTTCTTCCCCAGCCATGTAAATTTCATGGTTGTTTTTCTCGGAATCGTCGGGGTTTTGCTGCTGAGTGCTGACCATTCCTTGATGGGGAAGGGTTCTTGCATAACCACAGTTGTTTGCGAAGATTGTCCTTGTCCTCGGTTACTCTGAAGCTTTTTAAGCTTGGGGAGTTTAGGACAGTGGTGAGTATAGTGCCCGTACTCACCACATATTGAACAAGAATGGTTTGTTCGTAGAGGTGGTCTTTTTCCTTGCTTTGGGGCATTGCGTGGCTCCTAGTTCTGATTCCAGTTGGAGTTACCTCCAGCCTAGGATCGCGGTGGGCGCTGTTGGTTGCTGCCCCCCTGTCTAGGGTTCCCATTGGGATTTTTTTTTACCTTTCTTTTAACCACGTTAGGAGGGTAGTTCTCCTGATCATACTGGTGTGGTTGATTTTGGGACGGTAGCACAAATTTCACCTATGCATTGTTTTGCGTAGGTGGGTTATGTGCTTGGGACTAAGCATACTACTATTCCAAGTTTTCACCTGGCCGTTGGGGGGAAGTTCTTCCATCAGTTTTTATTCCTACGTACTGGGTCCCCTCAGCCGAAGGATAAGGTCCTCCTTGGTGATACGCTGGCGCCCTAGTAGTCAAATTTTGCTGTTGCATATGATGACTTTGAAATCTGGGTTGAGACATGTTCTGGGTAGACCCATGTGTGTAACCGAGATTCTAACTACTGTTGCCTAGATACCCTTGGGTCATTGACCCAATAATTCCATCTACAGAGTTCGACGTGCTAGGAAATTCTTGATAAGATTGCAGGCACGGGGCGTTGGCTAGGATATTTTATATGTATCCTGATTGTGTGTAGATCAGTTCAAGCTGTTGAGCTTTACGGATTGTGTCCTCTTCGGATGTGGGGTTACGTTGCACCACATCCTTTGAAATATCCATCGTCATAGTTTTCAAGAATAAATCTAAAAGGACTCGGTCGTCGATTTGAGCTTTGCATAAGCTATGACGTCGTCTCCACTCATGGAGATGTTCTAAAATATGGGTAGAGGAGGATTGCCTAAAATGAGTTAGTAACTCCATTCCTGAATCGTGGTGAATGGGTAACTGAACGTATGTGAGGAACGTGGTAGCGAGGGCGCTAAAGGTTGTATGTGAAGCAGGGGGTTGCTCTACGTACGATTTTGAGGCCACTTCCATAAGTGTGCATTGAAATAGCCTCAACTGAATAGTATCATCAATGATGCTATTCGATGATCACCACAAGTGAAAGGTCATTATATGATTCCTTGGGTCTTCCGCTTGCTTGCCTTCAAACTTTGGTATGTCTGAAGGGAGCTTCATGGGCATGGGAGGCCAATTGGGGTCGTGTGCGATGGGGTCATTAGTGAGCTTGGTTAAATACGGTAGATTTAACGCTGCTAAGAAGGGTGACTGAGAGGTTGATGCCATGGCAACGTGTGAAGACACGAAGTTCTGGTTAGAACGAGGGTTAGTCTATGATGTACCTTGTTGTGAATTTAGCTAGCTTCCCGTATTGGATGCACTCGTCTGTCCCCTAGGGGATGAGGAGGGAGTGGCGTGCAGTGTGGTGTTGGGATACTAACTAGGGTTCCCAACTAAGCTTGCTTCTACAAAGGAGGAACCAACCATGGTGGCAACGTTTCGTCTTTGACTCCTAAATGGCGAAAGACCTGGAACCCCTCCCGATAATGGGGGGAGGTCCAAAAGATGACTAGACCGACGAGTTTCCATTGGAAACGCGTGAGTGTCGACTAGGTTAGGTTTTAGGAAAAAAATTTGAGGGGATCGAGTCTGTGATCACGACAAATTTTAAGGCCACATAAATAAAACAAAGCGAAAATGAAATGAATTTTCCTTTAATTTAATCTATGTGATAAATGAAGAAAAAAATGGTTTTGTTTGTTTGTATGTGATACACAAAACCCTAGAAGACTTAAAATGTCCTCACACACTCGAAATTAATTGGGCCTTGAGAGGATTTCTTGCGAGTGCTGGCACAACGTCCCAAAAGAGCTGGTGATGCCCCCAATCAGCTGAAGAGAATCAACCAAGGTAAGGGTAGAGGGTCTAGTGCTTGCCTACACCATCACCTATAGGGTAAAGGATGCCCTAGTTTTTGCCACTAAGAACCACCATCCCATGTGAGCGTTCGAGTCTTGGGATTCTTGGTATTTAGCTAGTAGTACCAAGTATCAGCTGGGTCAGGTAGCCCCAACTGACACCACACGCACTGCACTAAGCCTAACCCCCTCTGAATCGGGTCTCTGTTGCGCTCAAGTTTTCTTTTCTATGGGCTGATAGATGGATTTTAAAGCTCCCTAAAAACAAAACTTCTATGTTTCAAATTTGAAGCGTGATCAAGGCAGCTTATTGGATGCCTATCCCCTTGATCCTAACTTAATCTATAATTTCTCTTGTGGCCCCTGTGGGGAGAATTTAGTGAGTTGGTTTAAGTTATTTTTAGGTGGCCTTATTTTCTTAGTGGGTGAATGTGTGTGAGTGTATGGTGAACAAGCTCATAATTTTAACATATGGATATCGGTGATCCTTTACAAAGGTCCCCTAGTTAAACTATGTGACTTTGTTCCTTGCTCAAATGTAAATAATTTGCGGATAATGGGCCGCTTCCAAAACCTCCTAGTTAGTCTTTGTGAGTGACTAAAGGGAGATGGAAAATCACAAATGTAGAGTGTTCATATGCTTGTATAGGGTCAACAAATGGTGCAAAGACAATAGTGATTACTTGGTCTAATTGGTGATTCAATCCTAGTCCTGCAATTTCCTAAATGCAAAAATTGAAATTTAAACTAAACAATTTCTACACTAGCTTATGCATGTGTGGTCATGAGCCACTTACTTGGACTAGTTAAACTAAGTGTGCATACCATAATTTGCAAAAAAACATAAATTGTTCAGAAAGCAATGGTTAAGTCGCCCCCTACTTAAACTATTGGAACACTTTTTGAAAAAACCAACTTAAATGAAAACTAACTAAATGCCTACAAAAAGCAACAAAAAATCAGTTCTGAGAAGTTGTGGGGTATCAACACGTGTTGGCAGATACATTAGGGGCTGCCCAACACACTTACCAGCAGAAAAAATGCAGAAAATGGGGAGAAAAACCCTCTTTGCAATTTGCGCACAAAAACCTTTGATAGTTGTGATTTCCTGCATGCAGGTCACTCCTGAATGCACAAAATGCGTCTCTGTGTGAAAAAACTGCGCGCAAAAATCTTGCAGGTAAAATATTAGGAGATGCCTTCTTCAGTCTGTCACCTCAATGAATCTAGGGACTACAAGATGGGTTAGAGGACTGTCAGCTCCACTCCAGCATAGACTAAGGGTCTCCTGCAAAATATGGCACAACCACATAAACTTGAAACACTTCAGTGGAGTCACCAATCCTATTGTGGTGGATTCAACACACGGGTGTACGAAATCACATGAGCTTATAGAGTGTGGTATACTCTCTAAACTATTGGTAACATGCAGTATGTGGGGGGAGCTCAAAAGTATAAAACATAAATGAAATAATATGCTGAAGTATGCTCTGGTTAAGAAACTAAAACTAAAAACACAAAAGAAGCTATATAGAGAGTTCCAAACAGTAATAATACAAACGATGGCTCGACGGCCTCTTCTTATTGAATTCTTGGAATAAAAGAAAATATTACCCACTTGCCAAAGGGCCACTAGGCAATGGCTCTAGGTCCCGATGTAAGGATGTTTGTCTTTCAAGTTCCGCCCTTTGACACAGTATAACTCTCTGTCTCTGTTATGGTGGACTAAGATGTTGGATGGCCAACTATCGAGTCCTCTTTAGCTTCAGATCCTTGGGTCACACACAATGCTAGTGTTGCTTGGGAAACTTTGGCCAACATAACCTTGTGATCAAAATTTTTTCATCTCTTGGTGGGTTTATATAGGTGAGCTTCAAATCCTCATTCCCTCCCTTGGTACATGATAGATGGTGACCCAAGGGAGAGGTGTGATTCCATTGTGTGCTTAGATATGCTTTTGTGTGCTCACATACTGTCTAAGGAGGCGTTGGTGCTATCCTTAGGCAGCTTTCGCATAAGGAGAAATTGTCCTTTGCTTGCTTGTGGTCCTGGAGAATGACTTTTTTACACTTCCAGGAATGCGCACTTATCAAGCTCCAGTGCTTGCAGAAGGCACTCTTTTTGAAGGATAAAGCATAAATTTGAGCATTTATGACTATTTTAAATCTGATTTCCTCAAAACTTTAGAGATTTTAAATATTTCTTGATTCCATAATGTATTCTTGTCCTGTAAATCCTTAGGTTCGACATTAATTGATGTCGTCTTCTGCTATATGATTTTCTAGTGTTAAAAAATATGTACAAGTATTCATACATATGAATATATTTTTGAATTGATTATAAATTCATCTTTGTTTATGAAGCTTCTCTCTCATCTCGTGAGGTTGGTGGTGGTTCAGATTCCCTTAGAAGGCCATCAATAAGTGCTGGCGGATTGCATGAAGGTGGTGATATGTATTCCCCTATAGGCCAATCAACATATGTTTGTGTTGCTTCTCAACCAAATGGAGGTCGTGTTGGTTCTCAGCAGGGTCGTTCTAGTTCTCATGAGTCTCAAGGTGGGCAAGATGCTAGCCAACCACATCTAGGTGGCTATCAATTTGAATATTTTTTTCATTCAATTTGTACAAATTTGTTTACATGTGCTTTTTTAATATACAAAATTTTATATATTGATGCAGAGGCTGAAAATGTTGCTCCAAATGTTGCTCAAAAAAGACTTTGGGCAAAATTATTCATTCAAGAAGAAGGTTTTCCACTAACCACGACTTATCTGGCCAAAATTTCAGATATACCTTGGGAAAAAAACATGCAGCAATGCACCTTAGAAAGGTGTCAACATCTTCATGCAAAATTGTAGAGAAATCTCGTGGCTTTGACTCTACCTGCTGAGAGTCAACAAAGCTTAGAAAAAGTTATACACTCTTTAGGCCAACTAGTAGATGTGTATTGAAAGCTTGGTCCAACCAATGATACTTTTGTAGAAGTCATGAGAAAAATAAAGGAAACAATTATGGGTCCTGATAAATGGGAGGTTGTTAAAGAAATATTACAACAAAAATGGCCAAGTCCATGTTTAATTTCAAATAAGGGCCGAAAAGAAAGATTCTGAAGGTGCAATATTTCAAGCACAATAATATAGCTCACTATTTAAATGATAGACACCTTGCGGCCTATGGAAGACTCCCATGAAATGACGAGGTTTTGCTTTATTTTGAAAAAATATTTTTCCAAATGGAACCCAATTATAATGACCTTTCCTCTGAATTTTTTGGTCTTGGGAAAGGTCAATTGTGTGACTAAAGGGGCGCTAGGCGTGATGTTTAGTTGCCTCACCCTGAGCCACCATTGGTTAGTCGAACTTTTCGTGTCGAAAATTTGTGGTCAGAGATGGAAGCCACTTCTCAAATGAGTTGATAAGCAAGGGATGCCATCATTGACAATGTTCACAGTGGATTGGATGGAGTCGATGTTTGTATGAATCGAAAAATAGCATGTGAGAATCCACGTGCTAATTGTGTGTATTATACAGATGAAGATATTGACAACATGACTGTTGAATATCTTAAAACATATGCAAATAATTGTCGCAATGGTTGGTAGGACCTAATTGTTCACAAGGAACAGGGCATGGGAACGGTATGGGTTAATGGTTAGGGTTCAATTAATTTAACACATGTACAATTTGTAATAAATACATATATACATACATTTTTTTGTATACATTAATCTAACAAAAATGTATCATTATATTTTAACACCATTTTCAGTTTTCATGCTTGATGAATGAAGACAATGTTAGTTTCATGGTCAGAGCCTCTGGTTTAAACAATCAAGATGGCTCTCACCATCAATCATACAATCAAGATGGTTCTCATGATCAAGATATGTTGGAAAATGCTAGTGTTTTTTAAGTGAACATGATCATGTACAATTATTTTTTATCTATTATTATATATATCGAAACACGATGAGATATTTTTAAAAATAAATAATTATGCACACATCTATATGTACATATATATATAATAAAATGTTTTAACAGATTCCGATTATGTCCGATGTTTTTGGGATGGCGGTACCTTCTTCTTCTTTGGGAGATGTACCTTCTACTTCCTTAGGAGATGTGCCAAATCCACAATCACAAGGTTGGACAATTTTTCACTTTTAAAATTTATGTTTTTAAGTTATATATTCCACCTCAAAAAGTTCCATTAAAAAATGAGATATATCTATATCTTGAGTTATTTTAAATTTTTTGAATTTTAGAGTTTTGGAGAATTTCTTTCTGAACCACTCTTAGGAGATGTACCAAATCCACTAGCAAAAGTATTCAATTTTTCACTTAAATATATGTATGTTTTTAAGTTATAAGTTATAAATTGAAGTTTAAAAGTTTTATTATAAGTTGAGATCTAGAGATTTTGAGTTATTTTAAATTTTTTGAATTTTAGGTTCTTGGAGATTTTCTTTTGGCACCTCTCTTAGGAGATGTGGAAAATTCACCAGCAGAAGTATTCAATTTTTCACTTAAATAGATGTTTTTAAATTATAATTTATAAATTGAAGTTTAAAATTTTTATTATAAATTGAGATCTTGATCTTGAGTTATTTTATAATTTTAATTTTTTTTTAATTTAAGTTTCTATAGAGGATTTCTTTTCTCCATGGACTCTAGCGATGGAGATAGGAACATCCACACCATTTCAACCATTTGAACAAGTTGTCTAACTTTTTTTTAATATTATTGAAAATAAGTTTATATATATGCATTTTCATTTGAAAATGTTTAATATATATATATATATATATATATATATATATATATATATATAGTTTATTGTTGGAGATATTCCCATGGGGGAAGTTGTAGCAGACGAGCAAGAAATGGAGGGGGAACCTCATGAGGTATTGCATGATTTTTTTTTTATACTTTGGTTTTTACATGAAGTTCTATATATTCTCACTCAATTTAAAAACATCAAATTTTAATGTTTGTACACATTGTGTACAGGTTCCCCATGCTTCACAAGATAGCTCAAGGATTGAGACTTTGCTGGGAAAGACACTACATCCATATGTATTTGATGGATGATGCACATGCACATGTGCAACATTATATTTTCAATAGATTTAGTCTTAAATTTACTTTTTTATATATAGTCTTATCTAGATGCAATCATATATAACTTGATACTTGATACTTGTGAGATCTACAATTTTTTGACATATTTTATGTGAACTACATTTGGTACATGTTAATGTGATATATAATGTTTTTAAAACTTATGTTTTGGATGGTTGAACTAAATTTGGCATGTGAAGTAATGTCACAATGTTATATATAATTTGTTTTGTTTTTAAAACTCAAGTTTTGGATGGTTGAAGTACATTTGGCATGTGAAGTAATGTTACTTGATACTTGATACTTGTGATCTATAATGTTTTGTTTTTAAAACTCAAGTTTTGATACTTGTGATCTATAATGTTTTGTTTTTAAAAAGTTTTGATACTTGATGCTTGAGCCAAAAATAAGAGAACAAATATATATCATAGGAATCCTTATCACACTAACAGTTACCAAATACAATTAGAATCATTTTATGGTCTTTAGATACATGGAAACGTTTTCCACATAACTCTCATAAAATCCATTTCCCAAATTTTGTCGCAACCATGGTTGCATAGGCACTCCCAAGGATTTTCAGAGGGTGAATGATGAACACCCACAAAGAGTCATGGGTTATAATTGAAGAGTCATGGGTTACAATATTTACATAATACATCACTTGTACCTTAGCCATTCATTGTATAAAAAAATATGCATTGTTAATCTATGGAGAAAATCATCATCATCATCATAAATACCTATACTAAAATTGGACTAAGGCGATATCAGGAACACGTTTCCTTGCATTTAATTATGCAATATTTTCTTAAATACTTGTCATGTTTTATTTTATTTTCTTTTTTTGTCTTTTTTTTGGTGTTTTTGCACATATTAAATTTTGGAAATGGATAGGAAAATTATAAATCTACCAAGAAAAAATATTCTTTGAATCAAAAGATGAATTGTAAAAATTGAATAAGGATAAGACATTTAAACTAAGTAATTGAATTAAAGTAAATGTTGTAAAACCTATGTGTAAATTATTAGAAATGTGTAACCATCTCCCTTCCAAACCAATGAATATTCTCGAACTAAGGAATGTGTTACATATTTGACCCAATATCTAAGGTCTGTTATGAATATGGGGTTACCAAAACCCTCATTTTTGGAAACTTTGGTGAATTTAATTCTGATACCATGATTATGATCAGCTTGTTGAGATCTTTTCAGAGATATAAATTGTACCTTAATCTGAGTCGTAGTGTAACACCTCCAGTTTAAATTTTTTTTTTTTTTTCTTTCTACTTCTCCGAATCTACTGAAATTTCTTCTCTAGTCACCTAATTATTTGAAATATGCATTCAGAAATTGACTTTCGTTTCCTCTGAATAAGCTTATTCTAGCCCTCTAGTACCTTTCTCTTCATAACAACAGCGAACATACCAACTGTACTCCTTGCAACCAATTATATCTATATAAATATATCTCCATCCCGTTCGTTATTATCATGAGATGTGTTTGTATATATTCTTTTTTTTTTGTATAGACATAATATAACCCTAGTCTATGTGGCATACATATTCTTCAATAATCTCCCCCATCTTATATATATTCAACACATATACTTTTGAATCCACCCCTAGACTTCGACCATGTATCTTACAGTCATATATATATATTTATGTAGATATATCTATAGCACACCTCTTGTTACCCTCATGGAATCCGTACATAAATATATATATTTCATTACATATATATAACAATTATATATATATACCATGTACATCGAACCACTTTAAGTATATATATATTTCATCACATATGTATAACAATTATATATATATATATATACCATGTACATCGAACCATTTCAACAATGAATTGATTGCGTATATATATATATAAGACCGATGTTATATTTATGACACCTCCCCTTTGACCTTAGTATTGAAATCGTACACTATAACTACCACCATAGTTCATGTGTTAACATGCTGGGTTACGTGCCAACCTGTATGACACTCACTATACCCCTGTCTAATTAACACATTGATTTATCATCTTTGTCCATAATATAGTGATACTTTCTCATAACGGAATTCGACGTGGAGTTTAAGGCTCCGCGATGATTAAGTTGCATATCCGAAACTCGGCCCTTTTGTCGGGCCACGTCAACATGTTGATCTTCCCTCCGTGATATACCAACCCTAACCCTAAAACCTGACGATGTTATTTTACTTTTAATTATTTTTTTTTTTTGTGTTGCTAATTCGCCGTGTTAATTTTCAATTCTTAATCATACGCATAATACTGTCTGCTCTGTCCTTTCAGATATGCGTGTGGAATTTCATTCGGGTATTTGATGGGTGATTATGCAGAGACGGCGCCTCACGCAGAAGAGAGGGTACCCGACGCTGACGTTTGCAGGTTTAGGTTCCAGCCCGTATATTACGTGTAGAGCTTTCGGATTGTGTTCCTGCTTGATCCAGTACTGAGCGGGCTGCCTACTGCAGTTCAGTACTTAGTGGAAAAGCTTGTACACCACCGGGTACCGCGCTGGCGACGAACTGAATTGTTTTTTTCAAATTGGTTTTGGGATTTTCTGCCGTCTAGGAAAACGGGATTAGGGTTTTCATACCCTTACCCTTTTCCTCAACGACGTCCACTAGCTGATCCCTATACCAGCTATTATCTATATATCTCGTTTCGGTTTCCGTTGAATATCAATCGGGTCGGGATGATTGTTTTATTTCCACTAGTTCTCTGAGGGATGATTGTTTTATTTCTTTTAGATACCGGAGTGCCAGATCCGTTTGGAGGTATCGAAGCCCCTGCGTACATTCTCCCGTTCTTTCAATTACGCAAATCGTTTAATGTCTGTAGCTAATACTGTATCTAATCGGTTACGAATTGTTTATGCAGACGGACGCCTATTCGCAGCTTCCTTGGCACTCAATGGGACGGCCTCCCCCTGGCTACTGTGCTACCATTTTATTTCGCATTTCCTATTTGTATTGCTAGCAGTCTCTCTCACGGGAACAGGCATGGCCGCCATGTATTACTGTCTCTGTCACACAGCAACACCCTGCACCAGGGTATTTACGCGGTCACGTTAGTCTCGGCATCGATTCATAGTTTCAAATGTTGTTTTTTTTTTTTCTCTGTGGTTATATGGTTCCATGTGATGTTGATTTCCTGTAGCTATGAAGGTGCGGTTAACAAATCATCTCCAGAAAATATATATACGACGGATAGAATTTATAGGAGTTTAGATGCAGGTTTAGAATGCTATGTTTAACATATCCCGTAGTTTTGTTTTTCTGTTGATTTTATATCACATGGAAATAAACCCTAGAATGCCGAAACGTTTATAGTTATACCCTTCGCGGGAATGGTAGTGAAACGAGCCTATTACATTCGAATCGGTCTTAGGGTTTGCTTGGTTTGACTGTGCGCCAATTCGCCCCACATATGGTACCTATATATATATATTTTTTTCCACCCAAAATATTCGTATATACTCGTTGATTCACAATGCGTCCTGGGTTTAACTTACGGCGCTTAAGTTTTATTTTAATGCATATATAAATAATCGTCGAGTAACCATGAGTCCTTGTTTTAATTCACGGCACTTAATTTTTACTTGTAATGCATATATATATATATATATTGCTATTAATTTGGTTCGCGGCGTTCATAATCTGCTTTTCATTTGATATATACATATATGCACTTAAATAGGGGACAAAATTTTAAATTAATTCTTTTACTATGATATTTATTTCCAGGATTAAAGGTAGCGTTAGGAATGCAATACATATATTCCTATAAATGTTATAAAATCTTGCGATGAACTCGTGGTACCTTTATTTATTTTTGGCTTACATTTCATATAGATATGATTCGTACATATGTTTCCTTTTGAATATATAGGGTTTATATATATGTATTTATGTTCTTATCTCATATATGTTTCATTTCAAGGGTTAGATATAAAGTTAAATTTCAAAATACTTTATAATTTCTATAAGTGATATAGCCCTTCTCTCTTGTAAATTTATTTTATGGTTTAATAAGAATTCAACATACATGTTCTAGAGTCCTTACTCTTAACTTCTATTTTTCTTTCGATGTACACCTATATGTATCCAATAGTGCTGGACTAAAGGAATTTAATTATAAATTTAAATCTTTTGCTATGATACTTGTCTTCAAAGATTTAGGATAGATTTCGAAATGCAATATAACCATTTATAACTGTTATATCAATCAGAGAGAGAGAGTAGAAGTATATTTTTTTTTCTATAAAATTTTGAATGCCATATTCTAATATCTTACTTTCAGCTGTTTGTATTTATACCAGGTAACTTTAGCCCTGCTATAATGTTTCTCTAGCATACACATAAGCATATAATATCACATTTGTGTCTACACGGAACAAAACCATAATTAATCATCTGTAGAGGCTAAGTAACTTCAGATTTAAACCACCTTGGTTTAGAGATTCTGGAGTTTCTACTCTATGGACTTTCTGGTCTACAACTAAACAAAATCTGGAAGGTGAATGCCTAAGGATAGATTCTGTTAAATGTAGTACCAAAATTTCTCATTTTAAAAAAATTCAATTTTATATGTAGCCAATTCATACTGTAATAAGACATAGTAACAAGAATTTCAGAACATACCACAATCTGCAAAATGACCAACCTCCCAACCTTAGAGTCCTCTTTGTCTCCCAGGACTCACCCCCGAGCAGAGATCACCTCCTAGAACAGATCAACCTCTGATCTGCCTAGGAGCAACTTATTTAAGCTCATATTTCCCCAAAGCATGTTTCTAATTCTGCGTCCAGAATAGCAGGATGCTTTCTTTCCTGTTTAGCCTAGGCTTTCCCATTTTGGGACTCTTTAAAGCTGCTTTAAGCTTTTCCTCAGCTTTTCCAGCTTTTTCTCACCTCTTCCCAACTACTCCTCTTCATTGGGGAAATTTAGATTCCTCATCAAATCTAAATAAATTTCTTTCAAGGATTTTTGAAAGATTTTTGGGGATTTGTTGCCTTATCCATCCTCATGGATTTGGCAAGTGATCTCTAATTCTCATATTGGTCAAAATGCACAATCATTTTATTTATTTCCTCAAATAAAATATGAAAATACATTCACACCATACTTATCCCTTGGGGTCCACCCCCTTAGGATTTAAGTTCAAATGTCTAACTTTAAAAATTCAACACACAAATTGGGGGTGTTACATATTCCCCCTCTGAAAATAAACACCGTCCTCGGTGTTCTTATTCACTACTAAAATTCATTTAATCAGAAATAGATACTTCTCCATCATTTCAGCTTTCCTTTCCCAGGTGGCTTCTTCAGCAGTAAAGTGCTTCCACTGCACTTTTACTCTGGCCACTGTTCTGTTTCTCAATTCAATTTCTTCCCGCTCCAATATTTGAAGCGGTTCTGACAGAAACTCCCCTTCTGGTTCCACCTGTACAACATTCCAATCAACTATGTGAGAAGCATCACGTACATATCTTTTTAATAATGAAATATGAAACACATCATGCACTCTAACATGGGGTGGTAAGGCCAGCTTGTAAGCCACTGGTCCCACCCTTTCTAAAATTTCAAAAGGCCCACAATATCTAGGTGCAAGTTTTGCACAACTTCCAGCATAAAGTGTGCTCTTTTTGGGTTTGATGCGCAAATACACATGATCCCCCACTTTGAATTCTCGGTGCACTCTTTTCTTATCAACATAGCTTTTCTGGCGATCTTGTGCTATCTTGATATTTCTTTGTATCTGTTTAACAATTCTCTCCATCTCTTGTAGTGCATCTGGTCCCAACACCAGTTTATCCTCTGGTTGACTCCAGCTCAAGGGAGTACGGCACTTTCTCCCATAGAGTGCCTCAAACGGACTCATCTTAATAGAGGATTGGTAACTATTATTATAGGCAAACTCAGCTAAATGCAGATACTCTTCCCATTTTGATGGCCTATCCATCACGTACATTCTCAACATATCCTCTAAAATTTGATTTGTCCTTTCTGTTTTCCCATCAGTTTGAGGGTGATAGGCAGTACTAAAATTCAGCTTAGTACCCATTCCTGCAAACAACCCTTTCCAAAACGCTGCTGTAAACTTAGCATCCCGATCTGAGACAATCACCTTGGGAACTCCATGAAGCCTTGCTATCTCCTTTAGGAAAAAATTTGCTACTTGAGCTGTTCCAAAGGTAGATTTTACTGGTATAAAGTGGGCAGCTTTGGTGAGAGTGTCTACTACTACCATTACCGAATCATGCTGATATTTTTTTTTGGGTAATCCTATTATAAAATCCATGGAAATTGTGTCCCATTTCCACTCTGCAATCGACAAAGGGTGTAAAAGCCCTGCTGGGTGTTGATGCTCAACTTTGACCAGTTGACATTCCATACACCTACTTCGATACTCTGCCACATCTCTCTTCATTCCTGGCTAGAACAACTTCTTCTTCAAGGCTGTTAACATCTTTTGGTATCCTGGATGTCCTGCATAGGGCTGTTTGTGATATTCATATAGAATTTCTCTTTTCAATGACTCTATATTTGGAATATACAACCTATTTTTGAAATAGAGCAGCCCTTTCTGGTTTTTTATGAAATCAGTTTTATCCCTTTCCTGTAGTTTCACCAAGAGGGCTTCATAGTTGGGATCTTGATTTGATGCTTTTCCAACCATTTCCTCTATCTCCATCTGGGCACTACTCCCAATGCTGTTTAAATGTTGACAAGCATTTCTACTTAATGCATCAGCAACTTTGTATTCTTTTCCTTTGATATGTTTTATGTCCATATCAAATTCACTTAAAAAGGACAGCCATCTGGCTTGCCTTACATTCAGATCAGTTTGGGAAAAGAAGTATTTAAGACTAATATGATCAGTCATCAATGTGAATTTCTTCCCCAGTAGATAGTGCCTCCACATTTTTAAAGCATGGATAACAGCTGCAAATTCTAAATCATATGCACTATAATTATGTTCATGTATTTTCAATTTTCTAGATTCATAGGCAATGACTGAGTTTTCCTGCAATAGGACTCCTCCTAGCCCTTCTTTGCAAGCGTCTGTACATACAACAAACTCTTTATCAGGATCAGCAATTTTTAATATAGGGGCTGAAATAAGTTTTTGTTTCAATTGTTCGAAACTGTTTTGACATTTCTCAGTCCACACGAACTTAACACCCTTCCTTTGTAATGAGGTTATGGGATTTGCTATAGCATAAAATCTCTCCACAAATCTGCGATAATAGCCTGCAATTCCCATAAATGATCTTACTGCTGAGACATCAGTGGGGACTCGCCATTCTTTAATGGCTTTTATCTTTTCAGGGTCAACTGGCAACCATTTTTCAGAAATAATATGACCCAGATATTGAATTTTATCTTTATAAAATTCACATTTGCTGAACTTGGCATATAGCTGGTTTTATTTTAAAGTCTGCAACACTATTCTCAGATGTTCCTTATGTTCATTTTCATTTTTAGAATAGACTAAGATATCATCTATGAACACAAGAACAAATTTGTCCAAATACTTATTCAACACACTGTTCATCAGACACATAAATGTGGCAGGGGCATTTGTCAAACCAAAAGGTAGGACTACAAATTCGTAATGCCCATACCTGGTTCGAAATGTTGTTTTGTTGATGTCTTCTTCTTTAATTCTGAGCTGGTGATAACCAGTCCTTAGGTCAATCTTGGAAAATACTGAAGCTCCTCTCACTTGATCAAAAAGATCATCAATTCTAGGAAGTGGATATCTATTCTTAATGGTCAATTTGTTCAGTTGACGATAATCAATGCACATCCTAAAAGTTCCATCCTTCTTTTTCACAAATAAAACCGGGGCTCCCCAAGGAGACACACTTGGTCTTATATACCCTTTATCTAACAATTCCTGTAATTTCATTTTCAGTTCCATTAGTTCAGGAGGGCTCATTCGATACGGTGCTCGAGAAACAGGTGTTGCTCCTGGTACCAGATCGATTGAAAAATCAATCTCTCTTTTGGGGGGAAGATGAGGGATTTCCTTGGGAAAGACTTCCTTGAATTCTCTAATGACTAGTATAGCATCCAGTAACTCTTCTTCAGTTTGTTGTTCTATTTCTTCTATATGCACTGCATAGACTTGGTATCCTTTTCTAGCTGTTCTTTTTAATTGTAAGGCTGATATTTGTCTTATTGAAATGGATTTTGGTTTCCCTTTTAGTGTAAAAGGTTTCCCTTCCTCATCCACACAATGCAGGGTTTTATCCCAGCAGTTCATCAGAGCTTTCTTCTTTTCCATCCAATCCATTCCTATCAACAAATCATAGGATCCTAATGGAAATATGTTCAAATTTACTTCTGTTGTAAAGCCATTTAATTGTATTGCTGTTTTGGGCAATTTATGTGTGACTTTTCTCTTAGTTCCAGTGGCCAGCTGTACCAACCATGACTGCTGAAATTTTTCAGGTTTAATTTTACATTTTTCTACAATTCTAGGACTAATGTAACTCAAAGAAGCACCTGGATCAATCAAAACAGTAATAGGTAGGTCAGAAATCTTACCCTCCATTTCCACCATGGTTGCTTGATGTTCTGCTTGCCGATTTTCCAAGGCTGCACTGATAGTTGGTATATTTCTGGCTATGTCATTTACTGTTGTTGCCTCTCGCTCCCTGCTGATCATGTGTATATTTCGATGAGGGCAATCCCTCATCATATGGGGTTCTCCACAGCCCCATCACTTCAATGGTTCCTTCATTCTGACTGTCCCTTCCTTTTTATTGTTTCCTTCTACTGGTTTTGACGCCACTTGGGACTGAGCAGTTTGACTTTCTCTTGGTTTATTGAATTTTTTCCGCTGATGATCTCTACCAAAATTTCTTAGATATGCTGGTTTTGGTCTTTTACCTTTGAACTCACCCTTGTTCAGCCAGCTCTTCCCTTGTTCAGCTTTACCTTTAAACTGCTGATAGCATAATCTTGCTTTTCTAACATCTTCATCCATTTTCTTTGGGTTGTCAAACTCAATTTTCTCTTTGTACACAGTAGGTAAGCAATTCAAAAACCTCTAAACCTTTGCTTTTTCTTCCCTTATGTAAGGGACATACCTCAGTAAATTAGTAAACTTAGTGACAAGCTCATCCATAGTGAGTTGTCCTAGTCTCAGTTCATGGAATTATTTTGCTTTATCATCATAATAACGTTCATTCAAATAACGAATTTTGAACTTAGTCTGAAAATCTTCCCAAGTAACTGTCTTTTCATCAATGGCATGCACCATTTTTTTCTCTTCCCACCACAGTGTAGCTTTTCCTTGCAGCTGATACACAGCTAATCTAGCCTTCAGATTGCTCTCATATTCATAAACTTGGAAATACTTGATCATGTTCAGCAACCAAGCTTCAGCATCCTCCTCCTTCTCCCCATCATAGGAGGGAGGTTTGATTTTTCTAAATTCTCCCTGCAATTCTCTTTTTTGTTTCTGTTGCTGTCTAGCAGCATCATCATCATCAGACTCATCCATCTTTCTCTTTCCGGAACCTTCGCCTTCCTGGCTGTTTCGGGAAGTTAGTTCTCTGATGAGCTTTTCTTGCTCCTTACTGGCTGATGACAACATGTCATTCTGGCTTCTCAGTTCAGCTAGTTCTCGTTGCAGCCTATGCAACATAGCCATTACAGGGGCATTGGGATCTGGAGTAGCAAACTCATCCCACAGATCCACATAAATCCCTTCACCTTCAGCCATTTCACTATACACACTCACAACACAAATTAGCAAAAATTTTAAAATAAAATTTTCAACAACCAACCACATATGTTAGTGAGCACAAAATGACAGCCCAAATTTGTTGTAACTAGTGCTCCGATACCATTTGTAACACCTCTAGTTTAACAATTTTTTTTTTTTTTTTTTCCTCTACTTCTTCCTATCTACTGAGATTTCTTCTCTATTCACCTAATTATTTGAAATATGCATTCAGAAATTGACTTTCGTTTCCTCTGAATAAGTTTATTCTGGTCCTCTAGTACCTTTCTCTTCATAACAACAGTGAACATACCAACTGTACTCCTTGCAATCAATTATATCTATATATATATATCTCCATCCCATTTGCTATTATCATGAGATGTGTTTTCATGAGATGTGTTTGTATATTCTTTTTTTTCATAGACATAATATAACCCTAGTCTACTTGGCATACATATTCTTCAACAATCTCACCCATCTTAAATATATTCAACATATATACTTTTGAATCCACCTCTAAACATTGACCATGTCTCCTACAGTCATATATATATATTTATGTAGCTATATCGATACCCCTCTTAGTACTCTCATGGAATCCGTACATAAATATATATCTTTCATTACATATATATATAACAATTGTATATATATATATACCATCTACATCGAACCACTTTAAGTATATAAAATTAATTACATACGTATAACAATTATATAGATATATCATGTACATCGAACCACTTCACAATGAATTGATTGCATATATATATATATATATATATATGACCGAGGTTATAATTACGACACCTCCCCTTTGACCTTAGTATTGAAATCGTACACTATAACTACCACCATAGTTCATGTGTTAATATGCTGGGTTACGTGCCAACCTGTATGACACTCACTATACCCCTGTCTAATTAACACATTGATTTATCATCTTTGTCCATAATATAGTGATACTTTCTCATAACGGAATTCGACGTGGAGTTTAAGGCTCCGCGATGATTAAGTTGCATATCCGAAACTCGGCCCTTTTGTCGGGCCACGTCAACATGTTGATCTTCCCTCCGTGATATACCAACCCTAACCCTAAAACCCGGCAATGTTATTTTACTTTTAATTGTTTTTTTTTTTTGTGTTGCTAATTCGCCGTGTTAATTTTCAATTCTTAATCATACGCATAATACTGTCTGCTCTGTCCTTTCAGCTATGCGTGTGGAATTTCATTCGGGTATTTGATGGGTGATTATGCAGAGACGACGCCTCACGCAGAAGAGAGGGTACCCGACGCCGACGTTTGCAGGTTTAGGTTCCAGCCCGTATATTACGTGTAGAGCTTTCGGATTGTGTTCCTGCTTGATCCAGTACTGAGCGGGCTGCCTACTGCAGTTCAGTACTTAGTGGAAATGCTTGTACACCACCGGGTACCGCGCTGGCGACGAACTAGATTGTTTTTTTCAAATTGGTTTTGGGATTTTCTGCCGTCTAGGAAAACGGGATTAGGGTTTTCATACCCTTACCCTTTTCCTCAGCGACATCCACTAGCTGATCCCTATACCAACTATTATCTATATATCTCGTTTCGGTTTCCGTTGAATATCAATCGGGTCGGGATGATTGTTTTATTTCCACTAGTTCTCTGAGGGATGATTGTTTTATTTCTTTTAGATACCGGAGTGCCAGATCCGTTTGGAGGTATCGAAGCCCCTGCGTACATTCTCCCGTTCTTTCAATTACGCAAATCGTTTAATGTCTGTAGCTAATACTGTATCTAATCGGTTACGAATTGTTTATGCAGACGGACGCCTATTCGCAGCTTCCTTGGCACTCAATGGGACGGCCTCCCCCTGGCTACTGTGCTACCATTTTATTTCGCATTTCCTATTTGTATTGCTAGCAGTCTCTCTCACGGGAACAGGCATGGCCGCCATGTATTACTGTCTCTGTCACACAGCAACACCCTGCACCAGGGTAGTTACACGGTCACGTTAGTCTCGGCATCGATTCATAGTTTCAAATGTTGTTTTTTTTTTTCTCTGTGGTTATATGGTTCCATGTGATGTTGATTTCCTGTAGCTATGAAGGTGCGGTTAACAAATCATCTCCAGAAAATATATATACGACGGATAGAATTTATAGGAGTTCAGATGCAGGTTTAGAATGCTATGTTTAACATATCCCGTAGTTTTATTTTTCTGTTGATTTTATATCACATGGAAATAAACCCTAGAATGCCGAAACGTTTATAGTTATACCCTTCGCGGGAATGGTAGTGAAACGAGCCTATTACATTCGAATCGGTCTTAGGGTTTGCTTGGTTTGACTGTGCGCCAATTCGCCCCACAGATGGTACCTATATATATATATATTTTTTTTTCCACCCAAAATATTCGTATATACTCGTTGATTCACAATGCGTCCTGGGTTTAACTTACGGCGCTTAAGTTTTATTTTAATGCATATATAAATAATCGTCGAGTCACCATGAGTCCTTGTTTTAATTCACGTCACTTAAGTTTTACTTGTAATGCATATATATATATATTTTGCTATTAATTTGGTTCGCGGCGTTCATAATCTGCTTTTCATTTGATATATACATATATGCACTTAAATAGGGGACAAAATTTTAAATTAATTCTTTTACTATGATATTTATTTCCAGGATTAAAGGTAGCATTAGGAATGCAATACATATATTCCTATAAATGTTATAAAATCTTGCGATGAACTCGCGGTACCTTTATTTATTTTTGGCTTACATTTCATATAGATATGATTCGTACATATGTTTCCTTTTGAATATATAGGGTTTATATATATGTATTTATGTTCTTATCTCATATATGTTTCATTTCAAGGGTTAGATATAAAGTTAAATTTCAAAATACTTTATAATTGCTATAAGTGATATAGCCCTTCTCTCTTGTAAAGTTATTTTATGGTTTAATAAGAATTCAACATACATGTTCTAAAGTCCTCACTTTTATATTTCTATTTTTCTTCCTATGTACACCGATATGTATCCAATAGTACTGGACTAGAGGAATTTAATTATAAATTAAATCTTTTGCTATGATACTTGTCTTCAAAGATTTAGGATAGATTTCGAAATGCAATATAAACATTTATAACTGTTGTAACAATCAGATAGAGTAGAAGTACTCTTTTTCATTACAATTTCGAATGTCATATTCTAATATCTTACTTTCAGCTGTTTGTATTTATACCATGTAACGCTAGTACTACTATAATGTTTCTCTAGCATACACATAAGCATATAATATCACATTTGTGTCTACAGGGAAAAAAACAATAATTAATCATCTGTAGAAGCTAAGTAACTCCAGATTTAAACCATCCTTGGTTTAGAGATTCTGGAGTTTCTACTCTATGGACTTTCTGGTCTACAACTAAACAAAATCTGGAAGGTGAATGCCTGAGGATAGATTCTGTTAAATGTAGTACCAAAATTTCTCATTTTAATAAAATTCAATTTTATATGTAGCCAATTCATACTGTAATAAGACATAGTAACAAGAATTTCAGAACATACCACAATCTGCAAAATGACCAACCTCCCAACCTTAGAGTCCTCTTTGTCTCCGAGGACTCACACCCTAGCAGAGATCACCTCCTAGACAGACCAACCACTGATTTGCTTAGGAGCAGCTTATTTAAGCTCATATTTCCCCAAAGCATGTTTCTAATTCTGCGTCCAGAATAGCAGGATGCTTTCTTTCCTGTTTAGCCTAGGCTTCCCCTTTTTTGGGACTCTTTAAAGCTGCTTTAAGCTTTTCCTCAGCTTTTCCAGCTTTTTTCTCACCTCTTCCCAACTACTCCTCTTCATTGGGGAAATTTAGATTCCTCCTCAAATCTAAATAAATTTCTTTCAAGGATTTTTGAAAGATTTTTGGGGATTTGTTGCCTTATCCATCCTCATGGATTTGGCAAGTGATCTCTAATTCTCATCTTGGTAAAATTGCACAATCATTTTATTTATTTCCTCAAATAAAATATGCAACTACATTCACACCATACTTATCCCTTGGGGTCCACCCCCTTTAGGATTAAAGTTCAATGTCTAACTTTAAAAATTCAACACACAAATTGGGGGTGTTACATATTCCCCCTCTGAAAATAAACACCGTCCTCGGTGTTATTATTTAACTACTAGAGTTCACTTTAAACAAAAATGGATATTTCTCCATCATTTCAGCTTCCCTTTCCCAGGTAGCTTCTTCAGCAGTAAAGTGCTTCCACTGCACTTTTACTCTGGCCACTGTTCTGTTTCTCAATTCAATTTATTCCCGCTCCAATATTTGAAGCGGTTCTGGCAGAAACTCCCCTTCTGGTTCCACCTGTACAACATTCCAATCAACTATGTGAGAAGCATCATGCACATATCTTTTTAATAATGAAACATGAAACACATTATGCACTCTAACATGGGGTGGTAAGGCCAGCTTGTAAGCCACTGGTCCCACCCTTTCTAAAATTTCAAAAGGTCCACAATATCTAGGTGCAAGTTTTGCACAACTTCCAGCATAAAGTGTGCTCTTTTTGGGTTTGATGCGTAAATACACATGATCCCCCACTTTGAATTCTCGGTGCACTCTTTTCTTATCAGCATAGCTTTTCTGGCAATCTTGTGCTGTCTTAATATTTCTTTGTATCTGTTTGACAATTCTTTCCATCTCTTGTAGTGCATCTGGTCCCAACACCAGTTTATCCTCTGGTTGACTCCAGCTCAAGGGAGTACGACACTTTCTCCCATAGAGTGCCTCAAACGGACTCATCTTAATAGAGGATTGGTAACTATTATTATAGGCAAACTCAGCTAAATGCAGATACTCTTCCCATTTTGATGGCCTATCCATCACGTACATTCTCAGCATATCCTCTAAAATTTGATTTGTCCTTTCTGTTTGCCCATTAGTTTGAGGGTGATAGGCAGTACTAAAATTCAGCTTAGTACCCATTCCTGCAAACAACCCTTTCCAAAACGTTGCTGTAAACTTAGCATCCCGATCTGAGACAATCACCTTGGGAACTCCATGAAGCCTTACTATCTCCTTTAGGAAAACATTTGCTACTTGAGTTGTTCCAAAGGTAGATTTTACTGGTATAAAGTGGGCAGCTTTGGTGAGAGTGTCTACTACTACCATTACAGAATCATGCTGATATTTGTTTTTGGGTAATCCTGTTATAAAATCCATGGAAACTGTGTCCCATTTCCATTCTGCAATCGGCAAAGGGTTTAAAAGCCCTGCTGGGTGTTGATGCTCAACTTTGACCAGTTGACATTCCATACACCTACTTAGATACTCTGCCACATCTCTCTTCATTCCTGGCCAGAACAACTTCTTTTGCAAGGCTGTTAACATCTTCTGGTATCCTGGATGTCCTGCATAAGGCTGTTTGTGATATTCATCCAAGATTTCTCTTTTTAATGACTCTACATTTGGAATATACAACCTATTTTTATAACATAGTAGCCCTTTTTGATTTTGTGTAAAATCAATTT
Organism: Pinus albicaulis; assembly: GCA_034641835.2. Classification (NCBI taxonomy): domain Eukaryota; kingdom Viridiplantae; phylum Streptophyta; class Pinopsida; order Pinales; family Pinaceae; genus Pinus; species Pinus albicaulis. The sequence goes on from CM076572.1 coordinate 846,358,961, forward strand.
TCTCCTTTTTCTGTAGTTTCACCAAGAGTGCTTCATAGTTTGGATCTTGATTTGCTGCTTTTCCCACCAATTCCTCTATCTCCATCTGGCCACTACTCCCAGTGTTGTTCAAATGTTGACAAGCATTTCTACTTAATGCATCAGAAACTTTATTTTCTTTTCCCTTGATATGTTTTATGTCCATATCAAATTCACTTAAAAAGGACAGCCATCTGGCTTGCCTTGCATTCAGATCAGTTTGGGAAAAGAAGTATTTAAGACTAATATGATCAGTCATCAATGTGAATTTCTTCCTAGGTAGATAGTGCCTCCACATTTTTAAAGCATGGATAACAGCTGCAAATTCCAAATCATATGCACTATAATTCTGTTCATGTATTTTCAATTTTCTAGATTCATAGGCAATGACTGAATTTTCCTGCAATAGGACTCCTCCTAGCCCTTCTCTACAAGCGTCTGTACATACAACAAACTCTTTATCAGGATCAGCAATTTTTAATATAGGGGATGAAATAAGTTTTTGTTTCAATTGTTCGAAAATGTTTTGACATTTCTCCGTCCACACGAACTTAACACCCTACCTTTGTAATGAGGTTATGGGATTTGCTATAGCAGAAAATCTCTCCACAAATCTGCGATAATAGCCTGCAATTCCCATAAATGATCTTACTACTGAGACATCAGTGGGGACTGGCCATTCTTTAATGGCTTTTATCTTTTCAGGGTCAACTGCCAACCCTTTTCCAGAAATAATATGACCCAGATATTGAATTTTACCTTTATAAAATTCACATTTGCTGAACTTGGCATATAGCTGGTTTTCTTTTAAAGTCTGCAACACTATTCTCAGATGTTCCTTATGTTCATTTTCATTTTTAGAATAGACTAAGATATCATCTATGAACACAAGAACAAATTTGTCCAAATACTTATTCAACACACTGTTCATCAGACACATAAATGTGGCAGGGGCATTTGTCAAACCAAAAGGTAGGACTACAAATTCGTAATGCCCATACCTGGTTCGAAATGTTGTTTTGTTGATGTCTTCTTCTTTAATTCTAAGCTGGTGATAACCAGTCCTTAGGTCTATCTTAGAAAAGACTGAAGCTCCTCTCACTTGATCGAAAAGATCATCAATTCTAGGAAGTGGATATCTATTCTTAATGGTCAACTTGTTCAGTTGACGATAGTCAATGCACATCCTAAAAGTTCCATCTTTCTTTTTCACAAATAAAACCGGGGCTCCCCAAGGAGACACACTTGGTCTTATATACCCTTTATCTAACAATTCCTGTAATTGCATTTTCAGTTCCATTAGTTCAGGAGGGCTCATTCGATACGGTGCTCGAGAAACAGGTGTTGCTCCTGGTACTAGATCGATTGAAAAATCAATCTCTCTTTTGGGGGGAAGATGAGGGATTTCCTTGGGAAAGACTTCCTTGAATTCTCTAATGACTGGTATAGCATCGAGTAACTCTTCTTCAGCTTGCTGTTCTATTTCTTCTATATGCACTGCATAGACTTGGTATCCTTTTCTAGCTCTTCTTTTTAATTGTAAGGCTGATATTTGTCTTATTGAAATCGATTTTGGTTTCCCTTTTAGTGTAAAAGGTTTCCCTTCCTCATCCACACAATGCAGGGTTTTATCCCAGCAGTTCATCAGGGCTTTCTTCTTTTCCATCCAATCCATTCCTATCAGCAGATCATAGGATCCTAATGGCAATATGTTCAAATTTACTTCTGTTGCCAAGCCATTTAATTGTATTGCTGTTTTAGGCAGTTTATGTGTGACTTTTCTCTTAGTTCCAGTGGCCAGCTGTACCAACCATGACTGCTGAAACTTTTCAGGTTTAATTTTACATTTTTCTACAATTCCAGGACTAATGTAACTCAAAGAAGCACCTGGATCAATCAAAACAGTAATAGGTAGGTCATAAATCTTACCCTCCATTTCCACCATGGTTGCTTGATGTTCTGCTTGCCGATTTTCCAAGGCTGCACTGATAGTTGGTATATTTCTGGCTATGTCATTTACTGTTGTTGCCTCTCTCTCCCTGCTGATCATGTGTATATTTCGATGAGGGCAATCCCTCATCATATGGGGTTCTCCACAGCCCCAACATTTCAAAGGTTCCTTCATTCTGACTGTCCCTTCCTTTTTATTGTTTCCTTCTACTGGTTTTGACGCCACTTGGGACTGAGCAGTTTGACTTTCTCTTGGTTTATTGAATTTTTTTCGCTGATGATCTCTACCAAAATTTCTTAAATATGTTGGTTTTGGTCTTTTACCTTTGAACTCACCCTTGTTCAGCCAGCTCTTCCCTTGTTCAGCTTTACCTTTAAACTGCTGATAGCATAATCTTGCTTTTCTAACAGCTTCATCCATTGTCTTCGGGTTGTCAAACTCAATTTTCTCTTTGTATACAGTAGGTAAGCAATTCAAAAACCTTTGAACCTTTGCTTTTTCTTCCCTTATGTAAGGAACATACCTCAGTAAATTGGTAAACTTGGTGACAAACTCATCAATAGTGAGCTGTCCTAGTCTAAGTTCATGGAATTCTTTTGCTTTATCATCATAATAACGTCCATTCAAATAACGATTTTTGAATTTAGCCTGGAAATCCTCCCAAGTAACTGTCTTTTCATCAATGGCATGCACCATTTTTGTCTCCTCCCACCACAGAGTAGCTTTGCCTTGCAGCTGGTACACAGCTAATCTGGCCTTCAGATTGCTCTCATATTCATAAACTTGGAAATACTTAATCATGTTCAGCAACTAGGCTTCAACATCCTCCTCCTTCTCCCCATCATAGGAGGGAGGTTTGATTTTTCGGAACTCCCCCTGCAATTATCTTTTCTGTTTATATTGCTGTCTAGCAGCATCATCATCATCATACTCATCCATCTTCCTCTTTCCGGAACCTTCGCCTTCCTGGCTGTTCCGGGAAGTTAGCTCTCTGATGAGCTTTTCCTGCTCCTTACTGGCTGATGACAACATGTCATTCTGGCTTCTTAGTTCAGCCAATTCTCGTTGCAGCCTGTGCAACATAGCCATTACCGGGGCATTGGGATCTGGAGTAGCAAACTCATCATGCAGATCCACATAAATTCCTTCACCTTCAGCCATTTCAACTGTACACACTCACAACACAGATTAGCAAAATTTTATAAAAATTTCAGAAACACAAAATATGTAATAATCAGTGAGCACAAAATTGACAGCCCAAATTTTTGTAACTGATGCTCCGATACCATTTGTAACACCTCCAGTTTAAATTTTTTATTTTTTTTTCTTTCTACTTCTCCCAATCTACTGAAATTTCTTCTCTAGTCACCTAATTATTTGAAATATGCATTCAGAAATTGACTTTCGTTTCCTCTGAATAAGCTTATTCTAGCCCTCTAGTACCTTTCTCTTCATAACAACAGCGAACATACCAACTGTACTCCTTGCAACCAATTATATCTATATAAATATGTCTCCATCCCGTTCGTTATTATCATGAGATGTGTTTGTATATATTCTTTTTTTTTTTATAGACATAATATAACCCTAGTCTATGTGGCATACATATTCTTCAATAATCTCCCCCATCTTATATATATTCAACACATATACTTTTGAATCCACCCCTAGACTTCGACCATGTATCTTACAGTCATATATATATATTTATGTAGATATATCTATAGCACACCTCTTGTTACCCTCATGGAATCCGTACATAAATATATATATTTCATTACATATATATAACAATTATATATATATACCATGTACATCGAACCACTTTAAGTATATATATATTTCATCACATATGTATAACAATTATATATATATATATACCATGTACATCGAACCATTTCAACAATGAATTGATTGCGTATATATATATATAAGACCGATGTTATATTTATGACACCTCCCCTTTGACCTTAGTATTGAAATCGTACACTATAACTACCACCATAGTTCATGTGTTAATATGCTGGGTTATGTGCCAACCTGTATGACACTCACTATACCCCTGTCTAATTAACACATTGATTTATCATCTTTGTCCATAATATAGTGATACTTTCTCATAACGGAATTCGACGTGGAGTTTAAGGCTCCGCGATGATTAAGTTGCATATCCGAAACTCGGCCCTTTTGTCGGGCCACGTCAACATGTTGATCTTCCCTCCGTGATATACCAACCCTAACCCTAAAACCTGACGATGTTATTTTACTTTTAATTATTTTTTTTTTTTGTGTTGCTAATTCGCCGTGTTAATTTTCAATTCTTAATCATACGCATAATACTGTCTGCTCTGTCCTTTCAGATATGCGTGTGGAATTTCATTCGGGTATTTGATGGGTGATTATGCAGAGACGGCGCCTCACGCAGAAGAGAGGGTACCCGACGCTGACGTTTGCAGGTTTAGGTTCCAGCCCGTATATTACGTGTAGAGCTTTCGGATTGTGTTCCTGCTTGATCCAGTACTGAGCGGGCTGCCTACTGCAGTTCAGTACTTAGTGGAAAAGCTTGTACACCACCGGGTACCGCGCTGGCGACGAACTGAATTGTTTTTTTCAAATTGGTTTTGGGATTTTCTGCCGTCTAGGAAAACGGGATTAGGGTTTTCATACCCTTACCCTTTTCCTCAACGACGTCCACTAGCTGATCCCTATACCAGCTATTATCTATATATCTCGTTTCGGTTTCCGTTGAATATCAATCGGGTCGGGATGATTGTTTTATTTCCACTAGTTCTCTGAGGGATGATTGTTTTATTTCTTGTTGATACCGGAGTGCCAGATCCGTTTGGAGGTATGGAAGCCCCTGCGTACATTCTCCCATTCTTTCAATTACGCAAATCGTTTAATGTCTGTAGCTAATACTGTATCTAATCGGTTACGAATTGTTTATGCAGACGGACGCCTGTTCGCAGCTTCCTTGGCACTCAATGGGACGGCCTCCCCCTGGCTACTGTGCTACCATTTTATTTCGCATTTCCTATTTGTATTGCTAGAAGTCTCTCTCACGGGAACAGGCATGGCCGCCATGTATTATTGTCTCTGTCACACAGCAACACCCTGCACCAGGGTAGTTACGCGGTCACGTTAGTCTCGGCATCGATTCATAGTTTCAAATGTTGTTTTTTTTTTTTCTCTGTGGTTATATGGTTCCATGTGATGTTGATTTCCTGTAGCTATGAAGGTGCGGTTAACAAATCATCTCCAGAAAATATATATACGACGGATAGAATTTATAGGAGTTCAGATGCAGGTTTAGAATGCTATGTTTAACATATCCCGTAGTTTTGTTTTTCTGTTGATTTTATATCACATGGAAATAAACCCTAGAATGCCGAAACATTTATAGTTATACCCTTCGCGGGAATGGTAGTGAAACGAGCCTATTACATTCGAATCGGTCTTAGGGTTTGCTTGGTTTGACTGTGCGCCAATTCGCCCCACAGATGGTACCTATATATATATATTTTTTTTTCCACCCAAAATATTCGTATATACTCGTTGATTCACAATGCGTCCTGGGTTTAACTTACGGCGCTTAAGTTTTATTTTAATGCATATATAAATAATCGTCGAGTAACCATGAGTCCTTGTTTTAATTCACGGCACTTAATTTTTACTTGTAATGCATATATATATATATATATTGCTATTAATTTGGTTCGCGGCGTTCATAATCTGCTTTTCATTTGATATATACATATATGCACTTAAATAGGGGACAAAATTTTAAATTAATTCTTTTACTATGATATTTATTTCCAGGATTAAAGGTAGCGTTAGGAATGCAATACATATATTCCTATAAATGTTATAAAATCTTGCGATGAACTCGTGGTACCTTTATTTATTTTTGGCTTACATTTCATATAGATATGATTCGTACATATGTTTCCTTTTGAATATATAGGGTTTATATATATGTATTTATGTTCTTATCTCATATATGTTTCATTTCAAGGGTTAGATATAAAGTTAAATTTCAAAATACTTTATAATTTCTATAAGTGATATAGCCCTTCTCTCTTGTAAATTTATTTTATGGTTTAATAAGAATTCAACATACATGTTCTAGAGTCCTTACTCTTAACTTCTATTTTTCTTTCGATGTACACCTATATGTATCCAATAGTGCTGGACTAAAGGAATTTAATTATAAATTTAAATCTTTTGCTATGATACTTGTCTTCAAAGATTTAGGATAGATTTCGAAATGCAATATAACCATTTATAACTGTTATATCAATCAGAGAGAGAGAGTAGAAGTATATTTTTTTTTCTATAAAATTTTGAATGCCATATTCTAATATCTTACTTTCAGCTGTTTGTATTTATACCAGGTAACTTTAGCCCTGCTATAATGTTTCTCTAGCATACACATAAGCATATAATATCACATTTGTGTCTACAGGGAACAAAACCATAATTAATCATCTGTAGAGGCTAAGTAACTTCAGATTTAAACCACCTTGGTTTAGAGATTCTGGAGTTTCTACTCTATGGACTTTCTGGTCTACAACTAAACAAAATCTGGAAGGTGAATGCCTAAGGATAGATTCTGTTAAATGTAGTACCAAAATTTCTCATTTTAAAAAAATTCAATTTTATATGTAGCCAATTCATACTGTAATAAGACATAGTAACAAGAATTTCAGAACATACCACAATCTGCAAAATGACCAACCTCCCAACCTTAGAGTCCTCTTTGTCTCCCAGGACTCACCCCCGAGCAGAGATCACCTCCTAGAACAGATCAACCTCTGATCTGCCTAGGAGTAGCTTATTTAAGCTCATATTTCCCCAAAGCATGTTTCTAATTCTGCGTCCAGAATAGCAGGATGGTTTCTTTCCTGTTTAGCCTAGGCTTCCCATTTTGGGATTCTTTAAAGCTGCTTTAAGCTTTTCCTCAGCTTTTCCAGCTTTTTCTCACCTCTTCCCAACTACTCCTCTTCATTGGGGAAATTTAGATTCCTCCTCAATCTAAATAAATTTCTTTCAAGGATTTTTGAAAGATTTTTGGGGATTTGTTGCCTTATCCATCCTCATGGATTTGGCAAGTGATCTCTAATTCTCATCTTGGTCAAATTGCACAATCATTTTATTTATTTCCTTAATTAAAATATGCAAATACATTCATACCCTACTTATCCCTTGGGGTCCACCCCCTTTAGGATTAAAGTTCAATGTCTAACTTTTAAAAATTCAACACACAAATTGGGGGTGTTACACGTAGTTGAGAAATAGGGCCACATTATGTCGTAGCAAACAATTTTTCACATTATTTCATACTACAAACTAATGAGTTACAAACCCTGGGGGCAGGTAGTCTCCCTGTCATAGAGTTCCACAAATGTGCCAGAGGTGGGGCCTATGGACTAGGTCATTTAGATATTGTGTTATTAACTATAAAATCCACACAATTCCTCCATAAGTCCAATGAATCAGTGGTTAAAAGATGATCCACATAAAAATCCACTAAAACTATTCTATTGTGTCAATGGCGTAATGGTCTCGTGTGGGGACCACATGGCACAGTTCCAATGGGTTGAGTTCCACTAGCATACCAGCTCCCTTTCATTCTTGCACACATATATTTGATGGTTGATATTGCCACGTCGATATTTGATGCTCGATATTATCCCACCCCAAAACCCAATTTATCTATGTATTGAATCTCATGTCCCTGGGATTTGGAACCTCAACTTTTAGTGATTTATATGGATAACAGATGAGAAAACCCAAAATTCCAAATTCCTACTAGCTTGTCCCAAGGGTACGAAGCCGTGAAATTTGAATTAATGAAATATAATGAGAGGAAGGACACAAAAAAAGGCATAAAAAACAACCAAGACAGAATATGAGAAACGACATGGGTCTAAAGATAAATCCACATAGTCTATACCAAAGGAGAAGAATATAAAGGAATCCAGATCTACTACCCCATGAAAATATAATTATACACATCCTTAGAACATATATTCTCTATTAATTACATAAATATGGGCATTCTCTTTGAGATTCAAACCTGTCTGCAAAATGCATAAGAAAAAAATTGAGTTTTTGTCAATTGAATCACAATATTAGCAAGATCAGCTACAACACAAAACACATAATTTTGAACTGGTTATTTTTCAGAACAATCCTTTATTTGAATTTTAAATAGGCTCACATTAGCATCCATAAAGTGATCAAATCAGTAGAGGTGAGGCTTATCCCCATCAAGTGCCAATTTCAGGAGAAGTTTTGCATAAAGATGCATAAATTCATCCTACAGTTCCTAAGTTGGTCATCAGACCTTGGCAATATCTTGTCAGCACTAAGCAAATAAGAGGCCTTGGATATAAAAATGAGGTATCAATTAATACTCCATATTATTCAAAAACCATCAAATTTCAAGGTGTTGGGTTTCTTTAAGGAGATTCATCTTCACTTGTTCATACTCTTCTTCCACAACAAAAAATTGTCAAATATCGACATTTTAATTGAGTTTTGCATGTGAAATATAATTTTTTTGATCTTCAAACATGTAAGGAATGTGGTTAGCACACTCATTATTCAAACATATGCTTCAAAAACAAGCATCTGCAAGAACACAAATTCACCTTGGATGGATCACTCCTTGATAATCGACTTCAATAGCCAAGAAGATATTTCACTCATATCACATAATTTGTTCACGCATATTGAAAATTTTTACAGTTAATTTTTCTTCGTCTTCTCACCTTGTATCTGACAAAGGGGGAATAGATGGTCATTTACAAGTTTCAGAGATAAATCAACTAAGCTCGAGCCACAAATTGAACTTTCTACCTTATCCTATAGCCAGATACAACCATACCTAGTTTCAAAGTTGTAGTGAGAGACGAAGAATCCTGTAATAATTCCTTTGGTTGGTGGCTTTCCTTAAACAACTGCATGTTGAAGACATTCATTTTTCTAGGTTAAAGGTCACCCTCTTAAAATAATTAAGGAGAACTTCCTCTAGAAGAATAATTTAGATTCTTCCCACATTTGGAAGAGCTCCAAGAATCAAACTAAGCATTCTAGGTTGAGACCCATAGGTCTTCCTTTTCACAAAAAAATGGAGCACTTCCTCCAGCAGAAGGCTTGAACTTCTTGCCATATTTGGAAGAGTTCCAGGAGCTACACTAAGCAATCCAGTGTTGGTGGTCATCCTTAAACCATCACCAATTGAGACAACTTCAGATTAGGGGGGGGTTCTTCTTGGACTCGTATACACCCCTTCGAATTAAGGGGGGGGGGGGGGGTGTTTGACGCCTAATCCACTAATGGTTATGGTGTGGAAGTTGAAGAATCACCAAATTCCAAGAGACCACTTGTTGTATGGAAACCAAGGGTCATAACAATCTATTAAAAATATATATCTTGTGAATAATAAATGAAACTCACATTTATCTTACCTTCTTTCCTTACCATGTGTGTCTTCAACATTCAAAAACATATGAAATTATATCGAAATAAAACCATCATCATAAATTTGGTAGAACATAAAGGAATAATATAAGAAAATCACTCACACATAGAGACGCCAGGATTGGTGAGAGACCATGGAAAAAACCACTAGGGGGAAACCCTTTCAAATTCTTATTTTTATTAGATTGTCATTTAATAATTCAGGAAAAGAGAGTAAAATTATCTATATCTTCAACGATAAACCTATTTAGAAAAATAAATTAAATGATATCCATGATATGAACCCAACAATGCTAATAATCCAAAACCTTCATTTAGAAGCATGTGATCAATTGTTACTGTCTGTGGTCAACTGGAAAAATATTCGGTCAACTGAAAATTCAAACCATAGGTCTCAACCACATAGAGAGAGTGTTGTGCTTGCAACTGAAACCCTTCAACTACATGCATAGGCATGCATGCCCAAAATCATAGTCAAAATATTTTTGTGAAGAGCATGTGGTTGTGACCCAAAACCCTAGACACATGTGTGAGTTTCATACCGTGCAATTTCAGACCTATGCAAGCCAATCTTCGCAATCTATCTTAGACCTGTGCAAGCCAAATCTCTGTGAGTTGCCTCAGACTTGTGTGAGCCAAAACCAAAGAGGAGAATAGAAGAATTATTCATTATTATTTGCAAATGAGGTGGACATCACTTTTATTTATAAACTTCCAAGAGTGTCCAATTTTCTTTAGGGTCGACCTGATCAAATATGCACATGTGAGATTTATTTCAAAAATACACTTTCCCTTGTCTAAGTTGAGTGCTTCAATAGTAAAAATTTGTCATATCGAAAAGTGAAATATCGTCCCATGGTTTAAATTTGTCACCCGGCTACGAAATTAATACTAGTGTTATCTTGCACTCGTTCATAAGTGACAAATAAAAAGGTAGTTATAGATGTCTACAAAAAGGTGTTACATTGTATTAACACTATAACTACCTAGTTAGGATCAACCTCATCGTATCAAATAACTTTATTGTAGTAAAATAACATATTTTACATGAGTCCATTAATTTTTCTTTTAATCATATTTATAACCATTCTAATTTATTTAGAAAAATAACATGGAATTAGAATGGAAACATTGGAATTTTTTGTTGAATACAACTTGTACTAGCTATTTAGTGAATAGATTGAGAAAATTATGATGTATCAATTAATTTTTATTTATTGGTTTGAATATTTAATTTATCAGTCACACTAGAAAATAATATGAATTTAGTTCAAATAAAAAATAGAGTGAGTTAAGGTATGTAGTAGGAAAAATAATTGGTGAAGCCCCAAAGCATCATTGAAGGAATTAAAAGTTATTGATTGATTAAAGACACTATCATGAGGAATATAAACTTAGAAGATTCAAATATTGAAGAGAATGAGGGAGAAAACATTCATAATATCTAAAATCTCTTTTACTTAATCAAAATGATGCCATTATTTGTATTCAAATACATGTCAATAATCTTATTCTACCCATGATTATTAGACACTATAATATAAAATAATTCTAGTTCACTCTTCCTCAAGTGAAATTTTGGAACCATATGATTACCCTTTGCAATGAGTGACAACTGATTTCACTAAAGGAATAATAATTCATCTTCTCTAACCAGTTCTTACATTATGCTCTCCACATGAAATTAATAAGTGATTGAATGTGTCCATTAACTACAAATTATGATAACATTTCAAATATTTAAGAACATGTGTGAAGAAATCTAAATTTAGAAACATAGAAGACTTATGCATCTTAGGTTTTTTCCAATATGTGTGAATACATATGAATTCAGCGAGATACAAGTGTTTCATTATTGTTAAAATTTTCCAATAAATCGCAAAAATCTAAATAATAGTAGTCTTCCATTTTTACCTAAGACACAAAAGGACAAGTGATATATGTTGTCATAAACATGACTCTTCTTTTCCAACTTTATAACTAAGGTATGTAGGAACATATATAGGTTTATTTAATTACCATAACAAAAAATAGGAGACATACAAGTTTATTTTTTCTTCGTTGTAAAAGTCATTCAAAAGTAATTATTTTATTTTCATAAGTGACGTTATTTTTAGCAAAATTGTGTTTTAATAGTTTTTTCTTTTAAGTGACTAGCATAATTATGAAATTTTGGCACTTAGTAGGCAAAGTAGGGATCTAGTGTAGGAGATTATTAATATGGATTTTTCTCAAATAGTTTATAATCTATGGATTTTGGGAGTTATTCCTGAACAATGGGGAAATGGGACATGCATGTGGATTGTTGTACATTATTTAATTTAGGAGATCTATGTTTTGAGAATCAAGGAAGCGGTTCAATATAGGAACCTGGTAATTTAGGTTGCAAGCTCCACTTATATTAGGGTTATGGCATAGTGTGATGAATCCTTAATTGGTTCAAATAATGTTTGTAGAAGAGAAACATCTAAAAAAAATTTTAATTAATATTTTTAACTATACTATAATCATTAACAGGGTGTTAAGATCCATATAAAAACACTTGATGTAATAAGGTTTCACTCATATAAATGACTAATAAAATGATAGTTGGATAATATTTAAAAAATAAAGTCATATTGTACCAATAACACAACTTACTTAGAGATAAAATGGAATCAACCCCATTGTAATAAATGCCTTTATTATAATAAAATAATTTCTTTTACATGACTAGTTGAGTACCTTTTCTAACCATGTTTCTTAGAAATTTATATTATGAAGATGCAATAATTCCTCCAAAGTCGCATATTACTATCTTAGTAGTTATGTTTGTTAACAAAGTGTGTGTTCATCAACGCCAACAATAAAGGTTAGAAGTTTTAGAGAAATAGATGATGCTTACTCAATATCTCAAGGATGACAAGGCAACAAAATGAATTTAACAATATTTAGTTTGTAAGATCTAATATATCTAATTTTATAATGAGTTAACATTGTTGACAACACCCCCTTAATTTAGGATCAACCTATGACATGCTCTAAATGCTCAAATATTTACATGAAAATTCACTCTTATGGCAATAAGTTATATTTTAAAAAGGTTTTAAAGTTAGATATGGTCTAAATGTGAGTTTTTTATTTTTTTATTTTTTTATAAAAAGAAGTATTTTATATACATATTATATGTTCAAATGTAGCTTCATCCCATTCTTTTTATGAAAACCCTCATTTCTTCTCATATTGATATCTCTATGTTGGAATCACTTATGGATTGTTATTCAAGTTAGATAGAAGGAAATTTTCTTTTTGGAAAAAATTAGTAATATAAATCTATGTTATATATTAGTATAAGGAAAGTTCAAATTTAATAACATAAATTTTCTTGATTAAGTTATTTTAATTTTCAATTTATTAAATGTAAAAAATTAAAATAAATAGGATGAAAATCTAAAAGTTTTTTAAAAATATTAAAAATAAAATAAATTTATTGTATTTTTTTAGGAGAAAGAGAATCTGATATAAATAATACAAATATTTTAATATTTTAATATTAGATTATAAAATATATTTAACTTTTCGAAAAACAATAAAAACAATAATAAACTAGAAAAATAAAAAAATAGAAATCATTTTTCATATTAACTAAATAAATATAATTAAGAAAGTAACATATCTTAAATTTCTTTAAATAAAATTTCCAAAATGACTCACACTTTAATATTAAAATGGAAATTGAAAATTGACATGAAAAACCCTGCAATATATATTCAAGGGCATGTTATTAGTCCCTTCCTGCCACAAAACTGGGACTATAACGATCGGTTGCCATTGAATTCATATTCATTTGCTTTGACCTTTTTTCTTTACCAATACTTAACCAAAATTTTCGAGTATCAATTTGGCTTCACCCAAATTTAACTAAAGTTTTCAATTGCACCTCTTATTAGGAAGTTACACTGGATACCCAAAGTTTATGTGGTAAAAGCGTATTCATATTTTCATGACTTGACTAATTCTAGCATTACTCTATCATTAGTTTTCTTACATTAATCTTCTCACATTAAATATTAGTATGATTTAATCTTATGAGTGATATAGATTCTAGTTTGATCATCCTTGGCCCCCACAGCTTGGCTAGTTGGCTGGTTATTTTGCTGCCACTTCTCTGCTGAAAAAAATTCCTCTGTTTTTATATGGCTTCCCATCACTCGGCTGCCCATCATTGTTTTTTTGTCACTTCTCCGCTAAAAATATTCTCTTATGTTTCGAGACAGCTCCCCATCGTTGGGATCCCAACTGTTTATTTGCTTGCTTCCGACCGCTTTATTTTCTTTCTTAACCACTCCCATCACTTAATTTTCTTACCTGCAAGATGACTGCCAGTAACTGTTAGAAGAATAACATAAAATAAATTCACTATGAAGTCTGTATTAGTTCACATATTATAAACAAATGAATGGATATGAAAATATGTTGAGAAGTGATAAGAGAAACCACACGGATGCTGAGAAGCTGTAGACATGAACAACCCATTAACGCCTCGATTATAGGTGATAAAATTTCTTGGATTAAAATTAATATTCTTGTTACCAAGAATTTTGTTGTAACTAGAAAAACACAATACCAAAACATGCTCCTATACTTGTTTATGTTTTCTCTAAAGTAGAAATTCAATTCTTTTAATCCTTTTAATTTTATTAGATGTAGCCAATTTTAGTAGCTAAATTAAAAAGAAGCGCAAGAAGATGTAGCCAATTTTCATAGCATCACTGTGTTCTGATGTGCTTATTTTGATACCTTGAAAGAAAAGAGATTGAAACCCTTCGAATATGCACAAATTTACAGAGGGAGAATGACCGCCACCCACAATAACCATGTTTGACATTTGTTACTACTTAATAATTTAAAAAATGCAGAGAATATAGGGAATTTTTAGCCTAATTTGATTGGACCCTTCTTATTTATTAAGGACTTGAAGAATGGATATTATAAAATTAAGTACTTGGGAGGACAAGTAAATAAAATTCATTGATCAAAAACGGTGTCTCGGTTTTTGTTTTGATGCTTTCACAATGGACCAAAACGGAAAAATGTGGGCTCAATCATAGGTACAAATGTTCAGAAAATAAAAGGTGTAATTTAAATTTGCAGAAAAGGAATAAACATTTTACCTCCATCATGATCTGATATTTAAGAATTTCAAAATGTTGGTAATTCATACCTATGTCCTTATTTGTAGTGCCAAACTCTTCACGGTTGGCATAATGATGTTATAAGTTCACAATTCTATATATGGTATTAGGTTATTGTCCCTACAACAACTATCAAAATATGCATACTCATGTCGTATGTCATTCAAAGGCTCTTTAATACACATGCAACTGTAGGTCAAAAGAGGTATGGTTGGCTTTCTATATTTCTGTCTTGGTTGGCTTTGTTTAGCTGGTCTAGTGATAATATCATACATTACTCTCTACGTGCTCCTCTTTTTTCTTTTGTAAGCTTCCAGACTGTTAAAGAATGTAATCCCAACCACCTGCTAGGTGTCGAAACCATCAGTCCAAGTGTCCAGTTCAGTTTCTAGTTACTCCAGTTTAGTCTAGTTACACCACAGTCATTTATTGTTGATATTTCCAATGGAATCTATTTAACTATTTTGTAATATTGAGATGAGAAATTCTCTGCTCCAGTTTACTTTTTAGTTTCTCAATTCTTTTCATGGTTTCAGAGCTAGCTTGCATAAGCCTTCCTGGAGAGCAGCAAAAGAGCCAAGAAGGAGAAGTAGAGAGGAGAAGTAGGTTGGCGCGACTGTTAGGGTAATACTCGCACTAACGCACCGAAATAAGGTATTGGCATGAGAATGCAAGCCATACCCGCACTAGTTCTTTGACTTGCATTGTTTTTATTTAGACGCGGCTATCTATTGTCGGGACTGCGCCAGTCTGTAAAAAAAAGAGTCTAATTACCTACGTTAAGGATTTACGAAAGGGATGGAGAAATTCTGTTAAGGTATTTTTTAATGAAATCCATAAAATAATTTAGACAAGGAATTAGTAAGGGAAACTGAAGGGAAATTAATAAATTCGTGTTGTTCAAATATTTTCGATGTACTGGTAAACTATAAATCTCTATGGCACATATTATCTGATTTTAATATGATGTGTAACGGCGTTTTTCATTCACATGGATTAACATTCTAATGTTGTTGAAGGAGAGAGCTACTTGTCACTAATCTCCTCTTTTTGTGGTTTCTCTCTATTTTTTGGAGCATTATGAGGAGAAATTTATACACGCTGAGCCTTTTCCACATAAATCTATTTCAGCGCTACTGGATATCGCTGAAATGATGGGCTGTATTTGAAAGAGTGGTTGTGCATGCATATTAAAATTAGAAGTGTTTGAACTGAACGTCCTTTTAAGCAAGGAAATCCATAAAAAGTTTTTTTTTATCTCTTAAAATGAGATCCGTTTTATTCGAATGGGAATATTGGAATTCCTATAATGTTTTATGATATGACTTATATATGGCCATGTAAGTCATTTTTATTCTCCAAGTCATTTAAAAAGAGGAGAAAGCCCTTTTTATATAAAGGAAGATTTTTTTTTAAGTTAAAAAAAAAAACTTCAAATTTTTCAAAGGGTAAGGAAAATAAAATTCTTTTAAATTTTTAAAGGAGATTCCGTTGAGGAAAGGAGTTATTTTTTTGAGTTTAAAAAAAAAAAAAAAACCTTAAAGTTGTGATGTGAGAAAGTGAAAGTGAATCTATTAAAAGGATATTATTTGAGAAAATAAATTTGGGAAGCAAGATATTTTGTTGCACATATAGACTTGTCTATTTGTGGAAGCTAAACAACGAGGTCATAGGAAAAGCCAAGAGGCTAAAGCAGAAACAGAAGATGTTTGAGATCTTTTTAGATCTGGAAATAAGAAGGCAAAAAGATGCCTATGCGTTAAAATGCATAAAATAATGTGTCGATGACAACATTCTCCCTCTGATCTCAAATGCCAAGACAGCCAAGGACGCATGGGATACTCTTGAGAGATTTTTTGGTGTAAGGGGGAGCATTGAAGTTGAAGATAAAGGTGGATCTGTAGGAGCAGATCTACATCGAGATGAAGAGTTTGTTGAATCCCACTGTGCGCAGCCACAGGTAGATGAAGTCTGTGAAGTAATTGCAGAAGAAGCAGAGAGAGAACACGAAGAGCCTTGTGAACCCCACTGTATACAGCTAAATGTGGATGATGATTTGATGATTCCAGCAATGGAGCTTGCTGACGAAGATTTGATGATACTAGCAACATGGCTTGCTAACGAGGATATGATGAATCCAGCAACGGAGCTTGCTGAAGATGAAATGGTGAATACAACAACAGAGCTTGCTAATGAAAATTTGATGATTCCAGCAACATAGCTTGCTGATGAAGACTTGATGATTCCAACAACAGAGTTTGTTGATGATGACTTGTTGATTCCAGCAACAAAGCTTGCTGATGAGGATATGATGAATCCAACAACAGATTTTGCTGAGGATATGGTAAATCCAGTGATTAATATTGTTGATGTAAACTTTGATAATGAAATTTTGGCTAATGATGACTGGTTGTAGATGATGCAACAAAAATATGATATCGACATGATGCTATTTGGTGAGATAATCCCATTTCAGTTAGTGGAAGACAACCTGTTTGCAGCAGCACATGTTAGTGAAGAAGAGACAGAGAAAAAGATAAAGACCGAGATAGAAGCAGAAACAGAGAAAGAGGCAGTGAAGGAAGCGCAACAGCAGAAAGCTCTCACTGAAGAGCAAAAAGACCAGAACGAATGTTGTTCTGAAAGTATTTTGAATTGTAACATTGATTTTCAGTGTGCAAATACACAGATTGATTATGAACAAGAGTTAAATTTTATTGAAACATGGCTTGCAACACCATGTCTGAATGAGATCTACACAGAAGATGTAGATATGAATGATGAAGATGACATGCATGATGAACATGTCGATGAAATTTTCAGGTATTGGAGTTCTGAAGAGATAAGTTATTATTCTAATCTTATGTTGCAGCAGATTGATGACGAAAAATGCGCTACAGAAGACAATATGTGGCAGCAACCGACATTTCTTGAAGAAGTCCAGGACATGCTTAGACAACCTGGAACAGTAAAAGACCTGCACCAGCAAATTAAGAAACAAAGGTTTGAAGAATACAACATCTTTTAAATCTCTTAAAAAGAAATTTAGAGGAGATTTAAAAAGGCGCATATTATCATTTGAAGAAATAATGGCCTCTTCAAGCTCTTTTCCACAGACACCAAATCTGATTGGCAAAAATTATGAATTCTGGAATTCGAGAGTGAAGAATTTTTTACAAGCACAAGATTGTTGGGACACGCTTCTGATTGCTTATGTAGAGCCGACCCAAGAAGCATGGGTGGCCATGACCAATAATCAGAGAAATGCATCTATTGAACTTAGAATGAAGGAGCACTGGGCCAAATGCTAGATACAAAATTTAGTCGATGATTCTATTTTTGACAAAATAACTGGTGCGACAACAGCAAAAGAATATTGTGATATTTTGCAAGCTGTGTATCAAGAAAATGATACAGTGAAGATGGTTAAACTACAAACATTGAGAGATCGGTTTGAAACTCTAAAGATGGCTAACACCGAGAATGTGGATCAGTTCATGACTAGAGTCATGGGAATTATCAATCAGATCAAACTCATTGGTGAAACCATTACAGATCAAAATTTGTTGAAAAATTTCTTCGAAGTCTACCAAAGAAATATGACATGATTGTGATAGCCATTTTGGAATCCAAATATTTTAAAACTTTCTCAGTAGAATAGTTGACTTGATCACTTTTGGCACATGAAACAAGACTCAATCTGACAGAAGATTCCACGGAACAAGCACAAGTATCTGAATTAAATTTTTATGTGGTTGAAATTAAAGGGAAGTGTTAAAGAATGTAATTCCAACCACCTGCTAGTTGTCAAAACCATCAGTCCAAGTGTCCAGTTCAGTTTCTAGTTACTCCAGTCTAGTCCAGTTACACTACAGTCATTTATTGCTGATGTTTCCAATGTAATCTATTTAACTATTTCGTAATATTGAGATGAGCAATTCTCTACTCCAATTTACTTTTCAGTTTCTCAATTCTTTTGACGGACATATGCATTCCTACTCAAATCAGATACTCATTGGCCACCTACTCTCATATTATTTGCAACCTTCCATAGACATTCTTCTCCACCTCATAATTTCACATAACTGACTGTGTATTCTAGCTGCACATGAGAAGGCAACTCTTCCAACACTTTTCACCATGGCCTTCATCCATTTTACAGTCTTTGCAGCTCCAACGTCACTTGTGGACATGATATCAATAGTATGGACTTTTATTCCAACATTTCTTTTCACCTACCCTAGAGCCATTCCTAAACCGGGAGGAAAGCGAGGAACGCAGGCCCAAGAATAAGCGCTCAACCAACCTAGAATCGAAGGCGCATCTAGTAAATGTAATAAATCAAAGCAGATGCATGGGTATGTAACATCTCGATGCTTGAGACAGAGACCACCAACCAACTGATACCGCCCCGATTTACTCAATCCCATAGTCTTCAAAAGATAAAGCTACTCAATCCCAAATGGTAAATTATTAGAGAGAAATTTAGGACAGATCCAAACCCCATAAGTAAACCAAGCCCTATGTGCTAAAATACAAGACCTTACATTTGATCCAAACTCTGGAATGGAGATAGAAATTCTAGTGATTTCTAGCGCTACCGACCTACCGGCTCCTCAAGCCCCTCAAGAGGATGCTTATCTGAGAGTGCTTGGGTCTTCCTAGATGAACTCTTCTAAAGTTAGCAAAGACGAAGGTAGTGGCTTCAGTTTACCCAGAACAACCACCATAGGGAGGGGGAGCCAGTTTCAACTGAAATTCTAACATTACCCATTCTCACGCATACCCACCATTCCCCATTACACACTCAATACAATCAGTCTGCATTACTCTTTCAATATCCATCCACGCCTTTTACTCAACATGCAACAACGAACATCAGTATTTTGTACGCTTTCAAGAACCAATCCCCGAGCACTCTATAGCTTCCAAGTAGCCTCATAAAAACAAAAATTTTGCAATTCCATCTTGACTTAACCAATGACCCAATTCCGAAGCATTATGAATTTCCTGTCCATAATGCACATGGTTTTTGTAAATAACTCTCACACTTCAACGATGCTCTCCACTTCATTTTGAAACCATACCCCCTCGTGCACGCCTAAAAAATGAAACTTACTACCCCACCAACAACCCTAGTTTCACATCACCTCTTACCGGGACGAAGGGTTTGAAGGAGAAAGACAGAACTAGCTAGGTGTGGTATTCTGCTTGGTCCATTGGTAGTCATATTTCGTTTGCTAACTTTCTGACGTAGATGGTCTCGCGCCCAACGCTCATACTCCTAATTTTTCATGGCAAAAATGTGGTCAGCAAAAATTTCGATGGCTAAGCACTCTCTGATCTGGAAATCATGGAAAAAACCAAATCAATATGCAAATGGTTCGACAGTTTGATTCTGTTATGGGAATTAAAACTGACCGCCACGTACAAATGCGAGCTCTGATCCCCACTTGAGGATGCCACCACGATATCAGGTCAAAACAACTTGTAAAAAATACATGGAAAACTGAAAATAGGGAATGGAGGTGCCAAGATTCGTTGCAACTTCAGTGGAAATTTTATTTACATTTGTCATTTTTTTATTGTATTATAATGCACGTTAGGATATGGTTTTGACTGACGAGTCTCTAAGAGTCAATTGGTGGGCCAATAAACTAATATGTATGTTTGTGGTAGTTGTAGTTCTTGTTCAGCGAAAAAAAAACATCCAACTCGGGGAAACCTCCATTTCGAGTGCCTTTTGACTCCTACCTCATTGATTAGGATCAATGCTTGCACCAAGTTCGTCAGCTAGTCTTTCTCCCGGAATCATGTTTAAAAGGATCGTTGATTATTTAAGCGAGATCTCGTAAATTAAGACTTTCAGTACGGACTCTTCGCTGCTTGCACTCCTTGTTTTTTAATGAAATTGAGAATCACCAATTTCATAGGGTTTGCCTTATAATTGATTAGACTAAACAAAATAATAAATCCAAAAATTAAAAAATATAAATCATTATTTTCATATTAAAAATTTGTGCAAATTTTTTTAAAAATCTGGGTTACAGTAGTTAAACTTCAGTATTTTCAGTGCCCTAAAGATTTTTGATGGTGCTGAATCTATTTTCACTAACAAAAATGCAATTCAAACACTCCAATCTTTGATTTTTTAAAATATAATCCAGACTGTTCTGTTAGATATGTAAACAACTCCTTTACATTTAAGTAATAAAAAATTCAAATTTTAATATATAAAAAAAAATTAAATTTATTTAAATAAAAAATTTACGTTGACCAATCTTGAATACAATGTCACAATTTAATCTTAAAATGGACATTTAAAAGTCACATGAGAACCCGGCATATTATTTATTAACGAAGCTGTAAATTACCAACTTCAGATTGGTTACCTTCCGGAATTGATTAAAGTAAATTCCATAAACAATTTTCATACTACTTACGAAGTTGTAATTGCTTAAAGAAAAACCAATATACAAACGGAATGGTTTACCTTCCGTAATTGATTAAAGTAAATCCCATAAACAATTTTCATGCTACTTACGAAGTTGTAATTGCTTAAAGAAAAACCAATATACAAAGGGAATTTTCAAAGTTTTACACATCTGAAATAAAATACTTAAATGTGAAGGGAAAAGCCTCAATAAATGTAGGCAGCATGTCAAAGCTACCCAATGACCCATTGATCGACAGTTAAAAAGCTAAGGTCAAAATTTCAGCTAAATATAAGCGATTATACAAAAACTGCTCCTAAATTGCGTTTCTGTTGGACAGCTAAGTTTCAGATTTCATATCCGGGTCTTCCTACTTTAGGAATAATACTAATATAAAGAATATGGTTGGGAAGTGCTATGACAAAGTATATGTTTAATAAGTGCACTACACAGATTTCACGGGCACTCAGAGTAATGGGATGCAAGCTTAAAATTTGAACAGAAAGAAGCTAAAGAATGTTCCAAATGCATTCACAGAATATAAAATTTTGTGTGTCTCAAAGATGCAAAGACAAGTCAAGCTCCACATCTTCTGTACTGGGAGTAACCGTACGGCTAGCTATTGTATTGTGCTGCTCAGGATCTTTGTTTCGGGCCCTTTTCTCTGGAGGATCTTCGGTTCTGGCCCTTTTCACTGAAGGTAAACTCCTCGACGCCAATTCGATGTCATTTATGGTCCTTTTCACGGAAGGCAAAGAGCTCGATGCCAATTTGCCGTGAACGTTTCGTTGCTGCTCAAACCGAGACTGATTATTTGATACCTCAAAATTGTGAGGAAGACTGCTATTAGAAGCAAAGGGAGGATGAGTAGGCTGCTGCCCTACAACAGGATACTGAAAGCTGTCGGTTGGCAGAGGATTCAGAAAAGGATTCGTTTTGCAATTGGAAGCAAAGAGAGAATGAGTAGGCTGCTGCTCTACAACAGGATACTGAAAGCTGTCAGTTGGCAGGCTATTCAGAAAAGGATTCGTTTTGCTTGCCGTTTGCTCAATCTTATGGGCATTCTGATGGCCGCTGAGTGCCTTAGAATCGTAGAACTTTTTTGAACAATAGCGGCAAGGAAAGACGCGGCCCTTAGAGCGCTGGGCGGAGATTTTGCTCTTGGAAGCGGCGGAACCCTTTAACTCTGGCACGTCGTTATGGCATTCCTTGTTTGCACGGGTTTCTTCCCCTAAAAATGCTCTTGCCTTTACTGAGCGGTCGTCATGGCCAAAATTAGTGCAGAGTTGAGTGAGATCCACTCCAAACAGTATGGTCCCACGCTTCTGGTGATCGCCGTTGGACGCCATGGATGGATATCTGGACACTTCTAGTCTCTGCCCTAGTGTTATATTTCTATATACGCCCGACTTAAAAACTACTATCTGCGCTTCCTCACTCTTACCCGAAAAAGGACAGTGCATGTTGGTATAATACAAGAAAGTGTTTTATAGGCTTCAACAAATTATAACAGATCCCATTCTTTGACTGTCTAATGAAACCGTTACATGTAGTGACTGGTGCTCACGCAACCTATGGAAGTAACTTTCAATATTTATTGAAAAGCGGGCAAACAAACCCACTGTTTGATATGATAGGGCTCCCTGGATGTCGAAATCCGGGCAAAAGATTAACGTTGCAGGGAAAGAAGAGTGGAACTTAGCACGCAATAGCCCGTGACTTCCGCTTCTTTGACAGTAGATTGAACGTTTCTTGTTTCTTGCATCGACCATGATTTGTCTCCTTTTACCAAAAACTAAAATAAAATATTCACCTCTTAGGGTTTGACCCCTGATTATGATTATAATATAAAATAAAATATAAAATATTATTTCGAGTTGGATGTTTCATTTACGTGGATAGATGGAAAACAGCCCCTGCTTAGTGCATAGTAGATCAAAGACATGTTTAGTATATCGAAAATTTTAATTTTAATTTCGCATAGTTTTAGGAGGCCGCTTTAAAAAAACATAGTAGGTTAAAGAAATGTTTAGTATATATCGAAAATGCTATTTGTTGACCTTTTATATTTGTTTGAGGTCATATTAAATAAAATTGATTACATAACGCCTTTTTATTACGCTTTTTTATTTTGTAATAAATTGATCTCTTAGTATTTTAAACCCATTGTTTTAAACACAAATCTAAATCAAACTTGAATTATATAAATATAATTGTTATGGGGATAATCAAACACATTTATCTCTCGAGTGAATTAGTTAAGGATATTTGGAGATGTTTTTTATTTTGTTTTTCAAGTTATATGTGATCTTCGAGACTTGACCTTTGATTTGAGGTGTCACTTTTGGGCCACATCAACCTCTTGATGTTTGATCTTGGGTCGGAAATGTGTTTGTTAAAGAAATTTCCATTATGATTGTTTATTTTTTATTTTTCTAAATTTTTGATCATTTTATGTTTAATCAAACAAAAATATTTAAAATTAAATTTTATGATTAAAGCTTCTATTTATTAAACTATTTTTTTATTAAATAAAACAAATATTTTTATGTAAATATTTGGCCTTCATGATAAACTACATTATCCAAATAATAATCTTAAAGTAACGTGAATCATAAAAATTTGAAATTGTACAACTTTTATCTTTTAATTTTTTACATTATTATTAAATAATAAATAAAATTTACAATAATTATGATTAAATATAAAAACCATTATTAACATATTATATTATTGTTAATGATATTTATCATAATTTTATGATATTAAATATTTTATTTTGATTTGGTGATTAAGTCGGTGAGATTGTTGAGATTGTTTAGGTATTTGATAATTTTAACATAAAAATGAGTAATGGATGTTTCAAAGTGTTGATTCTATTTATGCGTGAAAAATTGCATTTCAAATAATAATAAAAATAACAATCTTACTTGAAATTGTCTTGCTAGGTTCTTGTGACAAATTTCATTTATAACTTAGACTACACCTAAAAAAATACCTTAACAATACCCAACCATTATACATTTCAAATAATAATAAAAATAACAATCTTACTTGAAATTGTCTTGCTAGGTTCTTGTGACAAATTTCATTTATAACTTAGACTACACCTAAAAAAATACCTTAACAATACCCAACCATTATCTCTAATATATTAAATATTATTAAGAAAAAAAACACGTTGTAAGTTTGATGATATGTTATTACAAATAATACCAAATTTAAATTAAGATAATTAAAAAAAATGATATTTTATGATAAATTTATGTGTTCATAATATATGTTTATGTAGAAATTTAACTTTAATATTGTTGGAATTTTATTTTTTTTGGATTCTACCAATCAAACTATTGATCTTAGAGATGTTAAAATGTCATCATCATGATTACAAGGGGAAATGTATAGTCCATGGGACTTTGAATATGTTAGGGTCAGTAGTTTTACATTTGTCAAATGTCTTCGAATTAATTAATTTTCAGTTTGAATAAATCAAAATTATAGTCACAGTCATTGTCATAAGTTTGAATGTCACTGTCCAAAACGTCATCATGTGTGTAGTCATTATGTAGTTTTGTCGAAAGCTTGAAATAACGTTGAGTCGTGAGGAGTCATTGTCACAAAGTTTGAGCAATTGAGTCATGTGGTATGTGTCAATTACGAATCTGTCAGAAGGTCTACCTGAGTTAGTTTCAAGTCAGTTTCAGTTGAAAATATTACTACTCAAAGTAAGATGGCCATTGAGAGAAACACCTTTCTTTTCCTCTCCTAGTCTATTCATTTTTCCCCAAGACTCTAAAACCACATCCTATATTTCCCATCTCCCATTTTCCATTTATAAAATCATATACCTCCCCCCCCTATTAATTAAATGTTCTATTCATAAACTATACAACTCTCATATTCCCCATCTTAATATAGTTCCATCCCCTTAAATGGTCATGATTGCGAATCATATTTGAAACTAACCATATATCCTCTCCACTACTTAAAATCACGTACCCAACCAAGCTTTCTAATGATTATCATAATTAAACCATCATACCTTTCAATGAGCCAACTTGTGACATCACACTAAAAGACAAACTTTATAGAAAATTCAACTGATGAACAGACCACCATATCCTTCACAAGGTTGCCTAGAGTCTTGATCTCCAAGCTAGTTGATGGTTATGATCGAAAGGTAAACATTAATTTGCAGCCAAGTCAAGTGAGAGATCGAAGCTACAACCACAGTGACCGCATAAATTGTTGATGCGCATAGGTGCTACGCAGTCGTTGCTGCACACATAGTGCTTTGCAATCGTTGCGCAACATTTTTCCAAAGCCCCATAGCATTGAAACGACTTGGTTTAAAAGATGAGGATATTCAAAAAACAACTTTTAGAACTATATTTTGGCGTTATGAGTTCGTGGTGTTACCTTTTTGTCTCACCAACACCCCTGCTACCTTCATGTGTCTAATGAACAATTTCCTCTAGAAATATATTGAAAAATTTGTGTTAGTCCATTTATGGTATGAAATAAACCAAAATGGACTAATTGTGTATCGGCAATGGCTGTATATTGCTAATGTAATTTCATTAAAACATACAATAATGGATGAATATCATAAATACCATACACGGTCCATCCAAGTTACCAAAAAATGGTAACAACATTATGAAAGAAATTTATCTGGCTATGTATGAAGAAGGATATAGAAGATTATTTGGGAAAATCTTAGACTGTAAATAAGTAAAAGTGGAACATCAACACCCAGTAGGATTGTTAAGCCCACTGCCAAATCTACAATGGAAGTGGGAAGTGATATCCATGTATTTTATAACCAGGCTACCCATAACTAAATATCTACATGACTCCATTATGGTGGTGGTGGACACACTGACCAAAGCTACACATTTTATTCCTTTGTAGTCTACCTTTGGAACAACTTAGGTGGCCAACATTTTCATGAAGGGAACTTTCAACCTTTATGGGGTACCAAAGATGATAGTCTCTAGTAGAGACAAAAAATTCACCTCGAGCTTCTCGAAAGCTTTGTCTGGAGGAATGGGGACCAAACTGAACTTCAGCATGACATACCATCCCCAGACAGATGGTCAAGCCGAAATGAAAAATCAAATTATGGAAGCCATGCTTCGTATGTATGTAATGGATAGGCCCACAAAGTGGGAATACTTTCTTAAATTGGAAAAATTTTCATATAATAACAGCTACCAATCCTCTATAAAGATGTGCATATTTGAGGCTTTGTATGGCAGAAAATGCCATACCCCACTCAACTAGATTCAACCTAATGATTGATTGGTTCTTGTACCGGAGGCATTATATGAAATGGAGAAAAAAGTACAAAAATCCAACGAAACATCAAGACATTCTAAGAGTGACAGAAGAGTTATGCTGAAAAAACAAGGACACACAAATATTTTAAGGTTGGAGATCATGTCTATTTGAGGGTTAAGCCTCGAAAAAGTACCCTCAATACTAGAAGTTATGCCAACTTGGCACAATTATTTTGTGGGCTATCTGAGATTTTGGATCGAATGTGTCCAATGGTGTATGAATTGGCTCTACCTAGTGATGTTAGAATACATAATGTTTTTCATGTATCATTATTAAAGAAATGTGCTCATGATCCTTCTCATGTGGTTGACTGGAATTTGATACAGGTGGAACCCAAAGGTAATTTCTTCCAGAACCACTTCATATCTTGTAGCAGGAAGAAACTGTGCTTCGAAATAGAATTGTAGCTTGGGTGAAGGTGTAGTTGACGCACTTTACACCTGAGGAGCCTACTTGGGAGTGAGAGGATATAATCAAGGAAGATTATCCAACATGTTTCAAGGAATCAAATTTCTGAATTCTAAACACCCAGGACAATTCTTTTGTTTTAGAGGGGACTATGTAATAACAAAAATTTTTAGTTTCATTTTTTTTTAATTACTGAATTATTTATAGGAAGAACAACCTACTATATTGGATATAGGGAAACATTTATAATACTGTAAGGAATATTTGTTGAAATAATACTAATAAAGTTGAATATTAATCTAGAAAAAGAAATAAGTAGAAAGATATCTTAAATTCCAATCCACGTGCATCGGATGGAATTTTGTAGTTTCCCCAAAAACGAAAAAAACCTTGGGGAGTAAGAGATTATTTGATTCTCTTTAGATTGAAGAAAAATATCTAAGAAAACACCCTGTGAAATGGAAACAACTTTGGGAATGGGTAAGAAAAGCACTGATGTGGGAAAAGCAGCCTATAAGGATTAAAAAAACTATACTTTTGTGAAAAAAAAAAAGAAATCCTAGGCTATGGAGATTAGCATCCCAGAATAACTCGACGTCGTTATGGAAACAATGTTAGGGGAAAGTGGGCATAAAAAATCCTTCACCGGGATAATAAGGGGGTTGTTGGCTCTGGCGAGAAGAGGATCTTAGCACGGGGGAGAACCAAGATAGAAGGTTCAAGGTTGGGAGGAAAATATTTCTTTCCATCATTAATTTTTCGGCTACGGTTAGACAAATTTATTGTGATAGAATATGAATTACTCATATAAAATTACTGTATTTTATATGCTTATGTGTGGATAATGATGGCATGATTATTTACCAATGGAGGTCTGAAATTCTAGGAATAAATTTTGTAAATTAAGTTTGGTTTGTTAGTGGTCAAAAAGAGATTATTGGGATATTCGGTTGAACAACACCAATTTAATTATATAGAGTGCATTCTGTAGCAGAATCCATAGAGACTATTATGCTAATATGGAAGCTGTTTTAATGTTTTGATATCTTAGAACTAGATTCCCCATCTATGACAACAGGGAGAGTCGAAGAAGCTCTGAGTAGGGAAATAAATACACAATATTGAGTTCTTTGCGGTATATCTCATGCCTATATTGTACACTGCTAATTCTATGCAACTAGTCATATAGATTACCTAGGGTGAATTCCAACAATATTGAGGAAAATCCATTCACATAGGACGCCCTTGTCGTGCATGAAATAATCGTGGTGAAAGTTTTAATGGTCTAGAAGTAAATAAGACATACAGA
Source organism: Pinus albicaulis (assembly GCA_034641835.2). NCBI lineage: Eukaryota > Viridiplantae > Streptophyta > Pinopsida > Pinales > Pinaceae > Pinus > Pinus albicaulis. Next base: position 846,387,086 of record CM076572.1, read on the forward strand.
AAAATGTTTCCAAAAAATAGCATGCGTTACATAGAAAATAGAGAAAAACGCACAAAATTCACATTTGGAACTATGAGTTATTATTACATCTACCTGAAAAAATAAATATATTTCAATAGGATAAATAACTAACTATACAGACCAGCATACTGAAATAGTGTAAATAGACGACATGTAAAGATTTATATAATGTTACTCAAGAAATAATGCATACCTCTTTGACTCTAGATCTGAGGTAGATTCTCATAGGAATACTATAGATAAGTAGAGATTTTTACAAAAGTATTCATCAATTTATATTTTCAGCATAGGATGAAATTGAACATTTTAACAACAGTGCAAGCTAGGGCTTGCCCAATAATGTAACCTCACATTTACTTTATCTAGTACCCTATAAGAAAGAAGAAAAATATATATAGCCATGCTCAGGAGAGCAGTAGGCCAAACTGTCTTGAGAAAGAAGGAGAAGTCATACATTAAGTTACAAGTACATGTATAAATTTCAAGTAATAGCATAAATTATAGAACAATAGTACAATCTACTTTGTGCATAGATACCTCCCCAACACATAAGCATGTCAATATAGCTTAAAAAAAAGGGAGAGAGCTGAAATTCAAATCCATCACTATAACTAAAGAAGATTCTAGGTTACATTCATTAAATAAAAACTATATTTTATAGGAGAAAAACCGATATGGTGTCATATAGAAAGTATGAAGAAAAATTAGAATAATAAACGGGTTCAGGAGTCAAAAGATATGCCATGTATAAAAGGCTCCAAGGCAACTTAAATTTAAATTGAAATTATACATAAAAGGAGGTATGTATTTCATGAAATTGTTCAGACTCAAACAATCACATTCAATTTGTGTGTGGCACGTAATAATCCAGTGGATGTCGAAACCATAACCCTAACCCAATCACAGAAAAGGCATACCACACCAACTTGTGGTGTTGAAGTCGAGCTTGACCTGGAATGGTAAAGAGCATTGTTAGACAGATATTTTTAGTGCGTGATATAGAAGGCGGCCAGCTAAATGTGGTTCCCACCTAACACACCTACCAAGCCACACAAGAACTGGAATTAAACAAAGAATATATTTATAGTGCCAAGAAAAGGCAAAGTAGCTAAAGCATAGAATACTCGGTAGTGGGTATTACCTATAGTGAAGTTGTTGAAACTAGAGGGGTGCAACCTGCATTCACAACCCCTGTAATGGTCAGTTTGGGCCAACATAGGCACTCAAAAGATTTATAATAGTAAAAACCCGACAGGATGAGAACTTAAGGTCTCACTTGAGTACGCCAAAAGGTATGACTGGAGCCGAAGCATGAGGGTTCTAGTGCCACTGGAAGAAAACCCACCAAGGAAAATCATAAGACCTTAATATTCGGTATACAAACCCTCAATACAGAGAACCTAAGTTACTTCACAATGAAAATTTTTGAACCTTAATGAAAGAGGGAAAACTCTGATGAACTGAGGCTACATTCCGTGCCAGGGAAAAGATAAATTCTAAATTGTATCATGGAAATTTTTCAAGACACCTCTGAATCAAAGAAGGACAATGGCATGGTTAAACCCTGCAATTAAATCGAAACCAAAATTAAAATATTGAACAAAAGCAACGTACTCTAAATAAATGATGCCAAAATAATTAAGGGGGTTTCCTTTTTATTGAATGATACATTGTAAAATACCTGATGTAAGGGGATGGCTCGCAAGGGGAAAGACCCAATGGCAATTTTGAATGAGGGAACCTATGCATTGTAGTATAAAGGTCTTGGCATCCTTCGGTGAATCACAAATGAGATAGATACAAAGATTCGCCCCATGGAGAACCACATGTCTAAGTTAGTTCATAAGAAAATCAACCGAGAGAAAAGGAGGATTGTCGTGGTTCTGGAGGAGAGAAGAAAGCACCAGAATGCCTTAGGCGTGAATAGAAAATGTAAACCATCCTTAGGGTTTGCGAGAGAATATATCTAGCATCCATTTTCATCCATAGATCACAATTGTTCGTATTCCCATGGCATGGTACCGGAAGACCATGTGATAGGAAGTTGGGCCAGGATAGATGTCAAGTCGAGAATGGTAGCACAAGGAATGAAGGGTACAATAGATACCTCAAAAGCAAAACCAAGGACCCAATTGGAACACATGAAGAATGGTGCGTAAATATTATATTACTAGAAAGAAGATAATTCATTAGGGTAGTAACAAATAAAGGGTTGGAAACCTTACCTATTCCCCCTTAATTTCATAAGTTTAATAATTGTGATGTTCCATTAGGATTGTGGTAAAGATATAAATATAAGCTTACCTTGGGTAAGGGTATTATTAAATCTTAAATGTCAACCATGTATCATAGGGCAGTGTTTAGACCCCTTGGTATTAGACCCAAAATGGAAAATATAACAATTAGATACCCTTATGTCGAGGTGTGGCCAAGCTAGAATTCCACAACCCTCAAGTATAAATAGAGTGCTCATGTTCAGTATAAGGATCAAGGTTTGCATAGGTGTAGCTCAATAGAACTTGGTTAAGGCATAATATATTTAACTATAGATGTATAAAATAAAATAAAAAGGATTATAGGCTTGTCAGAGGGTTGTGACAACATTTATATCATAACCATCGCTTTCACTAAAGGCCTTAACTAGAGAATCTCATCCTCATTTGAGAGAATCATGTTGGGAGGATTTAAGTGAGCTTCCACACTACCTCTAAGGCACATACCTCATCCATATTTTAATCGGGTATTTCCTTTTAGGACTATTCGTATCTTGTATTTCCAAACTTGAATCCTTAAAGGATTTCGGTCCTCTTTAACTACTCTTATCTTGCATTCTTTAGCTCATCCTCAAATATTATGAGTTAAAAACTCATTTTTCTAGAGTATACAATACATAATAAGTTCCAATCTCATATGCTTATCCAATCCTCTAGACTCTATCCTTTCTTTATGGCCTTCACTAATACTTATAACCATTATTCGTGGTCTAGTGGATGACCAATAAATATAAAAAACTATCCATCATCACTCCCTCTCTATTAGGGAAGAGATGTCTATCAAACCAAGCTTATCTCTCAAACACTCAAGCTTTTTGTTTGTAATGCTTTACTTATAATATTTGATACCTATTTTCCAGCAGGTATATAATGTAACTCCATGACCCCATCTCATACCATGATTCTAATGTAGTGGTACTTATTATTTATATGCTTTGTCCTACCATGAAACACCAACTCTTATTTCAATTTTATACAACCTTAATTGTCATAAGGTATACATGCAGGGCCAAGTGGTCCTTCAAACAAATATGATAATAACTTCCTCAGACAAACATATTCCCGACAAAATTCAGTTGCAACAACATGCTCAATTTCAACACTACTAAAAGAAATTGTATCCTACTTTCTACTCATCCATGAGATCAGGGAAGACGGCTTAACCATCCACCTATTGTACTCCTTCCAACTATTTCACTTCCACCCCAATATGAATTTGTATATCCCATGAGTTGGATTTCATTACGAGTATAACAGAGGTAGTGATATATGGTTAGACACAAATATGTTAGGATGTTCTTGGTTGCAATCTAATGATCATGTTTTGGATCCATTTGAAACTAAATAAGGAATTTTATTGTAAAACAAATGTTAGTTCTTATATTTACAAAATACATGTTATGAAACCAGCTCCAAAAATAGAAGTAAAGAGAGATCAATGCTTTAGAAATTAGCCACTTTGAGGGGGAAACCTCTTTTACATTATATAAATGAAAAATTCTTGGATGATACAAATGGAAAAACTATAATCCTATCTGACATAACAATAACAATGTAAGAGCACAACAATAATAATAGTGGGCTTCTATAAGGTATAAGGTACAAAAATAACAATATGGTGACTACATGGGAAAAACAATAACAATAAGAGGGATATAATTACAATAAAAATAAGTGGATACACTAGTATTATAGCGACCTAACATGCCCCTCTCCTTCAAACAAGCGTTGTAATCAATGGTTGATTATTTCTCGATAAATAAACCTAGAAAAATGCTTGTCTTCTCATAAAATTTGTTCACAAAGAGACTTCCAAAACCCAAAGAACAAATCCCAAGATCCTCCAAGCACCAACTCATCCTCCCAACAAGGTCTCCTTCAAAGAATATTCCAAACTTCAACCTACTCTAACTTCGCTACAGAATTTCGGCCCCACAGCAACTCCTCAGAATTTCAGACCTACAATTTCAACCTCCTACATTGTAGCTACAAAGAAACCCTACGTTCGGACGTGTGGATATATATATATATATATATATTATCCCAAGAAACTTCGATTCTTCCTTCCTTTCTTCATCCTTCTAGCTCTTCTTCTCCTTTGCTACTACAGATCGAACTTGTGATGAGTGAGTGTACCAAATTAGGTCGATATCTTTGTCTTTATAGCCTCCTTGAGGGATCAAATAAACCTCCTTTAGGTTGACTTGTCCTTGATTGGGGCTGACTTGGTCTTCGAGCAATAAATGAATTTTTCTTGACAAAATAAATATTTTTCTTTATTACAATGAGTTTGAATTGGACTATAATACATGACATAACTTCTTCTTTGTCCTATAAAGTCCTAGAAATACCTAAAAGCACAGAGAACATGCTTTTGACCTAGACTTGAGCATTAATCCCATGCTTTTCATAAAATAATTTTGTTTTTTCTTTCTTTATACAATGTATACAATGTCATGATTGCCAAATATGTCACTATAAAGACTAAACCTAGTTACAATTTCCAATACTTGGTTTAACTAGTGCTTGTAAAAGAGAAACATCTAAAAAATAGTTTAATTAATGTTTTTAATTATGTCATAATCATTAATAGTGGTGTCGATATCCATATAAAAATGCTTGATGTAATAAGTTCACATTAATATAAACTATTAATAAAACAATAGTTAGATAATATTTAACAAATAAAGTCATACTGTACCAATAACACAACTTATACATAAAATGGAATTAACCCCATTGTACTAAATTCCTTTATTATAATAAAATAATATATTTTACATAATTAGTTGAGTTGCAACCTTTCTTATTTATTTTAAATTATATTATGATGATGCAATAATTCCTCCAAGGTCCCATATTAGTACTTTAGTAGTTAAATTTGTTAAGAAAGTGTGTGTTCAACAAGCTCAACAATAAATGTTAGTAGTTTTAGAGCAATAGGAAATGCTTACTCAATATCTCAAAGATAACAAGATAACAAGATGATTTTAACAATATTTATCTGGTAAGCTATAATATATCATATTGGCTAATGAGTTAGCATTGTTTACCTCACCACCTTAATTTACCCTTAACCTATGACATGCTCTAAATACTTAGATATTTACATGAAATTCCACTATTGTGAAAATAAGTTATATGTGAAAGAGATTTTAAAGTTGGAGAGGGTTTATATATGACTATTTTATTTTTATGCCGTAAGGCATTCTTATTTGAAAACAACTCCCCTAGCTTCCACTGTGTTCATGTCTGAGCCATTGGATCAAATGTTAGATGATTGAAATGCTTTAGGCCATTAGATCCACAAGTAAGATGCATGGCGGCCAGAGGCACTAAAAAATTCAAAATAGATATTGAAGTTCTCAGTTGAAATGGATCATATTAGATGCACGGTGGCCAGAGACACTAAATTTTTTTAAATAGATATATGTTATGACATCCATATTGTCTACAAACCATCCAGATTTCCCACATTATATGATGTCAAACTTACTCAACTTGTTATTCTGAAAATTTTAAAAAAGTTTTTCACTACATAATTTTATCTGATTTTATTCTTTTTCAATTCCAAACAAAACATACAAAAGAAAAGACCCACTTAGTCCTTACTGTAGATTATAGTTTTACCTAATTGACACTATGTGATTAACAACAGAGTACGTTGAGACAACCCTAAAGCGCTTTTTTACATGTTTTATCATAAAATTTCCCTCCATCCAATATATATTGTATAGTCTTATGAAGAGAGAGTGTATTCTAGTTTATAATCTAATCCACAGCCAAAGGAAATGACTAGGGATTTTACAAGTTACTAGTTTGTAACTGGATCCACAATCAAATAAAATGGCTAGGGATGTCACAAGTTATCATTCACACAGTGTTTTATTGAAGTTCTTAGCTAAAATGCATCCTATTAGATGCATGGTGGCAAGAGACACTAAAAAATTCAAAATACATATTGAATTTCTCAGTTGAAATGGATCATATTAGATGCATGGTGGCCAGAGACACTAAAAAATTTAAAATAGATATCTATTATGACATCCATTTGTCTACAAAACATCCAAGTTTTCCATCTTATACAACAATTTCTAACAATAACTGCTCAATTTACTCTCCAATTTTTTTAACCCCGACCAATGTTAGGGAGATCACAGTGTAAAATAAAATGTTCCGGTGGTCTATTTAAAGGGTTGATAAACAAAACAGACAATGATAAAGTCAATATTGTGGTATAATAAATTATTTTTAAATCATTGTGACAAAAAAGAAATCACATTAGCTCACAAAATATATCTAATGCTATAAGGATCTAGAGAGGTATTCACGGCTAGCTTGGAAAACCAGGCATGGAGATGCTTCTAATTTTCTATGCAGTAGTCTTCAAAATTTCCTGGCTCTAGTTTAATTACATAAATTTATTGAAAAAAAAATGATAGTATTTACTTCAGTTGTTTTATTTAGACGTGTTGCAAGCTGATATTTATTGCTATACAAGTTGTGCATCAAATTATTATGTAACAATTGTGCCAAGAAGTTTTTAAATTATTTCTCTTTAGCTATATCTTATCAGTTTAGTATGTTTTCAATCAAGAAGACGCTGCAGAGTTTAAGAACTATATCTTAGATCTGAGCACATGATTCTATTAAAATTTATGAAACAAATTCATTTTTTACAACTTGTATGTTTAAATATCTGATTTTGGAAGTGATGATGGCTTCTTTAGACACTTGATTAGTATTGTGGAAGAACGTTGGTTATATCATTAAGGACTTCCAGTAGTTCATGTAGCAGTTGCATTTCTTATAACATATTTTCATATCCTTTGTATAAGCTATTATATATACAATTCTAACACATTTCCCTGGGACGTTGACTATATTGTGAGTAGTTGATGTAGCAATTGCATTACTTATAAAAAAATTTTATATCCTATGTATAAGCTATTTTATCTACAATTCTAACACATTTCCACCAGGTGTTACCTATGTCGTGCCTGAGTGATGATGGCATCTTTAGAAACTTGATTAGTATTGTGCAAGAACGTGGAGTATATCATTGAGGATTGTGAGTAATTCATGTAGCAGTTGCATTGCATATGAAATATTTTTATATCATTTGGATAAGTTGTTTTATATACAGTTATACTTTGATATGGATACACATTCCCACAAGCATTACCATATTGTGATTGTTGTCTAGTTGTTGATATTTAGAGAAATATAACTAAATGATTGATGGTTTTGGAACATCAAAGTTACTATGATGACCTTTTATCTTAGGATGACTCCTTAGTGTTGAGATTCGATGTGCATGATGAAGATGCATAGATCACTTCACGGGAAAACCCTTTTTCCTATTGATAGTATGTGTTAGTTGTATGAATGGACTAGTTATATTGTCCTCATGTCATAAGATTTAGCACATCTATTTCTTTTTAAAATTATATATAAAAGTTATACATTCATTCCTTCACGATGGCTCCTTCTTTGCAACAACTTATTTTCTTTGCAACAACTTATTTCTTCTACGCTAGGCTTTCCTATGCTATTGCCTTATGGCATTTCTTTTACAACATATGTTGCAATTGCTACTTTATTTTTTAATGTGAGTTCTCTTATGGAAACCCTCATTTCCTATGTAACTGATAACTCCATGTTGGAATCACTCATTAATTGTCATTCAATTTAATTAAAAAGAAAATCTTTTATTAGCAAAAAATATTAATATAAATATATATTATATATTAGTATAATGACATTTCAAAATTAATAACCTAAATTTGTTTTATTAAATTATTTTAACTTTCACTAAAAACTAGGATGAAAGTATAAAAATATATTTTTAAGGAAATAAAGAATTTAATACATAATTTTAATATTATAGTATTTTAATATTGGATTATAAAATATATTAAACTTTTCTAAACACAATAATAAATCGAAAATGAAAAGAATAGAAATCATTAGTTTTTTATTAATTAAATAAATATAATTAAAAAAATAACATGTAATAAAAATTTCAAAGTTTAATATATAAAATAAAATTTAAATTTATTTAAATAAAAATTCCAAAATGACCAATCTCGATTACAATGGCACAATTTAATTTTCAAATGGCAATTTAAAAGTGACATGGAGAACATGCAATATATGTTGAAGGACATATTATTTGTTGGATGGTAAATTCCAACTGCCATGAACGAATTGCAGGCGGCAGCACTGAGCGCGGCGAACAGGTGATCGGCGTGGAATTAAACCAACGGCAGGTTTGCTGAGATGAACGGTTTGCGGGGGGTCGACCAGCTCGACAGTTAACGGAACCATACCCCCCGCAGTTGACCAGCCGTGGGGCCGTTGACCAGAGATGTGCGGCTGAGATTTAGTGCGGGGGGTCACCCATTTGATGGGTACGGCCAAAACCATACCCCCCGCAACCACCAAGGCTGTGGTGGCTCCGCCACATGTGCACAGCGCGCCACCGTTCCGCCACCACCGTGAAAAATCACCGCTGCCAGCAAATTCAAAATTTGCCATAAATTTTCTTAAGCGGTGCTGACAGAAATTTAAGGCACCATTAATGTTATTTTTCAAGCGGTAGAATTATTGGCAAGTTTGTCAACAAATTGCATTAATGAAATTTAGATATTTTGCTTATATGTAATAGAACAGATTTGTAAATTTTTTTTTAGTTGCTGATTTAAACGCACAGCAGTGCATTGTTTTTTTTTAAGACAGAGCTGAATTAAAAAATATACACAGCAAGTATATTTTTGTAAAACAGAGAGCTGTTTATTTTTATAAACAGAGACAGTGAGTAAAAATACACAGCAGTGTATTATTTTACAGAGAGAGACAGAGAAGTTTTTTTTTGTTGTTTTTGGAACTGTGCTTAGAAGCAGTCCAGCAACAGTTGTAATCCCTCTGAGTGAGGAAGAAGAAATTGTAACAAGTTTTTTTTTAATAGAATTTTTTTTTATGAGAAAATTCTGTTACTGTGAGTGCAATTTTTAAAATATTTTCTCTGTGTTAGAAGAGGCAGTTTTTATTATTTTGGAATTCTGAAAATTCCAACATGGTATCAGAGCCAATCCAGGCTATTTGAAGGTCAAATACGCTGAAGGAACAGAGTTCGTTTTTGCAGCAGCCTCTCCAGCAGCGTGAAGGTTCAGTCAAAAGGAATTTAAAGGTATTTCTCTATACAGTTTTGTGTTACTGTTGCAGAACAGGTTGTTAATTAAAACACACAGTCAAGTTTTTTTTATCATAGTTAGAGTGCAGAATGGCTGGAGCAGCCAGCACAGGTATGAGTTTGGGAAATGTCCATCTCCCACAATTCAATGGAAAGAATTATGACTACTGGTCAATAACTATGAGGGCCTTATTTGTCTCCCAAGAGTTATGGGAATTAGTTGAGGATGGCTTTGAAGAGCCAAAAGATGATGCGGAGTTTTTTATGTTAAATCAAGCAGGGAGAGAACAGCTGAAGAACAATAAGAAGAGAGATGCCAAGGCTCTTTTCTTTTTGTATCAAGCAGTGCATGAGAGTGTGTTTCCGAGGATAGCAGCAGCTAAGAAATCCAGTGAAGCATGGGAAACTCTCAAGACAGCTTACCAGGGCATGGAGAAGGTGAAGACAGCAAAACTTCAGTTGCTGAGGAGAGACTTTGAGACTCTCTGTATGAAAGAGTCAGACACTATTGACTCATTCTTCACTCATGTGATTGGAATGGTCACACAAATCAGATCTCATGGAGAGACTCTTGAGGACAAGAGGATTGTTGAAAAACTCTTGAGAAGTCTACCCTCAAGGTTTGATGTGATTGTCACCACCATAGAAGAGACAAGGGATCTCATAAAGTTTTCAGTGGATGAATTACATGCATCATTGATTACCCATGAACAGAGATTGAGTAGGAGTGAAAACTCATCTCTTGAACAAGCCTTTAAGGCCCAGATGTCTTTCGGAAGAGGAAGAGGGCAAGGCAAAGGAAGAGGAAAAGGCAGAAGCCAAAACAGAGGTGGAAGGAACAGTCCAGCAAATGCTCAAGGAAGGGGCAGCAATCCAAATCAGCATCAAGGCCAAGGCAGCCAGCAAAGTGGACAGCAGAATGATCAAGGACAAAGGTATGATAAATCCAATGTTCAATGTTACAATTGTAAGAAATATGGTCATTATGCTAATGAATGTAGAAAGAAGAAACAAGATATGAGAAGTGGAACTAGTGCAAATTTCACAAAAGAAAACAATAGCCAAAGTAATTTGTTTTTAGTTTGTAATATGGCTGAAGAAAAGAATGAGGATGTATGGTTTTTAGACTCCGGTTGTAGCAACCATATGACAGGAAACTTAGCAATGTTTTCTATGTTAGATGAAAGTGTGCAGTCACAAGTCACACTAGGAACTGATAGCAAAGTTTCTGTTATGGGAAAAGGAGATGTAAATGTTCTAACAAGATTAGGAGCAAAGAAAACCATAGCAGATGTTTATTATGTTCCAGGAATGAAATGTAATCTCTTAAGTGTTGGACAACTTGTCCATAAGGGATATAATGTTTTCTTTGATAATGATGTTTGTACCATCATGGATAAACCACCCAGCAAACAGTGTATTGCTGAAGTGAAGATGACAAGGAACAGGATGTTCCCTCTCAGAATGAGAGCAGATTTGAAGAATGGTGAAGAGAAAGCAGCAGTTGCACAGGAGACTTTCCAAAGCGAACCAAAGGATGATAATTGGTTATGGCACTTGATATTTGGTCATCTCAACTTTGGAGGTCTTAATCTGTTGAACAGAAAAGGAATGGTAAGTGGTTTACCATTGATAGAGAAACCGGACAGCCTTTGTGAAGGTTGTATTCTTGGGAAACAACACAGAGAAAGTTTTCCTTCCGGAAAAAGCATAAGGGCAAAAGCACCCTTAGAGATTGTCCACTCAGATGTGTGTGGACCGATGCAAACTCCATCACTTGCTAGCAGCCACTATGTCTTAACATTTATAGATGACTTTACAAGAAAAACTTGGGTTTACTTTTTGAAAAAGAAAAGTGAAGTGTTTGAAAAATTCCGCAATTTCAAAGCACTTGTTGAGAATCAGAGTGGGCTGCATATCAAGGTCTTAAGGACTGATAGAGGAGGTGAGTATATATCTAAATATTTCCTACGTTTTTGTAGAGAAAATGGTATTCATAAGCAGTTTACAACTAGATATACACCGCAGCAAAATGGAGTGGCCGAAAGGAAGAACCGAACCATAATGGACATGGCGAGGAGTATGCTTAAGGCAAAGCATTTGCCTAATGATTATTGGGCTGAAGCTGTACATTGTGCAGCGTATATTTTGAATAGGTGCCCTACAAAAGCAGTTATGAACAAAGTGCCAGAAGAGGCATGGAGTGGCGCAAAGCAAAGTGTCACACACATGAAGGTTTTCGGATGTGTGGCTTATGCACACATTCCGGATCAGCTAAGGAAGAAGTTGGACAGCAAAGGGGAGAAATGTATTTTCATTGGATACAGTGAGGAATCCAAGGCATACAGGTTATATAACCCATCCAGCAAGAAGTTTCTTGTGAGCAGGGACGTTCAGTTCATTGAAGAGGAAGCTTGGGATGGAAGCATAGAGAAAACAGTGAATGTAAAACATTGTTTATCTCATGATGAGAATGATGATGAGGTGGCTGAAATACATCCCCAAACAGCAACACCAACAAGAGGGCAGCAAAGTACACCTTTGAGGAGAAATGAAAGTGTTTCTCCAAGCACACCACAAGGAGGAAATTCAAGTGCTTCTTCAAGCACTAATACACCTACTGTAAGAGGTAAGAAATTTAGAAGTTTGAAAGAGATTTATGAACAAGATATAACAAATGAAGGTATCAATTCTTTGTTTGCTTTATATTGTCATGTTGATGATCCTGTTCATTTAGAAGAAGCTATCAAGGATAGGAAATGGATAGAAGCTATGGATGAGGAAATAAATGCCATAGAGAGGAACAAAACTTGGGATTTGGTTGAACTCCCAAAAGGTAAAGATGTCATTGGTGTTAAATGGGTCTACAAGACCAAGAGTAATGCTGAAGGCAAGATAGAGAGACACAAGGCAAGGCTTGTCGTCAAAGGGTATAAGCAGAAGTATGGCATAGATTATGAGGAAACTTTCGCACCGGTTGCAAGAATGGAAACCGTGAGAGCAGTGTTGTCCATAGCAGCACAAAACAAATGGAAAGTTTACCAAATGGACGTAAAGTCAGCATTTCTGAATGGAGTGTTAATGGAAGAGGTTTACATTGATCAACCTCTCGGCTATGAGAAGAAAGGTGAAGAGCACAAAGTATGCAAACTGAAGAAAGCTCTTTATGGGCTGAAGCAAGCGCCAAGAGCATGGTACAGTAGGATAGACTCTTATCTACTGGAGAATGGTTTTGAGAAGTGTGAGGGAGAACCCACCCTCTAAATCAAAGAACAAGATGGTAAAATCTTGATTGTAGTCTTATATGTTGATGATGTTATTTTTACAGGTAATGATGATTGCCTTATTGAACATTTCAAAACAGTCATGAAAGAAGAATTTGAAATGACTGATATGGGTTTGTTGAGATACTTCTTGGGAATAGAAGTAGAACAAGATGAAAATGGTATTTTCATCTCACAGGAAAAGTATGTTAATGAGGTACTTGAAAGATTTAACATGCAGGAATGCAAAGCAACAATCACTCCCACAGTGATGGGATTAAAGCTCAGCAGAGAGGACAGCAGTAAGGATTTTGATCCAAGTTTATACAAGAGCATAGTTGGCAGCCTTATGTACTTGACTGCAACTAGGCCGGACATAATGCATGCTGTTAGTTTGATTTCCAGGTTCATGGAAAAGCCAAAGGATGCACATTGGCAAGCAGCAAAAAGAATTTTGAGGTATGTTAAAGGTACTAAAAATTTTGGTATTTTTTATACTACTTCAGAACATTCAGATTTAGTTGGATACACGGACAGTGATTGGGCTGGAAGTGTTGATGATCGGAAGAGCACTTCCGGTTATGTTTTTCACATGGGTTCAGGAGCCATTTCATGGGCTTCTAAGAAACAACCCATCGTAGCATTGTCTACAGCAGAAGCAGAGTATGTGGCAGCTACAGCAGCAGCGTGTCAAGCAGTTTGGATGCGGAAAATGTTGAGAAGCTTATGTCAAGAACAGGTAAAAGGGACAGTGATATTTTGTGACAATAGCTCAGCTATTGCATTGTCAAAAAATTCCGTTTTTCATAAGAGGACTAAACATATTGATACCAAATTTCACTTCATACGTGAGTTGGTTGCCAATGGAGAAATCGTTTTGCAGCATTGTAGAACGGAGGATCAATTTGCAGATATCCTCACAAAGCCACTTGCGCAAAAAAGCTTTGAACATTTCAGGAAATGCATGGGTATGCAGGAAAACCCAGCAGTTGAAATTAAGGGGGAGTGTTGGATGGTAAATTCCAACCCGCCATGAACGACCCGGGCCGCGGGCAAGTGAGCACTGAGCGCGGCGAAAAGGTGATCGGCGTGGAATACCAACTACAGTTCGTCGAGATGAACGGGTTTGCGGGGGTCGACCACCACGCTAACGAACCATACCCCCCGCAACACCACCGTGGGGCCGTCGACCAGAGATGTGCGGCCGTCGTTTAGTGCGGGGTCACCCATTTGATGGGTACGGCCAAAACCATACCCCGCAACCACCAAGGCCGTGGTGGCTCCGCCATGTGCACAAAACCGCGCCACCGCGCCCGCCACCACCGTAGAAAATCACCGCTTTAAAGAAAATTCAAAATTTGCCATAAATTTTTCAAGCGGTGCCGAAAGAAATTTAAGGCACCATTAATGTTATTTTTCAAGCGGTAGAATTATTGGCAAGTTTGTCAACAAATTGCATTAATGAAATTTAGATATTTTGCTTATATGTAATAGAACAGATTTGTAAATTTTTTTTTAGTTGCTGATTTAAACGCACAGCAGTGCATTGTTTTTTTTTAAGACAGAGCTGAATTAAAAAATATACACAGCAAGTATATTTTTGTAAAACAGAGAGCTGTTTATTTTTATAAACAGAGACAGTGAGTAAAAATACACAGCAGTGTATTATTTTACAGAGAGAGACAGAGAAGTTTTTTTTGTTGTTTTTGGAACTGTGCTTAGAAGCAGTCCAGCAACAGTTGTAATCCCTCTGAGTGAGGAAGAAGAAATTGTAACAAGTTTTTTTTTAATAGAATTTTTTTTTATGAGAAAATTCTGTTACTGTGAGTGCAATTTTTAAAATATTTTCTCTGTGTTAGAAGAGGCAGTTTTTATTATTTTGGAATTCTGAAAATTCCAACATTATTTATTAATGAAATTGAGAATCACTAATTTCGTATGGTTTACCTTCTAGAATAAACTAAATGCCATAAACAATTTTCATATTACTTACGAAATTGTAATGGGTTAAAGCAAAACCAATATAGAAAGGGAATTTTCAAAGTTATCTTCAATTAATACACATCTGAAATAAAACACTTAAACGTGAAGGAAAAACCGCAATAAATCTAGTCAGTCAGCATACCAAATCTGCCCATCGATAGATACTTAAAAAGGGAAGGTCAAAAGCTCCAATAAATATAAGCGATTATACAAACACTGCCCCTAAATTACATTTCTCTTGGACAACGAAGTTTCTGATTTCAGATGCTGGTCTTCCTAGTTCAGGAATAATATAAAGAATATGGTTGTGAAGTGCACTTACAAAGTATATGTTTAAGAAGTGCACTATACAGATTTCACGGGCACTCAGGGTAGTGGGATGCAAGCTCAAAATTTGAACGGAAAGAAGCTAAAGAATGTTCAAAAATGCAGTCACGGAATATAAAATTTTCAGTGTCTCAAAGATGCAAAGACAAGTCAAGCTCCACATCTTCTGTACTAGCAGTAACCGTACGGCCAGCTGTTGTATTGTGCTGTTGAGGATCTTTGTTTCGGGGCCTTTTCTCTTGAGGATCTTCGGTTCTGGCCCTTTTCACTGAAGGTAAACACGTCGACGCTAATTCCATGTCATTTCTGGCCCTTTTCACGGAAGACAAAGAGCTCGATGTCAATTTGCCGTGAAAGTTTCATGCAAGTGGCTCAAACCGAGACTGATTATTTGATAGGTCTAGTCCCTGCAACTCTAAGTTGCGAGGAAGTCTGCTATTGGAAGCAAAGAGGGGATGAGTAGGTTGCTGCCCTACAACAGGATACTGAAAGCTGTCGGTTGGCAGACGATTCACACAAGGATTCGTTTTGCAATTGGAAGCAAAGAGAGAATGATTAAGCTGCTGCCCTACAACAGGATACTGAAAGCTGTCAGTTGGCAGGCTATTCTGAAAAAGACTCGTTTGGAGGAGAGCATGAGTAGGCTGCTGCCCTACAGCAGGATACTGAAAACTGTTAGTTGGCAGGCTATTCAGAAAAAGATTCGTTTTTCTTGCCTGTTGCTCAATCTTATGGGCATTCTGATGGCCTCCCAGTGCCTTAGAATCGTAGAACTTTTTTGAACAATAGCGGCAAGGAAAGACTTCGCCCTTACAGCGCTGGGCGGAGCTTTTGCTCTTGGAAGCAGAACCCTTTAACTCTGGCACGTCGTTATGGCCCTCCTTGTTTGCACGGGCTTCTTCCCCTAAAAATGCTCTTTCCTTTACTGAGCGGTCGTCGTCATGGCTGAAATTAGTAGAGAGTTGAGTGAGATCCACTCCAAACAGTCTGGGCCTGCGCTTCTGGTAATCGCCGTCGGAAGCCATGGATGGATCTATAGACTCTACTAGTCTCTGCCCTAGTGTTATATGCACAGAACTTAAAAACTACTGTATGCGCTTCCTCGCTCTTACTCGAAATAGGACGGGCTGGTTGGTTTGGTTGGTATCATACAAGAAAGTGTTTTATAGGCTTCCAGAAATTCCAACATGTCTCACTCTTTGACCGTGTCTTATAAAAGCGTTACATGTACTGACGGTATGCTCACGCAACCTATGGAATTAACTTCCAATATTATTAAAAAGAGGGCAAACAAACCCCCTGTTTCACATGTTACGGCTTTCCGGATTTCGAAATCCGGTCAAAAGATGAATGTTGCATGCAAAGAAGAGTCGAACTTGCACCTAATTACCCTGCACTTCCGCTTGTAGATTTAATTTTTCTTTCATTTACCGTGAATATTCAGCTCTGGAGGTTTGACCAGCTGATTATCGGCACATGATTATAATATAATATAAAATATAAAATATTATTTTTAGTTGGATGTTTGATTTACATGGATATATGGAACACAGCCCTGATGAGTGCATTGTAAATCAAGACATGTTTTTTATATCGAAAATACTGTTGTTGACATTTTATTTTTTATTTCCCATAGTTTTAGGAGGCTACATTAAAAAAAATAGTAAATCAAAGACATGTTTCGTATCAAAAATAACTTTTGTTGACCTTTTAAATATTATTTCACATAGTTTTAGGAGGTCACAATAAAAAAAAATTTAGCCTCTATACATAAGGCTTTTTTTTAATAATAAATGGATCAATTAATATTTTAAATTAATTTTTTTTAAGCAAAAATCTAAACCAAATTTAAATTATATAAATATAGTTGTTATAGGGATAGTCAAACACATTTTATGCTTGGAGTGAATTAGTCAACGATGTTTGGAGATGTTTTTTATTTTGCTTGTCAAGTTGTCTGTGATTCTCCACGCTTGACCTATTGTTTTGAGGTGTATTGTTTTGAGGTGTCACTTATAGGCCACGCCAACCCCTTGAAGTTTGACCTTGGATGGCCGATCATCAACTAGTTATACTAGTAAAACTTGATTTGGTAAGAGAAATTTTCGTTATGATTTATTATTCTTAAAATTTTTAAACTTTTAATCATCTTATATCTAGTCAAACAAAATTATTTAAAAATAAAA
Source organism: Pinus albicaulis (assembly GCA_034641835.2). Taxonomy (NCBI): domain Eukaryota; kingdom Viridiplantae; phylum Streptophyta; class Pinopsida; order Pinales; family Pinaceae; genus Pinus; species Pinus albicaulis. The sequence continues at coordinate 846,404,334 of CM076572.1, forward strand.
TTTTATGGTTTTTAAGCTTTTGTGGTTATCAATTCATGAAGAAGTTTCCGGATTTTCTGAAAAAAAAGATATTTAAAAGTAAAATTTTATGGTTTTTAAGCTGCATGGTTATCAATTAAAATTTTTCCACCTTTCGAGAGTAAGATAACATTTGTCCACATTTCGAATCCAATGGGGATCCATCTTCAAGACATGAATGAATAATGGACTAAAAGAGAGAAATTTTATAATTAAAACTTATATTTATTAAATTAACTTTTTTTTAAACAAAATACATATTTTTTATTTAAACATTTATTTCTAATGATAAACTATATTACATTATCCCAAAGAATGATTACGAATCATAAAAGTTTGAACCTTGAAATTTTTTTTATCTAGTAATATTTTTTTCTTACATTATTATTAATTAACAAATAAAATTTACAATAATTATGGCTTAAGGCATCACTATTTGAAAACAACTCTCCTAGCTACCACTGTGTCTATGTTTGAGAAATTGGATCAAATGTTAGATGATTGAAATGTTTTAGGCCATTATATCATGTAAATATTTTTATATGTGTTTTTTATAATGTTAGTTTTAGGTTTTAATGATGATAGAAAGGTTTTAATGCCATGTTTAACATTTTGACTATGTCAAATTACACAAAATTAAATATAAAATTAAATTGAATAAAAATATTGAAATAATGTAATGAACATTTTGACTAGGTGAAAATACAATAAAAAATAAAAATAATAAAATAAAATAATGATAAATTATAAATACAAACCATGGTATTGACCCATGGTATTCATGTCGAATGTAGTTTCTTTATAGGGGGGAACTAAGATGACTTAAATCAGTCTTAACTCTCGATCTAAACTAATTATTTAATAGAATTATTTTTAAATTTTTATAACCATTATTCTTTTAAAATTTTACTTAGTAAAATGTATCTAAATTTTCATACATCCAAATTTATATATTTTAAAATAAAACTAGATTTAACATAAATTAGTTTAATGAATAATTGTTTTTTGTAAAATACATAAACATTAAACTTTTGGGTACATAAGCATAAAATATTTATTACTGTAAGGCGTCACTATTTGAAAACAACTCCCCTGGGTGCCACTGTGTCCATGTTTGAGCCATTGGATCAAATGTTAGAAAATTGAAATGTTTTAGGCCATTAGATCAAGTAAATAATTTTATATATGTTTTTTATAATGTTCGTTTTTTTTTAATAAGTTATATTGAATTTAGGTTTTGGTGATGATAGAAATGTTGTAATGTCATGTTTAACATTTTGACTAAGTAATTACACAAAATAAAAAAAATAAAAGTAAATTAAATAAAAAGATTGACATAATGTAACGAACAGGTAAAAATACAATAAAAAATAAAAATAATAAAATAAAATAAACTATAAACTATAAATACAGGCCATGGTATTCATGTGGAATGTAGTTTCTTTATAGGGGAACTACGATAATAGAAAATTTATAATATCATATAGATAAATATCTCACCTAATCCTAATGATGTGATTAATCCGAAAGATATTTATCTACATTATGGATCACAAAAGTCTTAGATATAACATTGTAATATCATGTTTAACATTTTGACTATGTCAAATTACACAAAATTAAAAATAAAAGTAAATTAAATAAAAAGATTGACATAATGTAATGAACATTTTAACTAGGTCAAAATACAATAAAAAGTAAAAATAATAAAATAAAATAATGATAAACTATAAATACAACCCATGGTATTGACACATGGTAATCATGTGGAATGTAGTTTCTTTATAGGGGGAACTAAGATGGCTTAAATCAATCTTAACTCTGGATCTAAACTAATTATTTAATAAAATTATTTTTAAATGTTTATAACCATAATTCTTTTAAAATTTTACTTTATAAAATGTATCTAAATTTTCATACATCCAAATTTATGTATTTTAAAATAAAACTAATTTTAACATAAATTAGCTTAATGAATAAATTTTTTTTTTTGGTAAAATACATAAACATTAAATTTTTGGGTACATAAGCATAAAATTTATATAATAAAATAAATAAAACTAGATTTAACATAAATTATTTTAATGAATAATTTTTTTTTTGTAAAATAGATAAACATTATATTTCTGGGTACATAAGCATAATTTTTTTTTTTATAATAAAATTTATATCATAAAGTTAAACTCCACACAAACCAATTAATTTATATTATATGAATAACATTAATAATGAAATTTTTAAAAATATGTGATTGTTTTTAAATTTCCAAATTATTTCAGAGGACATGATTTATCTTGAGCAATAATGATGAATGTTCATAATTCTCATTTCTTAAATAACACTAAATTTACCTTTAAAGGGGCTTGTAACAATTGTTTGTATTAAAGTCAAGGATACAGAAGAAAGGAGGCATGGTGAAGAGAAGCTTCCAACCTTACAACAAGCCCTAAAAAGGCATAACGTTGAATCATTCATTTAGATCTGAAGTATATGGAAGAAGAAAAGTAGGACAATGGATACTTATCAATAATGTATGATTCTTTAGAAGGAAACGATGTTGACAAGGCTATGGAGGACCAAATAGCATAATTAAAAACAGAAGATGACTCTTTAGAAAATGGGTTACTCAAGGATTTTGGAATCCAGATGAGCTAAATTATCTCACTGATTCAAGCAAGCGCTCAAAAAGAGACCAACAATAGTGATATAGAGATAATTTATTCATAAACAAGATAAAGCTAGAATTATAATCCGAGATAGAGTTATGGGAAGAGAAAAATTCCAATTGTAAGGAGGACTCAGAAAATACTAGACAAAAGACACTTACCTGTTGCAATCACTTGAAAAAAAAAGGTATCTCTAAAGGGTCACTTGGGGATGAATCTATTATTTAAAAGATCAGGAAAATAATTTCATTTCAAAACAAAAATGTACTATTACTATGGAAGGGAGTTATTACATTTAAAATCTATTCCCATTCTTGTCACTAAAAAAATTGATTGTTTCTTTTTATTTGATGGGAAAATAAATGATCTTTAAAAGGCACTAAAGTCTTGAATTATGATCCTTAAAGAAGTCGCTAGATAGATTCCCTGATTATGAGTTGATTTTTCTTTCTTACTTTTGGGTCTTCATGATGTTTGTTATTCTGACATAGGTGAAATGTTCCAAAGAAGTGGACTATTGGTAGTTCAAAGCGGAGTTATGGAAATATGATTGTAGATAATTTGTTAATATAAATTATTTGAACTGACATAAATAATCATCCTCAAGGGTTAAAATGGGCCCAAATCTCTCTTATCGATACAATTGACAATTAAGATAACTCTATGCTCTATGTTCAAATGACAACCGAAGGTGGATTTACCATACTTAAGCTTCTTACTAGTGTCTTATGAAGTACAACATGACATAGTGATATTTTTTTATTCCATTAAATAATTCTAGCTGTAGAGCAGAGTCAGAGTTCTAGGAGTAGTATCAGAGATTCAACATTGTGAATTTGATAGAAGAAAATAATTTCGTGGAAGGGTGAAGTCTGCCCAACTTGGTCATAAAAAAAAAGTGCATCCTTCATGTAGAAAAAAAAAATAAACCTGTAGATTTCGTCATATAGAGGTCTTGAGTACTTTGGCCAAAATGTCTCATCGATTATGAAAAAATACATCTTACATGCAATTAATAACAAAGAAGTTGTTCCACATCAATTACCCAATCTAGATATTTTTATTTCAGGTCCAATAAACATAATTCTCCACCCCTTATTCTGGAGGATCAATTGGAGCCGAGAAAGTTCATGCTATCTCTCTTTCTTATATGCTATTATTTCCTATACCACAACGTTACGTTGTTTCCTTTGCAACATGTGGTGCAATTGCTAGTTATGATTAAATATAAAAACCATCATTAACATATTATATATATATATATATATATATATATATATATATATATATATATATATAATTGTGATATTAACTAATTTTTTTATTTGGCCATTAAATGGATGAGCTTGTTTACTTGTTGGATAATTTTAACATAAAAAATGTGTAGATGAATTGTTTAAAGTGTTGAATCTATTTATACATTCAAAAATGTGTTTTAAATAATAATAATAAAACCAACTTCTTACTCGATTCTTGTGAAAAATTTCACTTATAAGTTAGACCACACCTAAAAAAGTGACTTAACAATACACAAATTATTATTTTTAATATATTAAATAGTATTAATAAAAAAAAAATTTGTAGGTTTAATGATAAGTTGTTACAATTAATGTGAAGTTTAAATTTAGATGATTAAAAAAAAAAATTTGATATTTTATGATAGATTTATGTGTCCATAATACATGTTTATGCTGAAAATTAACTTTAATATTTTTTAGGATAACCGAATTATATTAAATTATGATAAATAAATTAAATTGGAAATTTGTATTGTAACATTGTACATTAAAATTAATAAATAATGTTAAGATTTGATGAAACAGGTTTCTGCATATCGTTGCATGCGAAGGAATTTTTTTTATCTTTCTGGATTATATTTATTCGGTCTATAATTTTACTGCATTGATGTAGTTCGAATCAGTTTGTTTTCAGAAGATTATGAAGGTTGTATGTGTAGTCAACGACTCATAGGAATTCTAAAAGGTGGTTGTAAGTCCTTGTCAACAAATTTCCTGTTTTGTATGTCTTGTATGCTAAACGAAGTCAGGGTAAGGCACTGTCAAGCCACTGTCGTTTACCCTCAGCCAAGGTCGAATTTTCATGAAGTTAATTCTCTGTATTTCATTAATCTATCAGTTTTGGAATGGGAAATAAACCATATGAAAATTAATGATGTAAATGCTATAAGGGGAGGGATTTTGAGGTTTTATAGTCACCCACTATGCTATTCGTTTCTCTCTGCTACGTCGCTTTCTGTTAGTCCTTCTCAGAAGGGTGTTGGGGTTAATAGTAATAAGGGTATTAGGATTTTGTTTATGGGTCTATTTCGATTCTGTGTAATAAATTTCTTCGAGTTTGGGTTCACACTAGTATTTGATGGGTATGATGCATGAATTCAAGTGTCTCAAGGCCACGTAAAGTAGAATTATCCTACTGCAGATGAAATCAATCTGGCCATGTCAAATTTCTTTTTTTTTAATCTGCTGGGATGTTGTAAACATTTATCTGCTACAGGTCTCGTAACAAATCACCTCTGCTAGATATTTATGTTGGAAATATATCCTATAGAACTTATGGCAAAAGGAAACAGGGGAAACAAGGACAACAAAGACAAAGGCAAGGCCAAAGTCTCAAACCCTCCAACCAAGTAGGGCAGGAGGTCCAACAGGGAAGTTATGGAAACCTTATTTCAGGCTTATTCAGAGGAGACACCTTGATTTGTCAAATATCTCATTCATGGATGGGAGATCGATGCCAGAACCAAGATAGAGGAAGAGGAAGACATTGTGGAGGATGAAATTACTCAAATCATCATTGACTCGGGTCAAACTCGGGGTAGAATTTATTTTTTTCATCATTCTATCTAAGCATACTGGTTGATAAAATTCTTTCTCGTCAAGGAAATTATGTCGGTACAGGAAGTTGGGGGGGGGATCCCAGGGTTGCAACAACTCTATCTGAGATCAACATAACCATTCAAGAAATGAACGTGCGTCAGCATCATCAGTATGTGCACCTTGACATAACCGAGAAGGAACTACAATCGATGCACCAGGTTGATATCTCTGCCTCTAGTGTCAAACACCCGACTCCTCTCAAGTTAGATGATGATTGAGCAATGATCAACATAAGTTTAATTTTTGAAAATGATACGGATAACTTTTATGTTTATGTTATGTACATGATAGAAAGTACAGATACTAATATTAGTTATTTGAGGACAATACGAATTAGACTCAAGATGTATATGTTTTGGATGGCATATAACTCGCCCAGACGACCAAAAGACCTGGTTTCCTATAGGCAAGTTGAGGCCTAATTTTGTATTTTCAAACTTGATTTTTGCTATAAATAGAAAATAGAAAGGACATAATAAGCTTACAAATTTTTTTTTTTTAAATAACTCTCTTTTTTTGGATTCTACCAATCAAATTATAAGATGTTAAAATGTCATAATCATGATTATAAAGAGAAATGTATAGTTTATGGGGTTTTGAATAAATGATGGTTGAGTGTGTTGTTAACAGACTTCTTCATGTTAAAATCACCACTTCAAAACCCATGAGTGATCCCACTTTCCTTAATATAAAAAAAAGAAAAATATAAGAGGTATTAACAAGGAAAATGAATTGAATAAAATGTAATAATAAATAAGTTAATAATAATAATAACATATATATAGTATTAGTGGTAAAAGCGTTTGATTCTAAAAATTGAAGGGGTAATATATATATATATATATATATATATATATATATAAAAGCAAGTTAACTATTATATAATTGATGTATATTAGAACCGAGATTCATTGTACCATAGATAAAGTCTTCTACATCAATTTACTGTTTAGATAAGCTGTAATAATAAAATTAAAATATATTTAGTATATTGAAAAACAATAACTTAAAAAAAAAATATATATCAACTTATATTCATTTTAAGTTAGATAGAAAGAATGTCAAGAAATCTCAAAGCCATGAAGTGTGCACAATTTTACACTTTCTAAAATATTTTGACTTGAATATTTTTGTGAGAGGCACTTGTAAGAAAGAGATGTTGTAATTTTATGACTTGTCCTATTAAACATTTTGAGTCACTCAAATTACATAAACATAAAAATAAAACTAAAATAAAATATTTAATAAATAATAATTATAATTATTAATATAACATTTTGACTTAAAAAATTACATAAAAATTACGATTAAAATTTAAATTAAATTAAATAGAAAATTTATAATTATAATTAATAACCAAGTTAGATTCATCTTCATTATGGATCTACCAAACTCCAAGAGGGATTTCTTTTCACTCTAATATCAAGGCACTAACCGTTTTTCACCCTCAAACTATTAAGGAGCGAACTGCACTTGGTAGATCTAGAGTTAAGATGGATCTAGGATGGATTTATTGTTAATGCAAGCTAATTATGGTCTTGCATGACCCATTAAGTCACAATACAAACCTAGAAACACAACATGAAGTTAACTAGGAGGGATAATTAGAGCTACTTACAGAATGAATTTGAAGATAGTGTAAAAAGATTAATTGTAGGAAAATGAGTTGGATTTTAGAATATATATATATATATATATATATATATATATATATATATATATATATATAGCATCTAACTATGTGATTTTTTTAGTTTTCCTAACATTCATATGTTATATTCCATGTAAAATAATATCCATATTTTTTAGTTAGTGCAAACGTTTAGTATCTAAATGATGGAATATTGCTAAGAAAAATTGTTTAATGGTGGGGAATAAATTGTTCTGGTACAAAACTAAATTTTCAAAATTTATAATCATCATTATATAATTATATATGTATGTGTCTGTGTGAAAGTATTTATATCCCTAAAATTAAAATAAATTCCATTAATGTAACTTAAATGGATCTTACCATTATCAAATTTTGTTTTTTTTTTAGATTATTTAATTATTTTTTCAAATGGTAAAGTTATAGGGGAAATAAATGATGGATGTATTTTAATATTTTGATATATGTCAAGAGAAAAATGTATTAAGAATAGTTATGTGTATGTGTGTGTAGTTTCATGGACAATGGATTTGTCTAGCTTATAGAAAAATAACATCAAAGTAGAGATATATGCATGTTTTCTCAAAAAATGATGTTTTCATGTATTTCTAGCCCAAACCATGAGTTTCATGGTCCACACATATATTCAACACAATGGAGTCACTATGTATATAGGATCCCCACAAGGAAAAATTTAAATTCAAAAAAACATGTGCATGTTCATAGTGCCAAAATGTGTGCTCATTGATAGTGTCAGGAATGTTTTCTTGTTATTGTAGCTAGTGACTTTAACACATGGAAAATGATTGAGGTGAGCTTTGGGGGCTAGGGAAGGTGAGGGAGGGATGGATAGAGTGGTCAAAGGAGATAAATAGAGAAAGAAGGAATAAAACAAAAAGATTACTTGAGATAGGGAAGAATGTGTTGGTGGTAAATGAATGAAGTGTGTTTAGAATGAGTGGGAAGGTGAGAGAGAGGGGGTCCAAGCGGCCAAGGGAGATAGAGAGAGAGATAAAGGGGGTGACAAAGAATGAAATGGTGAGTTAGGGGAAAGAGTGAGTAAGAGTTTAAAAGCGAGATATATATGGAAAGAGTGCGGGGAAGGGAAACGGAGAGATATATTTTTGGTTGACATGAGAAGAAGAGAGAGAAAAAGATGGAGGTTGGTGTTATGAAGGATGGATTTATAGTGATCTGGGTTCATCAACTACCAGATTTACACATGATCTTTTACTTTTGTGATGTTGTTATAATTTCATTTTATAAGAGCACAAAAGAACACATATGCATGATTAATCAAGAGGAAATAAGACAACCTTCGGCAAAATAAAAACATGAGACGTTGATAACAGAGTTCACCTAGTGTGGGCTATGTCTTCGGGCTATGCGTCAAAATGGGGTAGACTGCTTCATACAGTGCTGGAAATGGGGAGATGTACATGGATGATGTTCATACAAGGATGTGCCCTCAACATGAGTGGATGGTATCTCCATGAGACATTTCGCTACAGGAACCCTCACTCACAATGGACCTCCTATCATGATGACATAATCTCACATGAAGCAAAAATAAGATTCTGCAATATGCATCAAGAAAGGATCTAGACATAATAATACATCTCAAACCAAAAAGAGGCACATGATCAAACATCATATACCTCAACTCGTGAAGCTAGCTGAAGAAGTGGATGCTCAGCTGCTGAATCTGGCTGCATGGTTGAATTTGTGGCATCGAGGGGCATATGATCGACTATCTACACTTGAGAATCAGACACCGTCACTTCAATCTGGAAAATCGCCAGAATATGGGAATCTCTGCTATTGAAATGGACATCTCCATTGATTTTCTGTCACCGAGGTGTGTAAAATCGACATAAATTTTGTCGAAAATGGACTCCGACAAGTTTTGGGCCTCAAGGATTCTTTTTGATACCCCCTAGATTCCCTAAGATTCCATAAGATTCTATTCTACAAAAAATCTGAAAATCTCCTACTCAGATGGTCATTCTAGGTTTACCATTGCATTCCCTTTGAAATTCTGATTAAAATTATTGTAAACTTCATATCATTCTGACAAAAATGAGAATTTACCTCCCCATGGAATATTTCAGGAATCAAATAATATTCCCTTCAAAAGATTCTCTATCTCGGAAAGCGTGCCTGCACATAATCTTGGCTTGGACTGGCTCGCGGTTCAAAACCTCCAAATAAAATTATATTCCCTAAACTCTGCATTGGTTTGATTTCTCTCCTTCGTTGGTTGAATGAAAATGAAAAGGGGTTTAAATATTATTTTGTGAGTGGATTTTTCCAAGAGGTGCCTTGGCATGTTGGTTATGGGTGGCGTTTTTAAGGTAGAGGTTAGGGGTTCCAACCCTATAAAACTTCCGCGTTTGGCAAAATGTTGGTGCTTTTTGGCATTAGTATGAATTTTTTTTTGGTTTTTGGGACCGCCCACTTGGGGGCATGCAACGTGGGCCAAGAGGGTTCGACTCTTGCTGGTCCCATCTTCTATGCTGCCTTTGCGTGGTATACATATCCTTTGATACATGTTATACATATAACAATATGGTGGGTGGGTTTTGCTCCAGGCGACCCTGACTCAACCTCCTTAATTTATACCTATTATATATATGTCATTTCCTTGTGTGTGGTGAGTTCAAAGCAGGGGGGGTGGTGGCGTGGTAACAACCCCTCCAGCAAACTTTTAAGTTATGATATGGTCCGATGAGGGTGGCGAGGGTCATGGCCTACCACCCCTATTTTTTAATATATATATATATATATATATATATATATATATATATATATATATATATATATATATATATATATATATATATATATATATATATATATATATATATTTTAAAACCATAATGGTCTTTTTAATTTTTTTCCAAAATAAGGGTTATTGGGAAATTTAACGAGGCCACAATTTCTCCCGTTTTCAGGAGCTAAGTTCCCTCCGAGTTAACGGTGAATTTGTGGGAAACTTAAACCTAGCCCACTACCCAACTTTGACCAAAAATTTTACTCGATATAAATTCTCCATATGGGCTTGGATTAGAGATATGCTCACACCATTGGAATTAGGGCGATGAGTACTTCAACCTGAACCTAGTTCGAGAGCAATCCAACCACTTTGAATTTTTACCATTTCTGAGCCCTCATGGTCTCCTGAGGGTGTTTGGAGCCACATGGATCAATCCTCCCCACTAAGGAGCTTTTGGTACACAAAAATAATGGACATAATCTGTGGCTGCTTCGTACCTTGTCTGCGCCACAGGTGGCCTGAAACGTCACCCTTCATTCTCCTTCACCTTTTTCCTTTAGAAGCATAAGATACGAGTTGACACCTGCATCCTCTGCAAACATGTAGTATAATATTTTTCAAATTAAATGCTTAACTAAGTGAACAATCTATCACCCAAGCATTCTGCACACTTGTCATGTGTTTATAACCATACTTTGTGCTCAAGTTTACATTAGATGGAATCAATACCTCAGCTATCAATACAAGGCCAAAACATCATTGCCGCTTAACAAGTGACGAAAAAAACATCATCACTTTTAAAATTTAACACGCAACAAATTATTTACAAAATAAGTCCAGACATGCTACCAAACCTAGAAAAACCATTTATCACTTATCAAAGTGAATGGGTCATTTCTCTGTGGCGTATGGGCTTGTTGAAAAATTGTTTCAGCTGGTTGATGTACTGATGCTTCATCCTTAAGGCACTACTCTGGATGGAGACTTCAACATGTGGCTCTTTGATGGCCACTTCTCTCATAATGACTACAATGAGTCTTATTCCTCCAAACCTTCTTTACCTTCTTCTTTTCCTGCGGTGGATAAGGCCTTTCATGCCTCATCCTCTTTTGTGCTTCCATTATTTTCCAACACTCAGCAAATACATGGTTATGTAGTCCAAAAAAACTACAAGTTTTCTGATTCCATGATCTATGTTCATTGTTAGCAACATTTTTGTAATAAAAATGAACATTAGAATATTGAGACATGTTATACCTTTCTCGGTTGTCTTTGGTGAAATCATGGTGATAAGAGCTTGCCTCAAATATTTCTCTGCAATGTGCGCTTTCATCTGATGATGGTGAGGTGTTCCCCTAATTCTCTTTCCCCAATGGTTTCAATCATGCATTGGAAGTTTCTGACACCTTCGAGCATTGTCCGCTAGTGTATCCAAGACTTGCTAATCGAGGTCTTTGTGTGACCTCCAATGGCTGAATAATGCCTTGGACATTAATGCAAATTCCTCCTCCTTTATACCCCATCTTGCTGAGGAGGCTCATGCCAGTTCCTGTAATGAGTATCTCCACATTTCCCACATAAATGGTAACAAGTGAAGATGAAACTAAAGAAACATCAACATTTTTTACCTCAATTGTTGATTCAGAAACAGGTGATGATGGCTTCTTTAAGCCTTTGTTGCGCTTCAATTCCTCCAAAGCCTCTTGTGCAACTCATAACTGAAGTTACAATCTCTGCTTCTCCTCTTTCTCTTCTTGTAGAAGCCTCCTTAATTAAACATCCTTTGCTTGAAGGCTTATGTAGTTGTGCTTCAGTTCTTCCAAGGCTGCCTCTGCAGCTAGCAACTGAAGCTGCACTCTCTTCTTATCCTCTTTCTCCTCTCGTACAATAAATTTCAATTCAACATTATCTTCTTGAAGGCTATCATTGATCTCCTCATTCGAATGATGAGAATACGGTGAGGGTGATGAATAATCATTGGAAGATGTGGATGAAGCATCGCTTTCTACTTCTTCTTTCTCCTGTTTTTCATGAGATTCATACATCATGTCCACCATTTTTGAAATCCTGAGTATGGCCTCATACATGTATTTTCCATCGTCCATTGATGCATGTTAAATCAATGTTCACACTCACAATTCGCATCAGCAAGAAGACCACCCTAATACTACTTGATCCGGGTCCGTCAGCTACCAGATTTACCCATGAACTTTTACTTCTCTAACGTTGTTATAATTTCATTTTAAAATAGCATAAAATAAAAAATATACATGCTTAAGCAAGAGGAGACAAGGCAACCATAGGAAACATAAAAACATGAGACGTTAATAATGGAGTTCACCCATTGTGGGCTACGTCTTCGGGTCCAGTGTCAAAATGGGGTAGGTCACTTAATATAGTGATGGAAATGGGGATATGTACATGGATGATGTTAATACAAGGATTTTCCCTCAACACGAGTGGATTTTCTCTCCACGAGACGTTCCGCTACCAGAACTCTCACTCACAATGGACCTCCTATCAGCATGACATAATCTCACATGAAGAAAAAACAAGATCCCACAACTTGTATCAAGCAAGAATCTAGAAATCACAATACATATCATAGCAAAAAGAGGCACATGATCAGACTGCATATACCTCAACCCCTGAAGTTGGTTAAAGAAGCGGATGCTCTGTTGTTGAATATGGCCGCACTGTCGAATTCATGGCATCGAGGGGTATAGAATAAACTATCCACACTTGAGAATCAGACACTGTCACTCCAATCTGGAAAATGGTCGAAATATGGGAAGCTCTACTACTGAAATGGACATCGCCATTGAGTTTGTGTCTTTGAGACGTTTAAAATTGACATAAATTTTGTCGAAAATGGACTCCGACAAGTTTTGGGCCTCAAGGAATCTTTTTGGTGCCCTTAAGATTCCCTAAGATTCTTTTTTGCAAGGAATCTGCAAATATGTTACTCAGATGACCATTATGGCTTTACGATTGCATTCTCTGTGAAATTCTGGTTAAAATTAATGTAAACTTCATATCATTCTGACAAAATGATAATTTACCTCCCCATGGAATCTTTTAGGAATCAAATAATATTCCCTGCAAAATATTCTCTATCTCGGAAAGCATGCCCACACATAATTATTCCTTGGCCCAGCTCGCGGTTCCACACTTGCAAATAGAAATACATTCCCCTAACTCTATGCTGGTTTGACTTCTCTCCTTCGCTGGTCAAATGACAATGAAAAGGGGTTTAAATATTATTTTGCAGGCGAATTTTTCCAAGAGGTGCCTTGGCGCATTGGTTATGGGTGGCATTGTTAAGGTGGAGGTAGGGGGTTCCAACACCACTAACCTTCCACATTTTGCAAAATGTTAGCATTTTTTGGCATTAGTTTGAATTTTTTTTTGGTTGTTAGGATCGCTCGCTTAAGGGCTAGCGACGTGGGCTGGGCGGGTTCGAACCCTATCGGTCTCGTCTTCTATGCTACCTTCGGATGGTTATACATAGCCTATCGTAGTGGTTATACATATCAGAATATGGTGGGTAGGGTTTGCTTCACACGGCCCCAAATCAACCTCCTTAGCGGATACTTGTTATATACATGTTGTTGCCTTGTGTGTGGTGAGTTTCGATGGGGGGGGGTGTTGGGGTTGACAGCCCACCCCCAAACGAACATTTGAGTTATGATATGTTTCGACTGGGGTGGCGAGGGTCATGGCCCACGACCCCTATTTTTTAATATTTTTTTGTTTTTTAAAACCATAATGGCATTTTTAATTTTTTTCCAAAATAAGGGTTATTGGGAAATTTAATGAGGCCACAATTTCGCCCATTTTCGGGAGATAAGTTCCCTTTTGGTTGACGGTGAATTTTTGGGACACTTAAACTTGGACCACGGCCTAAATTTGACCAAAACTATGACTCGCTCTAACTTCTCCATACGGGCTCAGATTGGAGATCCGTTCACACTGTTGGAATCAAGGCAACGATTACTTCAACCTCAACCTAGTTCAAGAGAAATTCGGCCACTTTTAATTTTGACCATTTCTGAGCCCTCTTGGTCTCTTGAGGGCGTCTAGAGCCACTTGGATCAAATAGTTAGAGATTGGGGGATGGGGAGGAGATAGGGAGGAGTGAGAGTGACTGTGTAATTGAATGAGAGTTCGGGGGTGAACGAGAGAGATTTCGATAGAGTGGATGAGAAAGAGAGAGGAAGAGTGAGAGATAGATAAATACATGGGGTGGAGTGAATTAGATAGGGGGAGAGAGTGAGGGAGATAGGGTGAGATCTATAGAGATTAGAGGAAGAGAGAAGAAGGTGAGAGATATAGAGATGACATGGGGTGGAAGTGAATGGGACTGGAGAAGAGAGTGAGGGAGAGAGAGTGATAGAGGGAGAGATAAATAAGAGAGAGAGAGAGAGAAAGAGAGAGAGAGAGAGAGAGTTGGAGGGGGTTTGTTGTGAATAAGATACAACATGAGGGAGGGGGGGGAATATAGAGAAATATAGGAAGTGGGAGGGAGGAAAGAGGGGTAGAAAGAGAGAGAGATAGGGAGGAAGATAGAGTGATATGGAGAGAGATCAATATAGAGAGAGAGGGGGTGGGATATATAGAAGGATGGGGAGAGATAAAAATAAATATGGAGAGAACAGAGTGAGGAAGAGGGAGGGAGAGATGATAATGATAAAGGGATGGACATATATACATGGCTACAAGAGAGAGAGAGAGAGGGGGGGGGGGGGGTGTTGTTGTGAAGCATAGACAAAAAATTTCACTCAAAGGTGCCAATGAGGCCAAGATGTGTCAAATATCATCAAAATCAAATGTTCGAAAATCTAACATACCCTTTCCAAATAATCACTCAAATAAAATGACTTAGTAGCCTATTTGATATGTGTAGGCTATAGTCGGCCAAAAAGAAGGAAACAATTGATTTGGTTATTTAAGTATCATTTGGGTAAAAGTTATAACAGAGAAAGTCATGGTATCTTCATGACCCATGATACAAACCAATTGTATTCGGATAGCTTGTGGTATAAACCCATGGTATTCTTATCATAAAAGAGATATTGGAACTCACTCTTGGGGGCATGCATAATAATTTTCTCATATTGATTTGCAGATTTGTTGTAGTTTCTGAATGCTAAGATTGAAACTTTTAATCGAATTAGTGTTGGTGGTGAAAGAAATCCACCCTAGTGTTGGGTATGTCTTATATTATTTGCACAACTAGCCCAACATGAAATACACCACACTACATGTGGTAGGGGGTCACAAGGGAAGTAACATATCCCCATATTTGGGGGGTCATCGGGGGGGTGATACCCCCCCACCCCCCTCCCCACCCCCCCACTTCTACTTTTTTTGTAGTTTTTCCCATGGTTTTATAGATGGTAGTTTCACCCATGGTTAATATATTAGGGGTCTATAATGTATTGTAACATTGAAATTAATATAATTAAAAATTAATCTAGTTTCCTTAGTTTTGGGTTCCATGAGAAAAGACTTCTGTGTATATTTTTTTTCTCTTTTCGTTGTATACTTTCTAGTTTTTTTTTAAGAATTTGTTTGCAGGTATTAACTATATAGGGTTAAAACCTACACCCAAATGATTAGCAATTAGTTTCAATGGTGAAAAAAATCCAGCCTAACTAATCAAAAGGTAATATCACTCAAATATTTCACAAGTAATGATTTCCAAAGATTCATCTCATTGCCAGGTTGAGGGTGCAACCATAAATCCATTTTTGTGACTCAAAAAACTTCTCTAGTGTGTAATTCCAAGTCATATTAATAAAATATTTTTTGTGTCTTTTCTTTTGTTATATTTTTATATGGTATGATGCTTAAGTTATTTATTTTTCAAGAAGGGATTTTATAGTTATATTAATAAATAAATCACTTATATTGGTTGAAGTTATCTCTTCTCATATGTTGTTTTAGTGCATTGGTTGAGTTTCTTGTCTATAAAAATAGGGTTCTATCATGCTACTAGAGATATGCATCCTATGAGGCTAAGGTATTTTTAGTTTAAAATTCATTTTCATAAGTGATTCTAGTTAGTTGCAGCCGATAATTAGTTTTTCAGTTGAAAATATGAAAACCTTTGATGAACAATAGTGCTTGTCATATTTTTGAAATCACAACTCTATCTATGCCATTAGATTTACTCTAGCCTCAACCCCACCTATATTTACTATTCTCCAAGTTATTTTTGATACATGTTTCTTTTTATTTGATATGATTTTGTACTTTGAATATTGTTACTCAACAGTGATACGTCTAGGCTCCACTACTTGGGCTACCATTTAGACTAGTTGTTTTCATCTATATCTCCCTTATTTCTAGGTTTCCATTGTTATAAGTTTCAAGATGGTACTTATTTGCTACAATATTCCATCTTGTTTCCTTCCTTTGGGATGAGAATTCCTGCATTTCTATGCTGTCATTGGATTTATCGTTATTTTAAATATTTCTATCTCTTCTCCTTCTATAATGCACTCCCCATCTTCCCCCTCCTAAACATGGCTACTGTTTCCACTCCCTTATAGTTTATTCCATGATTTTGTATTCTCAATGTTCCCTCTATTCTACAACACAGGGTTATATGTTGCAAAGATGTGGACTACTGAAAAGCTTGGGTAAGCTCACACACTTGTCAAATAGCTAAAGCTTTGACCAACCAATAGCATTCTTGTTGAGGAGGTAAATCCCATCTGTGGACAAAGGCGATCCCACTAGCCTAGATTGGGTCTAACAACAATCAGATCACGCAAAGATGCAAGTTCCCAGTTACAAAAATACCAAGATTGTGACAAGTAGCCTACCTCAAATCCCACGCAATGGTCGTTGAAGAAAAGATGATGTTTCTCATCCCTCACTTGGCAGATCACAATCCTTCCATTCGACATGTTTGAATACCTGCACACATGCAAGGAAACAATGTCATACAACGTAAAATCTAAAGCATGTAACCATACATCATTCAGATAAGATGTAATTCATTGCATAAACACATGAATGGAACCATAATCAGAGTCGCTTATATTATAAATAACAAAGGAAAGATTACAACCAAATGCTCTGACACTATGATCTTCCTTCAGCGGGGTTGATAGCGGAGCACGTCTCAATAAATCCTGTCGAGAATCTGGACAAAGCTCTCTCTCTTCGGCTTGGCTCTCAATAATTGTCTAGCCATAGTTTCCTTCCTACAGGTTCAACTAGCTTGCTAATGGAGAAGGCAAGCTTTTATAGATGGAGGAAGGGGAGTTGGGATCCCTATAATCATGGGATAGGCCCTATCTCTAAGGAAGCTTCCATGATAGGTGGAAAACCACTTCCTATTCATGGAGATCCAGAGCCAAACCACCCAACTCCTTTTGATGACTCATTCAGGAGTTTGTTAGAATTAAAATTCCGCCATTTATTTTTAGAAAACATCCCTTATTATGCTTGGTGCCAGTGAGACACTGAGACAGAGTGCTAGCTGGTGCACCCTCTATGGTGGATTTCCCCCATTAGCGCGAGGGTTGAACTGGCTAGTCACGCTAAGGAAAAAAGATATATTTTTACGGTTTCTTAGAGGAAACTTTCTTCAGGGAAATGCTTGTCCTTATGAAAGGGGATGCCATGAAAGTGGTTTCAGGTCATGTCACTGCTCACAGGTCACGAGAATAGCCCTCCAATGTGTGGGACGAGGGATTGCAGGGACGGTGACAAAATACTGTGTAACAAATGCCCCCTAAAGCATGAGGCCCGAGAGAGAGGGAGGGGTGAAATGCTTTATGGGAAAGTGCCCAATTGAAAACACTGCCATCGAAAGACCTGCATACAAGTACAACTAATATCTCTGGCACATGATATGTGGTATGGGTGTAGCCATCCATAATAGAGCGTACAAAAATCGAGATCCAAGGTATGGGCGCAACCATCCAGTAAGAAGGATCAACAAGGAGACTCACGTATGGTCGCAACCATCCAATCAAATGAGTCATGTAACTAATCATGATAATCCACAAAAACCCACAGCCTGTATTTCATCAGACAAAACCCAGGGTCTTGTGCTCCATCTCGACCCGAATGGAGTACAAGTTAAGGCATGTGAATAAGTGAGCTGAAGTCGAACATGCAAGAACATCGTCTGATTACCAGCCAATAATGAAAGTCGTTAACAGATGCGAGAGGAACCACCAATAATGACGATGGCCCTCAAGGTAATTAAGGTACAATCCATGGAATGTGAGCAGTGAGCTGGCGTCAAACACCCACAGAATCATTTGATCAAAGGCCAATGATGAAAACCTTGTGTCGAATGTGAAGAACCTGCCATTTAGGCATGCAAGCTCCAAGGTACCTGAAAGGAGTCTCTAGACCAACTTCCTAGATAATGAGCTGAAGTCGACAGGAAGTGACCTTGATTGAAGGTGGGCCATATTGTCTACCACATCATTGACGTGAGACAAAGGAACATAATTTTTGTGAATCAGGATCAGTAGAGAATCAGAGGGAGGTTGAGAACCGCAGAGGCCAACTTCTCTTGAACATATTGGCAACACGACACTGGATTTGGCAGTATTTGACATCAAAGGATCTGAGGTCATGATGACATGGCAAAGAGCAGATGAGCAGTCAAAAGAGATTACCCAAACCAACAGAGGCAAGAAAAGAACAATATGAGATGTCCCCAACCCGACACGAATGCAGACAAGTGCCATGTTCAAGAGCGACATACTACCGACACAACGGTGATACTGGCTCCATTTTTCCCCACCATTTCTGGCGAGTACACCAATTATTTTTGGAAACAAGCTTGAAGGGGATAGTATATGCTTGCGATATAAGTTTGTCTTTCAGACAAATCCAACCTAGTACATTTAACGAGCCCTAGGGAGGAACTCGAGTATCGTCATTATGACGGAATCCGATGTCATCAGGTTTTAACGAGTCTGACAAAGGAAGAACTCAGCATCTTTTCATGTTTAGAGAGTTTGAAAAGACAATGAAAAAGAAAACTCCAACTGTCCCTTTTCATAGATAGCTCTTCATATCTGAAAAGGTAGAAAATTGTGTCTAAGAAAACCTCCTAGTCGCAATACGCTAGGGTATTCCTTTTTCGTAAATAATCTATCCCAACTCGAAAAAGGGGTAAACGTATGCTGGGTAGATGTCATTTCGCAGCCAATTTAATGAGATCAAAACGAAAAGCGACTCAGAAATCTTTTCATTTTTAGAGAGTTAGAAAAGAGCTGAAAGATGACTCCAGTAGTGACTTTTTCGTGTTTTTACCGAGTCTGAAAAAGTACAAAGTACAACTCGTGTCGTCGTTTTAGTCATGCGAAAACCTGTCGCTGCACAAAAAGTAAGTGTAAAACCCATTTTCTGAAGAGAACATGATAAAATGTTCGGAAAATAAGCTTCAAAAACTAATTTGATTTTGAAAATTTATAAATATGACCAAAATAGTAAAAACATATTTACTTTTTACTTTTTACCTCTTGTGCAGAGTAGTGAGATTTTTCTTTGTGATCTTGCGGTGACAATTGTGGATGATCCGGTGCATCATTCTGAGTCCCGTCTTTTCCAGGTAAAAGGCACTTCCATTAGCTACATTTTAATTCATGTTTCATAGCTTTCCATCGTGATTTGGAATCCCTAAGGGGGAAATTTGCAAATTTAGAGCTTCGGAGATTGGCGCGAGTATGAGGCACGGACCCGCACCAATTGAGTTCTTTTTTGCAAAGGGGTCGCACCAGCTGGCATTACTGTCAGCAAAACAGTTGCGCCAACTACGCAACCTCAATTTCCGCTTAAATTTTGCAAAAATTGAACTAATCGATTGAATTTTTGAATGCCCAAGGGATATTGTAAAGTTCTTATGACCATTTTGATGCAGGTATAAAGCCATAATGGTGATCGAGTGGAAAGAAAGGAAGCATAGTGAAGAGGATGAAATGGTAATGGAGAATGAGCAATGCATGAATCCTCTTCGGGATTGCGGATTAAAGAAATTCTTCTTGACACCATGTCTTAGGGCACAACCTGAATTGTTACAATACTTGGTAAGTATCTTGGATGAGAATGAAGAGAAGTTCAAGCTTCGAGATCAAGTGCACAAAGTAGAAGTGTCTGATGTCTACTTCATCACTGGATTGTCTTGTAGAGGTCCCGTCCCAATCATGACAGGTACTAGGCCTTCTGGCCAAAATATGTCGATGGTTATGGGAAGAGTGTGCCTAGGGGCACAAACAGGATGAGGTAGTGGCAAAGTTGACATTCACACTGTTCCTGATTTAGCACTCAGATTGGTGCTACATACCATCACGCAGGTCGTGGGATCACAGGCACCACATGAGGCTACTAAAACACAACTCCTTCTAGCGTCAGAATGCATGAACCCGACAATATTTGATTGCTCGAAAGCCATAACCATGAATATCAAATGGCAATTGACTAAATTTAAAAAAGACCAAACTAAAGCAGTTTGGGTATGGGTCTATCTTGGTATCATTCATCCTAGAAAGGCTACCTATCTTCCAGGGCCAAGGGGTGATAGTCGTAGATCCACCTTTGAGAGAGCCACAGATGGCTCGATGAGCAGCACTGATGCCCAGAGCAGGAGGAAGCTAGCAAATGTCATGGCGGCCCGAGTTCTTCAGATGGCTTTGGCGATAGTTGATCATCATAGAGGACTAGCCCTATGTTGGTACTGATTTCATAGGAGACCCATACCTTCCACTCCCAGAAGGGGAGGACTGGGATGAGGAGCTGGGTAAGACTCTTTTTGATTTCATGAATTTTATGTTTTTTTTTTGGGTATACATGCATGTTTTAACAATTGATCCTATATGTATGCAGATGTTGACCCAGAGAGGCCCGCTAGGATGTTGCAGATCGCGCGGAGGACCCCTCTCGCCTATGACCCTCAAGGTGAGGGGGTGAGGGGAACGAGTTGGTTCAGAACTTAGAGGGAATTGTCCGTGGGATTCCTAATTATGCTCGCCTAGTAGATGTCCCTATGGCTTATCAGAGGCACACTGTAGGGCTGCCTAGTCACCTTCATCGCTTACTGAGGTGATTGGTGCGGGCTATAACATGTTACCATGAGCACCATGCTGATTAGTTGCCTAGGCTTTTCATTTGCATATTTTTGAGAGACATATTGTCTCCAGATATTATTAAAACAAACATGTATATTTTTGGATTTTATGTGATGCACACAAATTGCAAACATTTCGACATATATATATATATATATATATATATATATATTTGTGTGTGTGTGTGTGTGTGTGTGTGTGTGTGTGTGTGTGTGTGCATGGATCTTTTTCACATATGATGATGTTTTTACATGTTATGAAAATTTCTAATACAATATTATCTAATGCATTAGTTACATGATCTACATAACAAATGACCTAATGGAAAAGTTAAAAGTTCACAAAAATGCATCACGCCAACATATTTTATTTTACACAAGCTTAAAAGCACGAATTAAAACTATGCTTGAAGATGGGTTTCATTTTTTATGCAAGCTTAAAACACAAATGTAAACTATGCTTGAAATAAAAATAAAAATGGGCATGCCCCCCAGCATGGTGTCTCAATTTGAGGTACATGCCCCCCAGCATGGTGTCTCAATTTGAGGTACATGCCCCCCAAGCTTCAATCCATATGAAAGGCAGATAGAGTGAAGGTTCAAGTTATGAGATCAAGAGAAAGACTCAACTGGGATTTTACAAGATCTTATCAAAGACTCGAATTGAACAGGAAAGTGTTTCATTGTTTTAACGAGGTTGACACATTAAAAGAACTATCCTCATATGACCTTTTTTCATTTTTTTAACAAGGTTGATACAGAAGACAAACTATCCTTGGAACACCTTGTTTCATTATTTAACAAGCTTGACATAAGGAAACGAACTCTGCTCTGGACACCTTGTTTCATTTTTTAAGTAGCTTGACACAAGAAAACGAACTCTGCTCTGACGAGCTTGTTTCATTTTTTAAGGAGCTTGACACAAGAAAACGAACTCTGCTCCGACAAACTTCTTTCATTTTCTAGGGAGCTTGACACAAGCAGATGAACCATGCTTCGAACACCTTGTTTCATTTTTTAAGGAGCTTGACACAAGAAAATGAACTCTGCTCCAGACACCTTGTTTCATAGTTTAAGGAGCTTGACACAAGTAGATGAACCATGCTCTGGACACCTTGTTTCATGGTTTAAGGAGCTTGGCACAAGCAGATGAACCATGCTTCGGACACCTTGTTTCATTTTTTAAGGAGCTTGACACAAGAATATGAACCATGCTCCGACAAACCTCATCATAATGAATAAGAAGTCATAGCTTCCAAGGGTTGCCCGTCCGATGGAAGGAAAACATCTTGGAAGTCTGGACCCAATGCCCGTAGCACATGATGTACAATGACACTATCACTGAATATGGGCATAGTATAGGTAGCCACATAATTTACATGCGGCAGGGATGACACAACTGGCGGATAAAGATCTGGCAGAGAGGATGGTGGACTAGCTGCCATATTAGGACCAAAGAACGCAAGTCGATCAATAGTCACGATCTGACCTTTGTGTGGAAAACACATCACACGAAAGAGGGAAGAGAAAAGAGCACCCATGACATAAGTATAGTCACACCGCAAGAGTAAATTGAAATCCAAGGGGCCTGGAACAACCATCACGTCCATACAGACAGTTTTCTCTCCCAAAGTAACAAGCAACTTCGGAAGGATCCCTAACGGTTGACTAGTTCCTCTATTAAATGCCAAAAGATTCTGCGTAACAGGCACAAGCGGAGTCACCAATTTGTTGAGGAGGTAAATCCCCTCTGCGGACAGAGGTGATCCCACTATCCCAGATCTAGTCTAGCAATAATCAAATCATTCAATGATCTAAGTTCCTAGTTACAAAAAGACCAATATTGCGACAAGTAGCCTACCTCAAATCCCTCGCAGTGGTCGTTGAAGAAAAGATGATTTTTCCCATCCCTTGCTTGGAAGATCACGATCCTTCCGTTCGACACGTCCGAATACCTGCACACATGCAAGGAAACAACGACATACAACGTAAAATCTAAAGCATGTAACCATACATTAGTCAGAGAAGATGTAATTCATTTCATAAACACATGAATGGAACCATAATCAGAGTCGTTTATATCATAAATAACAAAGGAAAGATTGCAACCAAATGCTCTTATGCTATGATCTTCCTTTGATAGGGCTGACAGCGGAGCACGTCTCAAAAAAGCCTGTCGGGAATCTGGATAAATCTCTCTCTCTTTGGTTTTGCTCTCAATAGCTGTCTGGATATAGTTTCCTTCCTACAAGTTCAGCTAGCTTGCTAATGGAGAAGGCAAGCTTTTATAGATGGAGGAAGGGGAGTTGGGATCCCTATAATCATGGGATAGGCCCTATCTCTAAGGAAGCTTCCATGATAGGTGGAAAACCAATTCCTATTCATGGAGATCCGGAGCCAAACCACCCAAATCCTTTTGACGACTCATTCAGGAGTTTATTAGAATCAAAATTCTGTGATTTATTTTTAAAAAATCCCTTATTAAGCTTGGCGCGGGGGTTGAACTGGCTAGTCACGCCAAGGAAAAAATTCTAATTTTAGGGTTTTTTAGAGGAAAATTTCTTCAGGTAAATTCTTTTCCTTATGATATGGGATGCCATGAAAGTGGTTTCAGGTCATGTCATTGCTCACAGGTCATGGGAATATCCCTCCAATGTGCAGGACAAGGGATTGCAGGGACGGTTACAAAATACTATGTAACAATTCCCAAACATTACCAATAATTTAACCTAATACAATTGAGTTAGAGAGAGATATTATAGGAGAATGATGTTGTGTATAAAATACAATTATTAGTAGAGAAGTGGTGGTATGGGTCCATAACACTAGTCATACCCATGGAAAAAATTATTAATATATGCATATTATTGACCTTTATTAGAGAATAAAGGAATTGATGGGGAGATTATTTTTGGACGAAAATGAAGACAAGGACGAGGCTCTCCTAGTGTGGGATGATATACAACTTCCCATAAAATATTTGGACTAATGTTTGTAGTGATAAGATGATCAATTTTTCCTTACTCCTGAATTGAGTGGCTATCTAGATAAGGGGGAAATGCACATTGAAGTGGCCCCTTTTGACACTTCTCCTTCAACATAGGATGGTGTTACTATAATTTTTCTTGTGGGTTTTCCATTTATCTGGATATTATAGTTTCAAGTTAAATAGTATAAGTATTAGCACCATACTTTCAAAACCTTTTTTAGAACATTAAATTCCCATGTATGGCTTTTGAATAACTTAAGGTTTTACCACTAGTGTGGTTTCCCCAATTCCAAACCAAGGAAAACCTCGATGGTAAAATTTTATCTCTTTTGACATATCAAAAGAATATTCATTTTACCAAAAAATAAAGGAGATAAGAAAAATAGTAATGTGGATATATCTAAGATACAAAGGGAATTTAAAATAGGGGAGCATGTATTCTTTAAATTTGATCCAAAGAAGAGTTATTTGAAGTTTGGAATATGCATCAAGATAGTAATGATATTTATGTTTCATTCAAGATATTGGATAGAATAGAAATAGTTGTAGACATGCTTGCATTTTAAACCTCCATGAAACTGCATTATGTACTTCATTTTTCATTATTAGAAAAGTATGTGCATGCTCTTAACCATGTTATTGATTGGACTCTGAATTAGGATAAATCCAATGTCTACACTAAATAGGAAGCTCATAATGTTTAGGAATACAACCATATGGTAGGTAAAGGTCTAGTGGACCTAGTACATCCCTAAAGAAAAAACATGCAATATGGAGGATGAAATGTTGCAAGCATACCAACACACACATACATACATACATACATACATACATACATACATACATACATACATACATACATATATATATATATATATATATATATATATGTATGTATATATATATACATATGTATATATATGTATATATGTATATATATATATATATACATATATACATACATACACACACACACACACACACACACACACACACACACACACACATATATAAATATATATATAATGATGATGATTATTTGCACCAATAATGGTACAAAAATGTGGGGAGGGGAATGTAAAACCCCATATTCGATCCATATATTAACAATGCATATTTTTGTATACAATGAATGTCGAAGGGACAAGTGATGTATTATGTAAATATTGTACATTAATATAAATACATCATAAAAACACATGGAGAAGGAAAAAACATCTAGGGATAAAATTTCATGAGAGAGATATGAAAGGGAACTTATGGATTCAAGGAGGATAAAGAAAGTAATAATATTTTATTCCTAAAGTCAAAATTATTTCTCTTATTATCCTATGTACTTTGTCTCATATATAATTCTTTATTACTTTGGAACAAGTTTTGAAGATGATCATATTTGTTTTTTCGGAATACATCTGTTCAGTTGAATTTTTGCAAATATAACGCATGATTCTTTGTGGGTATTCATCGTTCCTCCTAGGAAAATCCTTGGTAGTGCTAATCATACCATGATTGTAACAAAATGTTGGAAATGGCTATTATAAGAGTTATGTAGAAATTTTCCCCGTGTATCTAAATACCATTGAGAAGCATGTTGGTTTCTTTAGAACCCGCGTGATTATTTGATATCATGAAATTATAACCCACAATTCTTCGTGGGTGTTCATCCTTCACCCAATGAAAATCATTGGGAGTTTCTATGCTACCATGATTGTGATAAAATGTGGGAAATGAATTTTATGAGAGTTATGTGAAAATTGTTTCCATGTATCTAAAGACCATAAAAGGGTTCTAATTGTATTTGGTAATTTTTATTGTGAGAAGGATTCCTATGATATATATTTTTTTAACTTCTTTTTGGCTCATGCATCCTATACCTATACTGAAATTGGACTAAGGGTGTCTAAGGAATACTTTTCGTTGCATTCATTTACGAAATATTTTCTTAAATACTTGTGATGTTTATTTTT
Source organism: Pinus albicaulis (assembly GCA_034641835.2). Classification (NCBI taxonomy): domain Eukaryota; kingdom Viridiplantae; phylum Streptophyta; class Pinopsida; order Pinales; family Pinaceae; genus Pinus; species Pinus albicaulis. The sequence continues at coordinate 846,430,402 of CM076572.1, forward strand.
TCTTTTGCTTTTTTCTGGTGTTTTTGCACATATTCAATTTTCAAAATAGGTAATAAAATTACAAATATATCAAGAAAAAGTATTCTTTGAATCAAAAGATGAATTGTAAAAATTTAAGAAGGATAAGACATTTGATATGAGTAATTTAATTAAAGGCAAAGTTGAAAAACCCTATTTGTAAAATATTATAAACGTGTAACGATATCCCTTCCAAAACAGTAAATATTCTCGAACTAAGGAAGGTGTTACCTTTTTTACCCAATCTCTGAGGCCTGTTATGAATACAGTATTACCAAAAGCCTCATTTTTGGAAACCTTAGTGAATTTAATTCTGATAGAAACATTATGAACAACTCATTGAAATATTTTCAGAGATATAAATTTTATCTTAATTTGTGTCCTACTTGAGAACGAGGCCCACATTATGTTGTGGCAACCAAGTTTTCACATTCTTACCTACTACAAGCTAATGAGTTATCAACTATGGGGGTAGGTGGTATCCCTATCATATGATTCCACAATTGGAACCATAGCCAAATTGGAAACCTTCCATCGACATTATTATTCATAAGTTGATAAAGTGTCAAAGTTTTGATAAAGGGTAATGGCCTAACCTCGACGTTCCTCAACTAGAACCTCCATCGAATCAAATCCTTGACATAAGGGGTTTCCTCCTTGCCTCCCTCTACTCTAACCTCAATTGGAAAAGGTCAAGGTATATGGAATGACATCAAAGACCCAGGTTTTTACTTCATTATACTAAGTGCTAGAGGTGGGGCCTACTGACCAAACCATCGCGATCTTGCATTATTGGCTATAAACTCCACAAAATTCCTCCACAAGTTGAATGACCCAGTGGGTTTAACTTTCTCCATAGAGAAATACACTAAAACTCTTCCATTGTTCCAATGGCACAATGGTCTAGTGTAGGGACCACATGGCACAGTTCTACCAGGTTGATTTCCACTAGCATACTAACTCCCTTTCCTTCTTGGACACATATATTTTATGGTCAATGTTTGATGGTCGATATTGTCACATTGACATCACGCCTTCCACACAAGGTTCATAAAACTACCCAAGGTCTGACATTCTGATGAAGGTTCATAAAATTTCCTAGGGCTTGATAGTCTGATGGGGCCCACAAGTCATAATTTTGATGGGTCAAGGCTCTTTCATCGATCTCTCAGTGTTTTGACCAACTATATATATATATATATATATATATATATATATATATAGAGAGAGAGAGAGAGAGAGAGAGAGAGAGAGAGAGAGATAACTCCACCTTGTTGATCCTAACAACCATTCAAACACCACTATTCGGGGTTCTGCAAAATAAGGGGATGACCACCCCAAAACCTAATTTATCTACGTATTGAAGCTCATGTCCCTAGGAATTCGAACCTCAAATTTCTGTGATTTATATGGATAAGAGAGGGAAACGGCCAAGATTCCAAATTCCTACAAGCTTGTCCAAAGGGTCTGGAGCTATGAAATTTGAATTACTGAAGCAGAATGAGAGGAAGGACATAATCAAAGGAACAAAATACACCTAATACATAATATGAGAAATGACATGGCTCTAAAGATAAATTCACACAGACTATATCAAAGGAGAAGCATATAAATAAACTTAGCTCTACTACCCAGTGTCAGGATAATTAAACACATCCTTAGAACATATATTATCTATTAATTACATAAAAATGGAACACTTAGAAATGCATGACTGCACAAAGAAAGTTGCATATTGTCATTAAACACATCATTAGAACATATATTATCTATTAATTACATAAATACAGAACACTTAGAATTGCACGACTGCACAAGGAAAGTTTCAAATTATCATTAGGCACCGCAACCCACCAAGATGTTGTATTATTTAATTAGTAAGCTATTATGCATATTATGAACATGGTAGTGAACTACCAAGTTCTAGTATTCATTTCGTTGTTGTTTAAAATATACTACTCTAACATAAAGAACTCAAATTATTAGTAAGATGAACAAAGAAGAGTGGCATTTAAGCTTGAAATTTATAATCTTCTTATCAAATAAAAAAATAAGAGAATAAGTTATTAAATAATCTAGTATAAAAGCAAAAAAAAAAAAACAACTCTATCTCTTTTAAAGTGAAATATTTAATCATTGAAATTCCAAAATTAATAGATAAAAGTACTAATATAATTCTTAATTCTATTTCAACATTATTAAATCTTTGTTTTGTATTTTTTTTCATATTTATAAAGCTAAAAAAAATACAAAAATACAAAAACATAACATTAAATTACAAAGAGTAATCTAAATAATAATTAAAACGAGAAAAAAACATCACAATCACAATTAACAAGTAAATAATTAAATATGATGAGTAATAATGAAAACAAAAGACAAAAGAATGAACATCGGCAAGAATAAATGAAATAACCTCCAGAGAGAATATATATATATATATATATATATATATATATATATATATATATATATATATATATATATATATATATATATATATATATTAATTATTTGCAACGATTGAAGAATTAGTTATTTTATTTTTTATTTATAGAATATACATCTAAAATTTATATTATGCTTCTAAGACATACAGAGGAAGCATATCCAACAATTAATAATTTACAAGAAAATAAATTAGTATACGTATATAAATGGTATAAACAAAATAGAAACGAAATAGAAATAAAGAAAACCGAATGCGACAGGTTTTGGAGCAGTAAAGAGCCCTTTTATTTGTTGAATAAAGTTATCGACAACTACTGTCAACCACTAAAGTGTGTCACTTATAGTGGCATGTAAGAAAAAATTCCATGGTGTGAAGAAACTTTTTAGAGTCGGAAATATAGAACGAGTGAAGCAAGCTGGTCAAAAACACCAATATTGTCACTAACAAAATCAAAATAGTATCAATGTGGAAGAATACAAGTCTTCAAGGATCTGCATATGGGTAAGTCAGTGCACTAAAAATCAAAGCAGGAGAAAGAAAAAGAAAATAAAGCGACAAGTGTGATAATTTTTTCTTTCAATCAAGAGCCTCTACATAAGCGAGTCAAAGTCAAATCAAGCAAGACCTAGTAAGGATATGTGTGGGACGTATTTTTTGTTTTCCTACTTTCTTGCATTTATATGATCATTATTATGTCGGTGATAATAAACGCATGAATATGTTCTCTTTATTACCACTGATTCATTCAATATCAACTGAGGTACATTCAACTTATCCATTTTGGGTAATGATGATAAACATGAAGACAAAAAGCAAGATAGAAACATAAAATGAAGTTAATAAAAATTAAAATAATAAAAGGAAAAGAAGAAAAAAATAAGACACAGTAAACAAAACAAACTGTAATGAAATGAAATTAATAACTAAAATAATAAAATATTTAACATAAATGTAAAATCAATTATACTAAATCAGAGCTCAAAAATAGAAAGCAAACCAAAAAAAACGAAAATATTGTTTTTCTTGTTAACGTTATATATATATATATATATATATATATATATATATATATATATATATATATATATATATATATAACATACCAGATGTACTTATGCTTATATTGGGTGAAACTTAGTATAAAGGAATGCATCTTGGGAATTACATGCAAAATTCATGGTGTCGCAGGTAATACTAAGCAAGTAAGCGAATGTGGCAATGATGAAGGCTTTACAATAAGCAAAAATGTATTTATCGCCATCACACATGACCTGCCTAACAATAAGCATAGGCTTTTATACCATACTTGAAACATAAAACGATGTATCCAAATCAAAATCAAGACTTGCATGAAAAATGTTATCGACATTATTTTGAACATTCTTCTCATCATGAAGGAAGGAATTCATTCATGCATTAAACACTTTAAATTCAAATTTTTCATGTTTAACTATTTGAATTGACAAAACATCTCCAAAATAAAAACTAAAAACCTCCCTATTAAGATCATAAAAATATGATTCATCAAGCATATCAAAGATGTTATTTCATAAATACGATTCGACCTTTCATCTATATGATTATCGCAAATGAAATAATTCATAGGGTAAAGACGGTGAAAATTAGTTTGGAGGAGAAAATCATCAAATATAAAAGTCTGAAATAAGACTTCTTGATCAAATAAGCAAGGATTAGAAACAACCTCTTTGCATGAATTATGAGCCATATATTTTTGCTAGTAAATTCCCATTCATTCAAATTAAAATATTTTTTTTCTTGCTCCTTTAGTATCTTGCGTTTTCCTGCTTTCCTACATTTATCAGATCATTGATATGTCAATTATAATGAATGGATTAATATGTTCTCCTTCTTACCATTGATTTATTTAAGTTCAAATGAGGTAAATTAAACTTCTCCACTTTTGGTAATGACAATGAACATGAAAAAAAAAGTGAGATTGAAAAATAAAATGAAGCTAATGATAATTAAAAGAATTAAAGGCATTAAAGAAAAAGACGAAAAAATAATATGTGTGGAACAAATTGTAATGAAATGAAATTCAAATAATAATGAATTTATCATAAATGTCAAAGTAACTAAACTAAAACAGAGTTCAATAATAAAAGAAAATGAAAAAAATGAAAGAACATATTTTTTTAATATATATATATATATACATAATTATAACTTACTAAATATACTTATGCTTATATTTAGTGAAACATAGCATAAAGGAATGCATCTTAGAATTCGTTGTTTGGAAGGAAATAATAAATTCATGAATGTTCTTCCAACCAACAAGTGCATGTGGCAATGATGAAGGTGTGATAAGAAGCCAAAATTATTTTTCGCCATTATGCATGACTTACGAAGCAACAAGTGTAGGCATGTATACCGTACTTGAAACATAAAAAAATACATGTGAATCAAAATCATGATTCAGATGAAAATATTTATCTACGCTATTTTGAACATTCTTCTCATCATGAATGAAGGAATTCATGCATGCATGAGACACCTTAAATTCAATTTTTTCAAGTTCAACTCTCTTAATTGACGAAACATATCCAATATCAAATGTAAATCCCTCCTAGTTAAGAACATAAAAAGAAAATTCATCATGCATATCAAAGATGCAATTTTCCTAAACATGACTCAACCTTTCATTAGTATAGTTATCATAAAGGACATCATTCATAGAGTAAAGAAGGTCAAAATTAGTTTTAAGGTGATTCTCACATGTATAACTTTGATCACTTGTTTGGAGAATCCAATAATAATACAAAAAGGTCTAAAATAAGACTTCTTGATGAACTAAACAAGAATTAGAAATGACCTTTTTGGATGAATTATGACACATAGATTCATTGCTAGAAAATTCACATTCATTTGATGTAAAATAATTATTTTCTCACTCCTTTCTATAATGACTTATGGCCTTTAAAAATATATGAGATGTTAAAAGATCATGATGAGGTCTGCAAAAGTTACACCAAAGTTTAGAATACAAAGAGATGGGAAAATCATCAACTAATTTTTGAAAATTAGTTGATCCAACGACATTAGGATATGAAACCTTTGATTCTTTGAAAATTGTAAGAAAAAATAAATGAGAAGAAATATGAATGTCCTGAACTCCTACATATTTACAAAAATCAAGAAATTTGAGAACATGATCATAAGAATATTCTAAAGACTACCCTACAAAGGTAAGACAATTATGCCAAGGAAATTTATGAAACATGCCTTGAAAATAATTATGTATGTTTCAATTATAATCAAACAATTATAATGGGACAAAAAAAATAAACAACAATATTGCACACAAATAACACTAAGAATGACATTACGATCTCTAGTATGGCTGCCAAATGATGTTGATGTTTAAAATTGTACCGCTCTCACAACAATAACTCAAATTCTTGGTAGGTTGAACCAATAATAGTGGGATTGATCACCGAAATTTATAGCCCTCTTATCAAAGAAAAAAAAGAAAATAAAACAACTAAATAATCTACTGTAAATACATAAATGAAAGTAGACTATCTCTCTTAAGGTGAGATATTTAATCATTAAAATTCCAAAATTGATCGGTGAAACTACTAATATAAATATTAATTCTATTTTAACATTTTTTTCTGAGTAGGCTTAATTCTATTGAGCAATAATATGGTACAAGAAGAGATTACAATCAAGTGAGGCATGAAATGGGCCAACCGGAAATGATAAACTATCAACCTCAATCCCGAAGAGTGAACATAGAACAGAAAAAAGAGAAATGAAGCTAAACTAAGAGACAAATGAAGATGGGAGCAGGGTTTTACCCGGATTCGGCAGAATCCTCCAATCAGAGTTTTTTTCCTTTCTTTTTGTTGACCTTGACCCATCCCGGTTGTGGAAGATGGGCTAGAACCACTTGTAGACTGTTGTTGGCTGAAGGCGGAGTCTCCTTATCAGTGTCGGAATAATAGGACTCATGGTTACGTTTCTGAGAGGCTATAGTGACAAGGGGTTCCTTAGGGACCTCATGGGTGGGGTCCTTTGTCTGCTTTTCCTACTCCATTTCTGCATCATTCTCCTCCTCATCTGAGCAGGAGAGTTCATCGTCATCTACGGGAGGCGGATAACAAGGTATCCATATTTTGGGTTTATATTTGGGGAGGTTTTGCTTCTTTCTGGCAAGGAACATAGGGCAGGTGTTCTAAAGGTGCTCGGTTTGGTAACAGTGATGGCATTGGAAGGCCGTGTTCTCATAATATAGTATATGTTTCCACAGGAAGACTCCGATCTTGAGATTGATTTGGTTAGGCAACCCTTTGCTAATATCTGCTTCAACACAAATTCTTCCATGCATGTACAGCCCCTGGTACTCTCGATAGGGATCTGTAGTTAGATAATGGCCCAAGGTGTTTCCTATGCCTTGAAGGATGAAAGGGTACCATAAGTGAGAAGGTAAGTTGGGAAGCCTAACCCGGAATGGAATCTTGGTGATTATTGTTGTAGAGGGATCGAAATCTAGGGACCAAGGTGTAAGGAATAACCCTATTTGTCTCCAAAACCATCAACCCCCATATACAGCCTTCTGGTAGTCCTTACCGTGATAAAAAACTACAATAAAGAAGCCCTTTGCGCAGAAGATAACGGTGTAGTTGTGGGTCCATTTGGCGTAGATCCAGTCGTAAATATCCTTTGTTTTAGGCCATAGTCCATTAAATCTACAAATGATGGCTGCTTCTGCATATTTTTGAAGTTGTTCTACTAGCTCTGATTGGGAGATCTCTATGGAGGGCACATCCTCCAGCTTGTCAACTAGAAAAGGCTTCAGACCTAGAGGGGTTTGAGCTTCTTTCTTAGGCTATGCATGCACAACATCCTTATAGGAGTAAGCTGGTGCAGATGAAGAGTGCCCCGCATCTCCCCCTCTCAAACGAATTGTAAAAACTATAGAAGCATATGAAAGGGGAAGGGAGGCATAGAGTTGTTTACCTCCATATAAGAATCTTTTAAGATCTAAGGGAATCCCCAGATGGCAGTCCATGGGGAGCAGGAGATTCTTAATTGTGTCTATTGAACGGACCCATAGCATCATAGTTCTGTCTGTGAGGTGCGAAATCTGCATTTGAAAGGCAGAAGAAGGTATATTTAGGGAACCCGGGCTGCCAAGATGTGTTGTAGAGCCTAGATCCAGGAGACTCGGGCTCAGATATTTTCTCTCCAAGGTATCACACCATATCCAGTCCTCGCTCAGAATATTTGAAGGTTCGGGGATCATTTGTTCTCCTCTTTCCAGGAGGCTGGTGTTGTGTTGGCGAGGGGAGGTCTAAAGCAGGAGATCTTCATGCGTAACAGCTCTCGCAAGGCTCCATATCCATGGGGACATATCATTTTCTGTTAGGAGGCTGCACGCAGGAATGATTGTAGGAGCTATCGATGGCGGCAACTAGGAAGGAGTTCTCTGGATGCTGTGATCCGCAGATCCAAGTGAGGTCTTGACGGCGACGGATGCTGAGTGTAGGTTCACCATGACAGGGGCTCTAGGGTTTTTCTTTGCTCGTGAAAATTATTTTAACATTATTAAATCCGTATTTAATATATATTTTTAATTTATGCAGCTAAAATAAAAGAAATAAAAAAAAAATTAAAACAAAAATCCAAAAACATAAGATTAAAATATAAGGAATAATTTAAATAATAATTAAAACAAAAGATAAGAGAAGAAACATCACATAGAATCAATGAAATAACTTAAAGAAATGATATATATTGTTTATAGGTTTAAAGAAATAATATATTTATTGTGTATAGGTTTAAAGTATTAGTTCTTTTTATTTATTTATTTTATTTGCTATATTGTTTTTTATTTTAAAATATTAAAAGATGAAACTTTTAACATATTACAAAATTAAATAAACAATCAAATTTTTATTTATATATAGAATATATGAAGGAATTAATATTTAATTCATAATAAAATAAATAAAATAATATGTATCAGTGAAATATTATTATATCAAAGAAATATTTAGGTGACACTTTGGTGCAAAAACTGGAAATTATTTTGAACTAGATGGCTTCCTTCTTTTTTATAGAGTTTGTTGATGTTGATTGATCGTGTGGATTGTTTTGGATACTTAAATGGATATTTCCTTAAACGTTTATCTTACCAAAATCAATTTCATTTTCTTTATAAGCGTGAAAATTTTTTCAAAAGGATGGAGGAGGTAGATAATGTATTCAAGCCATAGATTTCAATTTTTTAATATTTTTTTATTTGTGATAACATGCAATGACATGAGAGAAAGCATGATTTTTTGAAAGGAATGCCACCTTATAACATTTGGAAATATTTGATGACTTTTCAAAAAATGTTAAAAAGAAGGTAAACATTTTCTCTTTCAAACCTCGTCCACTCTTGAGATTAGTGATTAAATGTGGGACCAAAGCGTGACACTTTATTATTTTTCATTTTTTGGAGAAAAATGACATGGATGGAATGAAGGATTTAATAACCATAAGACGAGAACCATATCAACCACAATGTCAACTTTGACAACATCAACAAAAACTTTGAAAAGTGTATTTTTAACATCATTGAGTGCCCTTTTTGAACATGAACAGAACCTACGATATATTTTAATATGCCCATGACTCATTATGAAATTTGAGCAAAAATGGAGTGTTGAATCTAAATGCTTGAGGTGAGATATTTTAATCAAGAAAGAAAAACAATGTTGGCAAAAAACGTTATCAACACATTTCAACCATTGACAGTTAAGATAGATTGTTAAGTATGAATGTAATAGTGAAACTCATACATTCAATCATTAACAAAAAAACTTTGCATTTGCCAAACACAACATAGATTACTATATTCCATAAAGGACATTTACCTAATAATTTATACTTATATGAGTATGTTAAGGACGTTGGAAACTTAAGGATGGACTGCTATGAAACCATCTCACAAAATAATAGAAAAGATAAATCAACGACTTAGAAATTAGCCTCTTTGAGAGTGAAACCTTCTTTAGATTACATAAATGAACAATTCTTGGATTATACAAATGAAAAAACCTCCTTCATATATAAGAGTCCAAGGGGTCACAATATAATCCTAGCCGACATAACAATAACAATGTAAGGGCATAGTAATAACAATAGTGGGCTTTTATGGGGGCACAATAATAACAATATGGGGACTAAATGGGTACAACAATAAAAATAAGGGGGCTACACTAACAATAACAATATGGGGATACACTAGTATTATAGGAACCTAGCATGCCCCTTCAAAAAAGTGTTGTCCTCAATGCTTGAGTAGTTCTTGATGCTTTTGTATAAAATTTTGATCCTCCCATGTCGAATATTCAGCAGGTAAGTTCTTCCACTTCAAATATACCCTCAAATTGATCGAATTCATAGCTGTCGAGTTCTTGTTTACATGACTAATTCAGGTTCCAATATGATTTTTTCTTCTTCGTCAATTTTATTAAATATTGTTTGAACTGGGAGCTTGTCACTTATAACCTTCTTTAAGCATGAAACATGGAAATTTGGGTTCACTCAAGAAGATGCACGAAGATCCAATTTGTATGCCATTGTACCAATATTTTGCAACACTTTGTAAGGACCATAATACTTTGGTGAAAATTTATTATCCTTCTTAGCTTGCTTGAGGGACATTTGTTTGTATGGTTGTAGCACTAAAAATACCCAGTCGCCTACATCAAAAATTATTTCGCTTCGATGTTTATATGCCCATTGTTTCATTTGATTCCACGCCATGGTGAGGTTATCCTTTAAGAGTTGAAGAACTTGTTGTTGGTGCCCGATCTGATCTTCCACTTCTTGAACCTTAGAATTTTCTATTAAATATGATGTGATGGAGGGTGGATGATATCTATAAAGTGGCATAAATAGGGTCATTTTTGCTGCAGTATGGAAGGAATTTTTATACCACCATTCATCCAGAGTTAAACACTTGACCCATTGTGTCCATTTATTAGATACAAAGAAACTAAGATATCCTTCCAAACATTTTTTCACTATCTCTATTTTCCCATCAGATTGAGGATGATATGATGAGCTATGAGCTAATTGAGTACCCAAACAAGAAAATAATTCCTTTTGAAATTTTCCTATAAAAATGGGATCTTTTTCACTTACAATAATCTTTGGGTTTCCATGTAGCTTTTGAATTGTTTCCGTAAATGAGATAGAAATTGTACTAGTTTTAAATGGCTGAGATAATGTGCATACTTGGTAAGTCTATCAACTGTCACCATAATGATAGTATTTTCTTTGTACTTGGGTAAACCTATGATAAAATCCATTGAAACCTCCCCCCAACGTTCACTTGGAATGGATAAAGGTTGTAACAGACCTGGGGTCTTAATTGTGTCAACATTATTTTGTTGGCAAACCAAACATTCTACCAAAAACGTTTGAATATCAGATTTAAGGTCATCTCAAAAAGTTCCTTCTTGACCATGTGGTAATTTTTTTAAAATCCTGAGTGTCGTCCTAAGGGAGAGGTGTGTAATTCCAAAAGGATATTTTGTTTGAGTTGGGCATTCTTAAAAATATATAAGTGATCTTTGTACCATAATGAATCATCTTTCCAGATAAATGTTTCAGATGTATTGGGATCTTGCTACAACTTTTTAATGAGATTCCACACCTCTTCATCATTTTTCCATTCATACCTTGCCTCAGTTATCCACTCAAGTTGGATAATAGAAATGGAACAAATAAATGCTCACACATTCTCATCCCTTCTTGAGAGTGTATCTGCAACAACATTTTGATTCTATTTTTTGTAGATGATTTCAAATTCATAACCCAACATCTTTCTGACCCATTTTTGCTACTATTTTGAAGATAATATTTGTTCCAAAAATTATTTAAGACTATCATGATCTATTTTTACCTTGAAGTGTATTCCCATTAGGTAAGTTCGTCATTGCTTTATTGCAAGTAATATTTCCAACATTTCCTTCTCATAAATAGGTTTCAGTAAATACTTTCATTTTATTGGATGAATTTCAAAAGAAATGGGTCGTCCTTCTTGCATTAAAACCACACCAGTTCCATTTATTAAGGTATCACATTCCACAATAAAGGTTTTTGTGAATTCTGACATAGCTAAGACCGGTGATTGGAGAATTATCTCTTTAAGATGTTCAAAGGCCTTAGTTTCTTCTGGAGTCCAAGAAAATTCATACTTCTTTAGTAATGACATTAAAGGTGTCGATATTCTCCCATAATTCTTAACAAACTTGCGATAATACCCTGTTAACCCCAGAAATCCTCGAAGATTCTTTATGGTTGTAGTTATTTTCCATTCCTTAACGCATTTAATTTTGTTAGTGTCTACCTTAACTCCCTCATGAGATACAATATGACCCAAATATTGCACCTCTTATACTCGAAAGAAACATTTGGAGGATTTTTTCATATAATTGTTTCTCCTCCAATAGTTTTAGCACCATGTCAACATGTTGAACATGATCCTTCCAAGAATTTTTGGATATTGGTATATCCTCAAAGAATACTAACACAAATTTTCTAAGGAAGGGTTTGAAAATGGAATTCATAAAACCTTCAAATTTGGAAGGTGAATTAGTAAGGCCAAAAGGAATGACCAAAAATTCATAATGACCCTCATGAGTTCTTAATGTTGTTTTCAGAATATCTTCAGTCTTCATTCTTATTTGATGACATCCAGAACGAAAATCCATCTTGGTGAAGTAAATTGCTCCATGTAATTCATCCAATAATTCATCAATGATGGTGATGAGAAATTTATCTTTAATGGTAAGATTTTTGAGCTCCCTGTAATCAGGACATATACACCATGATCCATCCTTCTTATGCCCCAATACTACTAGAGCAGAGAAAGAAATTTTACTAGGTTGAATTATACCAACCTCTAGCATTTCTGCGACCATACGTTCAATGTCACTCTTTTGAGCATAAAGATACTTGTAAGGCCTAATGTTTGGAGGAAAAATTCCTGGAATCATATGAATAACATGATCATGATCCTGAATATATGGTAGTCCTTTGGTAGAATCAAAAACCTTTGAATGATTTCCCAATATTTTTTTGAAATCTCAAGAAATAAATTATTTCGATGTTTGAACATGTTTTCAACATAATTGTGCAATTACACCTCGTTTTTCTTTCTTCAGAAAATTTGTCATGACATTAGAGCTTATTATATTTCCTCGCTTCGCTATGATAACCGTAATTCAACTTCCTTTCCTTCTGAAAAAACATTTCAAGAAAATTTCTTGAAAATTAACATATACCATTCCCAAATATTGTAACCATTGTACTCCTAGTACAACATCTACACCACCCATTGGGATGGAGAGCATTGTACTCTTCAATACATATTCCCGCATGGTTGGTTTGATATTATGGAACTTTCCATAGAAATTTAAAGTTTCTCCATTTGAAACCATCACTTGACACTCTGGTGTTAGGTATAGGAAGAAATTCGATTCCGTGGCTACCTTACAATGAATAAAACTATCGGTACTACCTAAATCAATCAACACTATTAAATTTTTCTTCTTGATATGTCCTTCTATTTTGAGAGTTTGAGGAGTGGTAATTCCTGCCAATGCAGTACAGAATATGGTCAGATTCATTTCTTCTTACTCTAGGGTTGGTTCCTGGTGTATTTCCTCTCATTTTTATGTTTCTTGTTCCTTTTCTTCCTCCTCTTCACAATCTATGTAAAATAATTTCTTCTCAGCACACTTATGACCTTTAGTGTATTTTCTATCACAAATGTAACAAATCTCTATTGTTATTTTTTCTTCTAACTGTTGTGGTGTCAACCTTGTAGGTTGTGGAAGTATAGGAGTAGAAACACTTCCATATTTATATTTGTGAGTGGTATGCTTCCTTGTCACCATAATTTTACTTTCAAGTTTTCTTGCCAACCTGAATGCCTTCTCTAATGAATCAGGTTCCCAAAGGTGAACCTCATGTTGGATGTTATCCTTTAAATTCCTGATGAAGACATCAATCTCATGTTCCTCAGGAATATTAGTTACCCTTATATTCAATTTTTGGATTTCCTCAATGTGATCCACCATTGAACCCTTTTGTTTGAGATTTATAAATTTTCTAAAGAAGGTGTTTCTCTTGGTATCATTACAATGTGCTATCATTTCCTCCATAAAAATTGACCAAGTGACAATTTTTTTAGAAGATAAAAGACATAGATACCATAAAAATATATTTTTTTCTAAATATAAAGTTTCAATGCATACCTTTTCTGTGTTTTTCACATTATGGAGATCAAAATATTGCTCCATCTATAGTATCGATGTTACCAGATACTTGCCATCAAACTTCCTAATATCAATCTTTGAAATATGGTGGGTCTTAAATCCAACATTAGAGTCTATGAAATCATGATTAACATTTTTTTTCTCTCATCATGAGTTTCATATACTACTGTTTCGCCACCAGGAATCATTTCTTGTAGCAGATTTTTCAAACCTTCCTTCAAAATTTCCATGTCTTCTTTTAGACCATTCTTCATGTCTTGCATGTTGCCTTTTAGTTTTTCTTCTATACCATCAATATTAACTTTGATACCATCAATAAATCCATGTCTTTCTTCGAACCATCCATCTTAGCTTCCATTTCATTTTTTGTTGCTTGCAAGAGAGAGATTTGTTGCACTTGGTCTCGTAATTTTGATATATCATGTTGCACTTCTTCCTCTTCATGAGCCATAGTAGAGCCTGATTACGTCTTAATGGGCATGGAATTATTTTTTGGGGGGAATTTTATAACCCAATACTGATATATATGCTTTAATATTTCATTGGAATCACTTCGAACTTATTTTTCAAACAAGACTTATGCAATTTAAAAAAAAAACAATGCACACCTTTTTCTTGCTTTTGAGGAGCTAGATATTGAAACTAATGTATCTCTGTAATTTCAGATCCCCAATATTTTATCTTCGGTCCTGTAGTAGCCCTCTTAGTCTTATTTCCAATTCCATAGGTCAGACCTAATTTTTATTCTTCAAGATAAAGTTGTGCCCAATCTCCCACAATGGCCTAATTATGGACTAGTTCAATAGAGAAAAATTTTATGGCATGCCACGTGTGACTATTTTAACCTTTAGCTCTAAAATTGATACAAAAGAAACTAAATTCTATGAAATTCCAGCTACTCTTTATAGAATTCCAATCCGATGTCTGAAACGAAAGTTACGAATATTTTTCCTTGGCCACTTGTTTGAGATGATATTCTGGAGCCTAAAAAATGCTAAATTCCTCATATCATATCTATGAAAATATAGAGAAACAATATCTAGAATCTTTAGATGAAGTTCCTCAGGATTTCATCTCAAATGGGTTTTCTTTTAGCTTCTGAACCTTCGTAGAAAAATGTTATAGTGAAAATTCCAAGATGACTTTTTTGTAGGAGTGAAACCCTAGAATCCAAAGCACTAATACCAAATGTTATGAAACTAACTCACAAAATAGAAGAAAAGATAGATCAACGACTTAGAAAACAGCCTCTTCGAGGGGGAAACCTCATTTACATTACATAAATGAACAATTTGTCGATGATACAAATGAAAAAACCTCCTTTCGATATATATATATATATATATATATATATATATATATATATATATATATATATATAGGTCACAATATAATCATAGCCGACATAAAAATAACAATGCAAGGGCACACCAATAACAATATTGGGCTTCTATGGGGCACTATAATAACAATATGGGGACTACATGGGCACAACAGTAAGAATAAGGGGGTTACACTAAAAATAAAAATAAGGGGATACACTAGTATTACAAGGACCTAGCAGGGAACCCCACTCTCTACCAAACAATAGGTCATCTAAATTTAAACTTTCTTATAGTTGACCATCCCTAAGCTGGATCAACACTCTAAGGCTTTGCTTTCTCATGTATGTCACATTCGGAAGGCTTATATAAACACTCAAGAGGTGGAGTTCATGATTCTATTGGTTATCAACTACTCTTTAGTAGTAACACCAAAATGACCGACTCTTTATCTAACCTCATTGACAAGCTTCACCCAAATTTTACAGTAGTTCAAATCAAACATAAGGCTAAAAAATACCCTCCATAATTTCTATGTCTTCCACATTCATTTCTAGACAACTCCACTCTCATCGTTAGGTATCCTTTTTTATCCAGTGACAATGATTAAGGTAGAAAGATCATGCCTCCTACCAATGACTAACCCAAGACCAAAAATATCATTTGATGAACAATAACCCTCTCTCCTTGTGACCTTTCTTTTCTCCCCAAAATTCTTCTTCCAATCTCCTCTTTTTTCCAAACGTAGATTTCCCTAGCATTGATCTATGAGAGGGTTAGGATGGGTGCATTCCTTTACATATATTGCACAATTCCATATCTTCAATTTTCTGTCAATGCAGTTGGGGAATAGGTTAACGGGGGTTCCAGGATATTAATATGGGATGGCTCAAGGTTGCTCATAGCATGCAACCAATTTTCGTCCCATCATATCTCATAAACAATTTGTTTGACATTATATTTCTCAATTTTTGATTAAATCTACCTATTACATTTAGGTTGGGTTCATGGCCTTAAAGGCACACAAGCAGTCAAGCGTCCCCCACACAATGGATCGATAATCCAGTCCTTCCTTCATTCAGTAGTTATTTAGTTTTAAATATATTTTTTTAATCTTAATTAGTGTGTTCTCCATTTATGGCTCTCCATGCTATTAGTGTAGTCATAATCTCATATTACATATTTAGGGGAAAGGTGAGGGATGTTACAAACCCCACCCCTTAAAGTAACAATTTCCTTGGTGTTCTCGTTAAATAGAGAGAAAAAAAAACAAATCTTGGTAATTACAACTCTTAGATCAACAACATCTTCCATTTCCTAAGTTACCATTTTAAGCTATGTCATTCATTACCCATGTTCTACCCACATCTAGACCATATGAAATCCAAAAACATTACATTCTAGAAGTTAATTTCTCCATATGGAATCCACTGGGAACAAATTTATACCATTGTCTTCTTAGACATACCCCATGCATTGGGTTCCATTGTCACCAAAATGGCCTATTTCTTAGAGTCTTCAACTCTATTATGCTCTTGTTAGGTTACTCTAATTTCACCTTATAGTCAAGATCATCTCCCCTTGTTTGATAGTTAATTAGCCCACCTACATCCCAAACATATCCTTCTTATGTGATTAATAATAATAAATTTAAATAAAATTAAGTCGAAATATCCATAATTAATTCTTTAAAATTATACTTATCTTTGTGGTTATTCTTAGCCTCCTTTGCCTCCATAGGTAACAAGTTCAACTCACTATCTAAATTAAACAATACCTCTTGTGCTCACACTTCAATGAGCATGTGATGAATTTATTCTCCATTAGTTACTCACACTTCTCAACCTAGGCCACCCCCATTTTGATAAGTCTACACATCTGTGGGTTTTCCTACATCAGATCCCATTAGCTACTCGTTCTTTCAAGCACAAGATGTTGAGAAATTTAACTAGTTTCAGTCTTCATAATTGTTGTACTCATTTCAACATGTATTCTATTTAACAAAAAAAAAAAGAAAATAAAAAATTATTATTATTAAAGCATGGGTTTCATGCTCATTATTGATGGTATTTTAGGTAAAAGAATGTTCTTTGTGCTTTTAGGGTTTTTTAGGTCTTAGGAATTATTGTCTTGAGTCAAAAGAGTCAAAATCATGTTTATAATACCCCTCAGGCAATTTGTGATTGAAAAAAGAATTATTTTTTAGTCTAGAAAGTCCTGGAAGCTCCAAAAGTACAATTCAACCCTTGGGACATCAAGTCATCCTAAATGAGGGAATTCAACCCCTTGCATTAGAGGAAATAAGATTTATGAATTTTGGAGGGAAAGGAAGAAAACTACTTATTTAATTGTATTTTTGGCTTATCTCCTTATAGGTTTACTCAAATTTCAAATGTATACACTCATTGGATGCACAATTAAATTACACATGCAACGAGTACCCATTATACGTAATTTTGAGAAGACCGACATTGATAACAATTGAAGATACATTAAAAAACGTGTCGAACATGAATTTTTAGCATATCTCCAATTTTTATCAATGTTGGTATTCTCCAAAGTATGCATGAAGGATACCCATTGGATGTGTAATTTAATTATGCATCCAACGAGTGTATACACTTGAAATTTTAGTAAACCTATAAGGGGATAAGCTAAAAATACAATTAAAAAAAGTAGTTTTTCTTCTATTCCCTTCAAAATATTTACATGTACCTCTTTTTAAATTTAAAGGATTTTGATTGGTTTACATATTCTGACATGGAAATTACTTGAAACTTTCATGGGCACTTTTAGGATAAAATTTACTCTAATGAGAAGGTTATATAAATGAGTGGTTCAACCTCATTTGAGACACAATCACTCCACAAGTTTGACATATCAATAAAGAGATCAATTTGTAACTGTTAAGCTAGAAGAAGAAGAATAAGAGAAACTGTCTAAGAGAAGAAAGAAGGATGACATTTCTTGGTTTGGGCTCTATCTCTCCCACGCGTGTGAAGTTCTAAGGTTTATGGTGCTTCAAAAGGAGGACAAAATTGCAGGTCCGACTTGTAGTAGGACGAAGTGCAAAATCTTGTAGATGGATAGGATAAAACCATATATTGACCTTGTTTGATGAAATATATAACTAAAAGAACACAAGAAAGATATTAGTTCACAAGGAAATATTAAGGTTAAGGAGAATAAGGCTAATAAGCTACCACTATCAATTTCCTTAACATGGTATTAGAGTTAAGGTGAACAAGGAAGGCAGCTAAAAGGGTAGTAGAAGGGATTACTTATCAAGGGGAAGGGGAAAAAGAAACTCTCAATAGAATACTAAAGAATAATACTATGAGAACGATTTAAGACTCGCCTAGAAGTACGATTTATACATTGAAGGACATCAAGTCTACATCACACTCGCATCTAAGGAAAAATCTAAAATTAAGACTTCAATAAGATTGTTGATCTCTCTCTCTAGAAGAAGATATAATTGGATGGAATCTTTGAAGAAGGCATCCAGGATCTTGGAAGCTTTTTTTGGAAGAATCCCAAGACACATCTCTCAAAGACTTTGTTGAAGACTCTTTAAAAATATTGAAGGCATCAAAGAAGGTAGAAGACACCATCTAGGAGAATATTGATCTCAAGTAAGTAACATATTATTACATCATTCTTGAAGCTTCAAGTCATATGGGTTATTTCTGCAAGGAGATAAATAAGCTCATTGGGGTGTTGGGCCAATTTACTTGGTAAACTAACAAAAGTATTCAATTATCAATCCAAGTTTGTAAACTTGTAAGCATGTCCAAAATATATGGATCTCATATGTATTCAATATTTTTAGAAGAAAAATTATTTAAATTAAAGGAAATGCATATTACAAATATAAAATCTAACTAAGTTATTTCGGATTCAATATTTAATAAATGAGGGAAGGGGCTCCTAACTTCGGAGATCCTATTTTACCTTCCCCACAATACTACTTTTAAGAATAGAATCCAATTAACTGATGGACAATAGCTTATGATGCATAAAGAGTAGTAGAAGAGGCTCCTAACTGAGGAGGTCCATGTTTCCATTTTTCACAATTTCATTCATCATTGCTACTATTGTATTTAAGACTAGAAATTCAAAAAATAGATTTGAACAAGGAAAAAAAGATGAATTTTAGTTATTGTTCTTATATCAGATAGAAGGAGAGAATAACTTAACACTGGTTTTTCCCTTCATATGGAGATAATAATTAAACCTAGATTCATTAACAAGCATAAGTAAATAACTCAACAAGGAAAATAAAGATGAATTCTAGTTATTGTTCTTGGACCAGATAGAAGGAGAGTTTAAGTTAAACACTTTTTTTTCCCTTCATATGCAGATTAAAATTAGACCAAAATTCATCATAAAATATAATAAATCATGATTCATCTAATTAATTGAACAAATCTGAAGCAAAACTAGTTCATCAAAATTAAGCTAAATTAACCAAGGAGTGTACTTAGCTTGGTGTTGGGGCCCTCCACCCTTGACTTACACACTTGAAGAACTTATCTGCTACTAAAAACGCAATCAATCATCCACAACATTGAAAAAAAAAAAGAAGGTGTAACTTGTTTCTCAAATTAACTGACAAAGTTCAGAAATCTCAATATGAAATTATACAAATTCTTCTTGTTTCAATGGTTTATAAGCTTGGTGTAAATAGATAAATGATAAAAAAAATATGATACAATGCCTTTAAGACCCTTATATTATCCTAATCCCATCCATCTAGGTTGAACTCATCCAATTAGTTACACAAAATTTATAAAATCCTAAAAACTATTATGTTTACCCTATTTTCTAGGGATTCCTAAAAAACAGGTCATGTTTGACCAATGTTGATCGAGCCTGTTTTAGCTCAATTTAACCAAACCAATGGATGATTTTTCATCCATGGTTCCAAATATTTCCAAATCCATTCTTATATTGTGCCCAGGTGTCCTGAATATATGATTTCCATGAAGAAATTACGAGAATTTTCCATTATGTCCAAAAATAATCTTAAAACCCAATTTTACAAAAATATCTAAAAATTGAACAACATAATTTATTTATCTGAATATGCATAATAAGGTCAAAATAAGGTATATTTGTATGATATAATGTGGAAAATGATGGGAATTAGGTGGATTTTTAATAAGAAAAATTGACCAAAATTGAGGGCCAACGTCTCCCCCTTGCTGATCTTCAAGCATGTCCTCATGCTTGCTTTCTCCTCTTTGACCTTCTAAGTGTTGATGTGCCCACTGTACCTAATCCTGTAGTTTCTTGTTGTGCAGCTTGAAGAAGACAATAAATCCCCTCATACCTTCCTTCTTTATAGATGGTGTAATTTACCTTCTTTCTTTCATATTTATATTTTCATGTTTTCTTTTCATGAAGCCATCTAAAAGATGTTTGGAAATGAGAGTGTTCCTAGTCTCAAGCTTGCTAATATTTTTGGTAAATTCTTCATTTCATCTGATTAGTTTTTTATTGTTTTTTTTTAATTTTTTTTCCTTCTTCAAGTGATTTTCTAAAAAAAAATTGACCACTAGCTCCGTTGTCAACTATTCTATTTTCCTGAGATGTTCTTCCTGTTGCAACTCTTTTTCTTCTCCCACAGTATCTTTGGTAAATGAGTGTGATGAAGTAGCTCCTATCCATACATGCTCAAAGCAGGAATCCTTCTCTAAAGGCTCTTCCTATACATCTATTTCCAGTCTTTCCAATATTTCATTTACATGTTTGGAGGATGTTGAAGGCTCAACTATTTCTACTTCTACATCTTTTTCACTTGGTTCTTCATGTAATTTCCTCCTTGGCTTCCTAGGAATAGACAGGAAGGATCTCTCTTTTTCAATCATGATGCTATCTTGTTTCTTCTTATATCTAGTTCCAGGATATACTGGAGAAATCATAACGCTTCTAGTGACATGCAGCTGTTCAAATTTCTCCTTTGTAGTTTGTCCCTCAAGATGATGTTGTGCCAAAAAATCTCTCTAAATCAACCCTTGCTCCTTAATTGATGTTCTATAATTATTTTTATGAGGCCCTGATGATATACATGTGCTTCTTTTGTTCTAGTTTTATTCTTGACACCTTCTATCATTTTTACCAAACTTTTTGAGAAGAAATAAGGTCAATTTATCTTAAATTCCTCTTTCATGTGTTGTAGAAGTCTAATATGGTAGAGATACACTATACTGAACTAGTTATGACATGTGAAGTATATTTGAATGATTAGTATTATTTCAGACCAAGGCCCACTCAACCAATCTCTTGGGATTCCCTTTGCTCTATCAAAAGTCCCTTTCCTCTATTTCTCTAAAAATCATTTCCAATACTTCTCTCTAAAATGTAGGCCTTTATGGTATTCATCTCCTACTAATGGAAGGTCTAAAGCTTGTGAACGGAATTCTGGGTTCATTAGAATTGAAAGGTCACCCACTGTTGTTTGTCCTTGTTCATAATGGCTTATGAACTCTTGCTTAATTTTCTCATTATGCCCATTGAATTTGTGAAGGAAACCTATCAACCCGACTTGGTACAATTTCTCTATTTTTTCTTTGCCCCAATTCTCTATCTTGAACTCTTTTGGCTCTACTTTGTTTGCCATGTTCTCTATGTACCCTTGAATACGTGCATATATATACTTTTTCCTTTTATTCATGTAATTTGTATCCATGACTAATCATCATGGAAATTAGGCTTACCTGTTCTTTTGAAGCTCCTTAAAATATGAAATCATTTCCTTGCTTTGAGTCTTCTTCAATCCTCAGTTTTTCCTTAGAAATGAGTCCACTGCTTCTTCGAAACTGATAAAAAAAATTCTATGTGAAAATATCATAAAAAACACCTTAACTATGCTTCCACTGCTTCATAATTCATGTCTCAATATTAATTTTTCCAAAAATTTCCTCCAAAATTCCTTCTTTGTTTTAACAATTCTCACTGTGCATATGAAGAGTAGGAAAAAATTGCTCATTGTATGTATGAGAATGAAAAAAAATCACTCATGGTGTGTATGAGAATGAAGAAATGAGCTCACTATGTATGAATAATGAAGAAAAATGGCTCATTGTGTTTATGAGAATGAATAAATTCAGGCATTCGGTGTATAAGAATGAAGAAATTAGCTCACTGTGTATGAAAATGAAGGAAAATAGCTCACTGTGTATGAGAATGAAGGAAAATATCTCACTGTTTTTTATGAAAATTTCATTATGTTTAAAAAAAGCATGGAACATTGTTTTGTTACATGTGAAAAAATCATAACTCTGCATGGACGATTGAACTCTGTTACCTAATCTCGAAGAAATCTCAAAGATATCTCTGATTTAATACTCATGCTCCCGAGTTTAAAAATGTTACTGTAGTTAGAAATCTTCTCCAACATCTCTAAGAATTCACTTATACACAGGTGGCAGAGTGGTTTTAATGGTGGCAAGAGTTTGATTTCAAAATTGGAGTGACATGACACATCTTAGACTTTATTCTGAACTAAACTACCCCTAAAATCCACTCAATCTACTGCTAGAAATTCGAAAATGATCTCTTACCTTTTCTTCGTGCAAAATTTATGGATTTTTTTGGTGAGCTTTAGTCAACTTGGAAACCAAATATCATCACCATCAGTTCTCTTATTTAAATTGATGCCTATCCTTCTTATTTATCCACAACTTCTTCACCTATTTCTTATTCTGCTCTTTCTCAATTAAAAGTTCTTTGTTTTACACAAACCTTCTCTGTGTTTTCTCTCTTATTTCCTTCTTTCACGGGGTGCTATATATGTGCATGTGTTTGCACAACATTCTCCTCCTCTTCCTGATCTTGAATATGGCTTTGATGGTGGAAGAAATTCATAACACAGAGCTCTCTTTTTGTTTTAACGGTGAAAGCTTAACACAGGGATTAACAATAACATTACACAAAGTTTTTAATGTGGAATTACACAGAGTTTTGAATGCATTTGACTGTTTTCCATGCCAACTCACCTTCTGACTTGCGTACCCCCATGGCTCCATTCTTCTGGCTTGTGTACAATCCTTCTTCCATGGTGTTCATGCCCATATTATCATCGTAGCACCGCATCACCGACGTTCTTTGTATTTTTATTCTTTTTTCATGGCCTCCTTCATTACATTGCATGTGCACCTTTGCTTGTTTGCATAATAATTCTCATGTCTTTTCAACATTCCGCTTGTTTGCATGTTTCATTTCATTTTGAATATTATGTTTGAAATTCCATACCATAGTATTTTCATATTTTTCTCTTATGTCACACTTTAGGCTTTGTCATTTATATGCTTTCTTCTTAATTTGTTTTAAAATGACCATAGGATAGCTCATTTTAAAATCAAATTATTCTTATTATGACACTAACTGTTGTGTGGTTTT
Source organism: Pinus albicaulis (assembly GCA_034641835.2). Taxonomy (NCBI): domain Eukaryota; kingdom Viridiplantae; phylum Streptophyta; class Pinopsida; order Pinales; family Pinaceae; genus Pinus; species Pinus albicaulis. The sequence goes on from CM076572.1 coordinate 846,453,909, forward strand.
TAGGTCAAACAAATTCCTTAAAGGGAGCAATATTGAGTCTTCAATCCTTGATCAAAATGCTTATAATATATGTTAAAGGATTTGTAGGGGTGTATGAAATTGAAATTTTTTAATGTAGGGATATATAGAATGAATGTATGAAATCGAAGTTTTCAATGTAGGATATATGGTACGGTAATGGATATGGTAGGGTAATGAGTGTAGGTATTTTAGGATAATGGAATAATGCGTGTAAGTATTATAGAATAATGGATATAATAGGATAACGAGGGTAGAATAATGTAGGATGTTGGGAAAAAAAATGTAATAGAATGCATACTCAGGTTAAATTATTTTTAACAATTCTATTTTTTTTTTCAAAATCTAAGGTTCTAAAACCATTTTATTTACTTATTGTACTTTCATTTTCGCAACATAGCTTGATGTTCATATTGATTGATGATGAATTTTGTTGGTTCGTCCATATTTGACTCATGATGATGGTTCTTCAAAAATGAATTCAGATGGGATATAGAAAATTGTAGATGCTTACTTTAACATTTTGATATTATTCTATTTCATGTATTTCTTAGCATCTGCTATTGATTCAGGTTCCTTCTAATGAATGTTGATGTTGTTCAGGTCCCGTCCAAAATTTTTAGATGATGTTTCAGGTCCCTTTTGTGTAATATTCCAAATTTTCCATCAGCTAATTGGAATATTAGAGTTCTTACTTTTCTTATTTAGTTAAGTAAATAAAAGGGTGGAGGGACCCATACACCCAGTAGATGAATAAAATCCACTTCTATAGTGTGAATGTGGGTTAGTTGAGTAGTGGAGTAGCATTATGGAGTAGCGGAGTAGCATAATAATGAAGGAAGAGTAGAGGTCATAGAGCATTAATGAGGAAGATGATGGAGATAATTGAGGAATAAATGCAAGATGATGGAGATAATGGAGAATAAATTACAGAGATGATGGAGGAAGTGGTGCATTAAATGCACACATGATGGAGGAAATGGAGAGTAATTGCAGCAGTGATGGAGATCATGGAGGACAACATAGTCTCTATGGAGGCTATTGGCCACGTGCGCAACAGATTTATGAGGTGGGACAAGGCTAGGGAAGGCTCACAACCATAAAAGGAAGATGATGGAAGCAAAGGAAGGAGGTCTGGATTTTTATTGTTGAGTGTCGTAAGAAATTTCTTTGCACGCTTCAGCTGTTTAGCTAAGTTTGTTGTGTTGTTTAGCACCCGGTGTTCCCGAGCAGGAATCTCACCCTTACCCATGGGGGACTTCAAGTGCCTCCTTTGGGAAGGTTTTCTTGGACAACATTCATCATCTGGAAATCAGTGACACATTCAACCACTCTCGAATGCACTTCTAGCTACAAGAATTACGCATTCCTAGAGTAGGGTTTGAGAGTTAGAAGGTTGTTCTCAGTACTTCAGCTAAGAAACCTGTGAAGGGATCAACCCTTCACACTGTGGATCCATTTCAATATTCTAGGAGTTTCATTGTCATATCCAGCATCAGGCCATCCATCTATTCTCCTACACAGCAACATTTCTTGCAGGAATTGCATAATTCTGCAGTGAGGGTTTGAGGAGAAGAGGAAGTTCCAATCAACTCAGCTTGGAATCCTGTGAGGGATTAATCCTTCACTCTGGGGATCACTTTAGTTTCCTGGGATAAAAATTTCCTTAACTATCATCATGCTACATCATCATCCCTCCTATATAGTGCAGTATTCCCCAACAGTTATGCATGCAGCAACTGCATATTCACTGGAGGAGCTAGATCTGAATTTTTGAGCTTGGGAATCGGGAGAAGAGTCTAACCTTTAAGTTAGTGAACTGAGTGGGTGATATTGTAGGTTATAGAGCATCATTTCAGCCCTAGATTAGTAGCTGTCTCTAGGGAGTGCATAACTCAGCCAGTAGGGGTGCAATATACAACCCAAAAAGGGCCAAAATTCCAAACTCAAAATCTGGCCAAACCATGTCTGTGTTTTTCTAGGTTTTTCAAAGGAATATGTGGTTAAAATCCCAAATATTTTTTAGCACTCCAATAGCCTCTCGCACATAGACCTTCTTCCCAACAACAACAGGTAGCAATAATTTATACTTTCCAATGCTAAGTTTCATTAGTGTATTTCATCCATCTTGTGGCTTGAGTGCATTCCTCTTGGAGCACTCTGTACTTACATTGTTGTTGATACATAATGATATGGCTCAGCTATTTCTACTAATGTTTTAATGTCTTGATGTTATATTCTGACATTTCCATCATTTTACAATTTTCTGCTTACATTATGGTTATTGCCTTGATTTAAATGTTATAAATGTTCTATATTCCTATCTTTCCCATTATGGGATATTACAGTGGTATCAGATCATGATCATTGGTTCAGAATGTGGGCATTTCATGACATCAGAGGAATAAAAAGAAGAAGCAGAAAAAAGAAGAATTCTTCAATGGTGAAAGGATTGAGTTTTGCCACACTTCTCTTCAGATCTGTCCAGGATCTCACCATGGAGATCAAAGAAATGAGAAGCGAAAGGAAAATGGAAACTTCAAGAGGTTTTTAGAATGGAGAAGGTCCGGACACTTCCTATCAGCAGTATAAGCAATCGGTGATGTAGAAATTTCCACAACGCCCTACTATGCCCACTTTCCTTGCAGAAGGAAATGAATGGCATGGAGATGGAGGATATATAGACCATGAGAGTTTGAGTGATTATCCTGCAGAGTATAGATCTCAATATAGATCATTCAAAGAGAATGTGACTTCCCCACAATTTTTCCAAATCAAATAAAATTGAAGACCTCGCAGCGACAATAGAAGAAGAGGGAAAATGCAGAATATATTCTTCCTGACTACATTTGATGGGTCATCGAAAAGCACAGAAAAAACTTGGATAGAGAAGCCAGATGCATTCTTCGAGCTAAACAAAGTAGCGAAAGCAGAGGTTGTTCAGATTGTAGCACTACACCTTGAGGGTGAAGAAAATGATTGGTGGTTCAGCAATATTGAGCATGCAAGAGTGACTGCATATCCATACTTCACTCAAAGGTTGGTATAAAGGTTTAACAGAAGAAAACCGAAGGCACTTTGCATTGACACATTTTCCAACATTGATGAGAAAGTATATGAGGAGCAAAAGGAAGATGTCAGCAGTAATACTCCGGGAGAAGAGTAACTACCACCACCACCAAATGCAGTAGAGGTACCATTAGGGTAATTTTGAGGTGTAAAATAGGCCTCCTAAGGAAATTGTAAAATAATAGTGGAAATAATAAAATTATATTTGATTACATCATCAAATATTAGAGGGAAAAAACGAAAAACTATTTCAATTTGTATTTTCAACTTATATCCCAATTTTTTAAATCAAATTTCAAGCAGGAGTACTCGTTGGATGAAAAATTTAATTCCTCATCGAAGGAGTACCCATGTTGCATACTTTCGATGGACCCCGCTATATGAAAAATGAGAAATACATGAAAACCGTGATTGCAATCACGTTTTTTTAATGTATTGGTCATTTTTCCTATAGAAAGGTCCATCAAAAGTATGCAACATGGGTACTCCTTGGATGAGGAATTAAATTTTTCATCCCATGAGTAATCCCACGCAAAATTTGAGTAAAAACTTTGGGAGATAAGTTGAAAATACGAGTTGAAAAAGTAGTTTTATTATTTTATTATTTTTTAATATTTTTAACCTTTTACTTAAAGGTGAATCATCCCCCATGGTTGACATCACCATCTTGAATCCTATTGGTTCTTATAAATTTTATTTTGGTTGTACATTTTTATTAGGAGGCCCATTTTATACCTCAAAATTCCCCTAATGTTGCATCAGTGGGAGGAGCACTTGCATCTTTACAAGATGGTCCTGAGCATTCGACAATGAGAGTCCCAGGCATGATTCAGGAGGTGCATGAGGAAGAGGAAGCAGATACCAATGCCAGTGCAATAGTAGAGGAGTAGCCATCACCATTACCAGTAGTTGGAGAAGCAATTTCTTTGGTTGGAGGAACTCTTGTATATTCGCAAGATGTTCCCAAGCATCAGCTGATCCAAGGCATGCAAAAATGTCCACCCCATATTATTTCAACAACTCAGATTGAGATTTGTGGGGTCATGCCATCAGGAAAATTGCATGACCAAGGGTTAGAGCACATTGCTTATTTGGAGCAGCAGACTATCACTGCCCAGAGGACCCTTGAATGGTTCAAGGAGAAGATATATAGCTATCCCAGTTTGAATTGTTGAGTTGCACACAACACTTTGTGTTGGAGTGTGGATTTTCTGTGGATGGGATTAGCACAATCCTAATGTAGGTAAGTTACACAATAGCTTTCTAGAACTATAAGTTACTGTCGCATGAGTTGTTGTATTCTATTTACAACAAATATATATTGGCCATTATGCATGCATTGGTCAAATTCTGATAGTTTTTTATTAGCAGTAGATTTTAGGTGAAGACCAACCACCATAGTCTCTGCCATGTTTTTGAGGAGGAGAAACAGTTACAAAAGAGGTAGCAATGGTGGATCAGAACAACATGGGACTATGAGTTCACCATTGTGTATGGAGAGGGCCATGTGAAAATAGATGCACTATCATGGAGATCAGTAGCGTTGTCACTGAGGAGCAATGATGATTTGAGGGCCTAGTTATTATTTGAACATTCTGATGACCACTTCACTTATGAAGCAATGGATGGGTAGATGGTAGATGGTTGACATCATGTAATGGATAACAACTTCCATTATCATGACAGAGCCTTCTTGATGAGTAACTCACAACTCAAACAGAAGTTTCTACAAGCAACATATTCAAAACCTCATAGGTTCTACTGGGCCATTGGAGAGAGGTTCTCATGGAGAGACATCAAGGAGGATGCACTTTTACATATCATGGAGTGCAAAGATTGTCATCAGATTGTGGAGGATGGTATTGTCAACATTGATCTGATGTCAAGGTATGCACATTGCTTCGACATTTTAAAACAATACATCTCTTCACCCATGACCAAATTATCTTTCTAGGATGTCTTCATGCTTCATGGTCTTTCCAAGGCCATATATAGTGATGGGGATAGTTATTGTATGAGAATTTTTTGGCGGGAACTTCTCCATTGGGTGGATACCGAGATGGTGCATGATATGATTCATCACCCACAGTTGGATGGATGGATGGATATGATGAGCAAGTGGTTGAAAAGCTACTTGCAGATCTATGACGCATGGCAGCAGGAAGCATGGTTGTGCTAGATTCTCTTGGGTGAGTATGGCTACCACTCAACATTTCCATGCCTTGCATAGTACTGAGGTGATGCAATAGTAGGAGGCATGGCTGCGTTGGCTAATCTTGGGAGAGTATGGCCAAGAAATTTCATTTTATATGTCCATTGGCATATCATTGTTTCCTTCCTTGCAAAGTAGTGATGAGGTGTAGTAGCTAGAGGCATGGTTGCACTGGTTACTCTTGGGAGTGTATGGCCACCATATGAAATTCCACATGTCAATTGGGATGTCACTATTTTATACTTAGCATGATGATGTGTTATGGAATCAAGAGGCCTTGCTACGTTGGCTTCTCCTGAAGTGGTGTGGCAACAAGAGACATTGTTGCAGTGGCTACTATTGGGAGAATATGGTTCAACATTTCACATCTCAATCCATATGTATCTATTTCCTACTTTGCACAGCGTTGATATGATGCTTAGATCAAGAAAGTCCACCAGGGCCAAGGATTGGAGCATGGAGAAACACAATCTAGTCCATGTAGCATAGGTTGGAGAGATAGTTTATGAGTTGGGACTTTTGACTTGAGGAAGGAACCACTACACTTCACATAACTCATGTAGAGAAGAGGCTCTTTGACAGTAGATGGTTGCCACTTGGGGACTCATTGATGAGGAGAGGCATCTAGCTACCCAACTGGAGGCCATTCTAGACATTCTAGAGAGGAAATTGTGGATTTGTGCATTCATAACTATGAAGATGCCTCTTGGGAGGGAGATGGATTTCTACAACATCCACTTTTGGAATTTCTTGAGGAAAAACAACATTTTTGTGGGGAGGATTGTAATATTCCAAATTTTCCATCAGCTAATTGGAATATCAGATTTCTTGATTTTATTATTTAGTTAAGTAAATAAAATGGTGGAGGGACCCATAAACCCAATAGATGAATAAAATCCACTTCTATAGTGTGAACGTGGGTTAATTGAGTAGTGGAGTATCATTATGGAGTAGTGGAGTAGCATAATAATGAAGAAAGAGTGGACGTCATAGAGTGTTAATGAGTAAGATGATGGATATAGTGGAGGAATAAATGCAAGATGATGGAGATAGTGGAGAAGCAATTACAAATATGATGGAGGAAGTGGTGCATTAAATGCACACATGATGGAGGAAGTGGAGAGTAATTGCAGTAGTGATGGAGATCATGGAGGAAAACACACTCACTATGGAGGCTAGTGGCCACATGTGCAACCCAGTTATGAGGTGGGCCAAGAGTAGGGAAGGCTCATAACCATAAAAGGAAGATAAGGGCAGCAAAACAAGGGGGTCTAGATTTTTATTGTTGAGTGTCATAAGACATTTCTTTGCACGCTTCAATTGTTTAGGTAAGTTTGTTGTGCTATTTATCACCGATTGTTCCCAAGAAGGAATCCCACCCTTACCCACTGGGTACTTCGAGTGCCTACTTTGGGAAGGTTTTATTGGGTAGCATTCATCATCTAGCAATCAGTGCCACATTCAACCACTTTCATCTTCCCTTTTGGCTACAAGAATTATGCATTCCCGGACTAGGGTTTGAGAGTTGTAAGGTTGTTCTCAGTACTTCATCTGAGATACCTATGGAGGGATCAACCCTTCACACTATGGATCTATTAGTCTTCTGGGAGTTTCACTATCATATCCAGCATCAAGCCATCCAACTATTATCCTATGTAGCAACATTTCCTATAGGAATTATGATATTCTGGAGTGAGGGTTTAAGGAGAAGAGGAAGTTCCAAGAAAATCAGCTTGGAATCCTCTGAGGGATTAATCCTTCACTGCAGGGATCACTTCAGTAGCCTGGGATCATTTTTGTATTATCTATCAGTAGGATACATCGTCATCCTTCCCAGAAAATGCAATATTCTTGAGAATTTGTGCATGCAATAGCTCCATATTCAGTGGAGGAGCTAGATCTCAAGTTTTGAGCTTGGGAATCGGGAGAAGGGACCATCCCTTAAGTTAGTGAGATGAGTAGGTGCTATTGCAGTTGATAGATGATTATTTCATCCCCAAATCATTATTTCTCTTGAGGGAGTGCGTAACTCAGCTAACAAGGGTGTAGTGTGCAACCCAAAAAATGCCGAAATTCCAAACTCAAAATTTGGCCAAACCATTTCTGGTTTTTTCTGGGTTTTCCTTGGTTTTTCAAGTAGAATAAGTGGTTTAAATCCTGGATCTTTCTTAGCACTTCAGAAGCCTCATGCACATATATATTTTTCTCAGCAATAGTAGTTTCCAGCATCAACAGTTTATACTTTGTAGTGATAAGTTTCATTAGTGTATTTCAGCCATCTTGTGGCTTGAGTGCATTCCTCTTGGAGCATTGTGTACTTACATTGTTCTTGATATGTAATGATATGGCTCAATTGTTTCTGCTAATGTTTTAATGTCTTGATGTTATATTCTATAATTTTTGGCATTTTACAGTTTTTCACTTATATTCTGGTTATTTCCTTGATGGAAATGTTATAAATGTTCTATATTCCTGTCTTTCCCATATTGGGATATTACATTATGACATGATATTGTAAATTATGTTTCAGGTTCCTTCTATAATGTTATTTAGGTCCCTTCTATAATTATATGGTAAATGATGTTTCAGATTCCTTTTGCAATTTTACTCAGGTCCCTTTTGCAATACAGCTGCTTAAACTATTTGCATAGTTTCATTACGAAATTCCCCCTTTCTTATGCTAAGACTTGTCCTCAAGTCCTGTAATTCTTGGAGGATTAATTCTGTAAAATCAAATTGAAGTAAAAGTAAAACAAAATAGAGAATTCATATTGACCAAACAAGTTGGTTTTCTAATATGAATTTGATTTTGTATTGTGCCAGTTTCCTGGATTTTCACAACCAAACTCCTTTATTATTATTATTATTATTATGGAAGTAAGGGAGGCATATGACTATGATGCTACATTATTTCCACATTATTTTCTGTTGAGATTATTTTCAAGAAGTCCTCTTTATTTATAGGCTTATTATAGACCTAAAGCCTATGTCCGTTGACTAAAAATGAAATTTTTGCTTCATCAATTGTTTTTATTTTAATTTCTCCATTGTCAAAAATTTCTTCTATCTCGTGTGGCCCAAGCTAACAAGTTGTAATATTTTCTTTCAAATCTTAAAACTTGGAGTCAAAAAGTAATGCCCAATCTCCTTTATGAAAATTTTTGTTTTTAATGAACCTGTCATGCCACTTGATTCTTTGTTGTTGCACCAGTATTGTATGCTTTATTTGTTGATATCTTATTTCAATTAATTCATTCAATTGCATGACTCCTGTTGATGTGCTTCAGATACTTCCAATCCCAATTTTGCTGCAAGTTTATATGTATGAATTTGAAATTGAATTGGTAACATAACTTCCTTACCATATACCAACTGGTATGGACCGAATTCAGTTGTGTTCTTCCATGTAATTCTATATGCCCACAATGCATCTCTTAAATTTTTTGGCCTGTCCTTTCAGTTCATTTGTACTATTTTCATCATGATATTTTCCACGACTTTATTTGTTGACTCTTCTTGTCCATTTTCTTGGGGATGGTATGGATTATATTTTCTAATTTTGATCTTATAATTTTCCGTAAGATACTTGACAAGTTTGGAGGTGAACTTTGGTACTTGATCTATGACAATTTGTCTTGAAACTCCAAATCTAACAAAGATTTCCTCAAAGAGGAATGAGACTATTGTGTCTTCTGTTGCTCTTGCCACTACCTTTGCTTCTACCCACTTTCTAACATAATCTGTACACTCTAGAATGTAATTATTTCTATTTGAACATGGGTTAATTGGTCCCACAAAGTGTAGATCCCATTGCTCAAATGGTTGTATGAGTACTTGTGGCTTTAATGGCATTTCATCTGATACCACATACCTTCCAGTTCTTTGGCAGTTGTCACATCTTTTAACATAGGCTTTCAAATCCTTGAAGATTTTTGGCCAGTAGTAGCCAAGTTTGAGCACCTTGTATGTTGTTTGCTCGTCTCCAAAATGGCCACCACATGGATCGTCATGACATGCTTTCAAAATATATAGAGTTTCACCTTATCTATCACATTTTCTTATTAATAGATCAGAACTAGTATAAAATAGGTCACCATTGACCCAACTATATCAAGCACTTTCTCTTATTATCTTTATTTTCTGTTTATTGGTGAAACAGGATGGTAATATTCCAGATGATAAATAGTTGGCTACATCTGTAAACCATGGGGTTTTAACTGTTATAGAAAATAAATATTCATCTGGAAAATTGTCTGAAATAAGATTTGGATCACTAGGTAAATGAAGACTTCATAGAAAATATGCTACTTGATTGTCTTTACTTCATCGATCTATAATAGCGATGTTAAATTCTTGCATTAATAAGATCCATTTAGTAATTCTCCCATTTTTTGTTTCTTTCTTCATTAAGTATCTAATGGTTGAATGATCTGTATGAATGAATAATTGATAACCTATTATATAATGCCTAAACTTGTTAATTGCATGCATAATAGTTAACATTTCTTTTTCTATGACTGTATAGTTCAATTCTATTGGTGTTAAGCTTTTTCTTATGAAGTATATGGCATAATTGAAATAATTTTCTTTCTTTCCAAGTGATTCTCCTATAGCTATATCAGATGCATCAGTGGATATATGAAATGGAAATCACCAGTTTGGTCCTCGGAGAATGGATGCAACTAACATTTTTCCCTTTAATATTACAAATGCATTTTGATAGTTTTTTGTCCATTGGAACTTGACATATTTTGCAAGTAAATTCAATAGAGGTAGAGCTATTTTACTAAAATTCTCAATGAATCTCCTGTAATAGCCTGCATATCCCAAGAAACTTATTACTTCTTTTTGTGTTGTTGGTGGCATCAAGTTCACAATGGCTTCTATTTTTGTTGGGTCCAACTTTATTCTTGAAGAAGAAATATGGTGTCCCAACGCTATCCCTTTAGTTAACAACATAAATATTTTTTCATTACAGTGGGATAGGTTTGTCTCTATGCATATTTTAAAAAAAAAATCAATATTATTCAAACAATCATCAAATGTCCTTCCATATATAGTGAAATCATCCATGTAGACCTCGACACATTCATGAATTAGATCAGCAAATATTGCAAGGACTGCTCTTTGAAAATTAGTAGGTGCATTACATAAAGCAAAGGGAAAAACATTATATGCATATGTTCGCCATGGAAAAGTAAATTTGGTTTTATCCTGGTGTTGCAATGTTATCTTAATTTGATTGTATCCACTAAATCCATCAATAAAAGAAAAGAATTTCTTCCCAGCTAATGAATCTATTACTTAGTCAATAAATGGTAACGAGAAATGATCTTTTAATGTGGCTTTATTCAGTTCCCTATAGTCTACACATATTCTCAAATTCCATTTTTATTTGGCACCACAACTAAGGGAGACACCCATTGACTATCATAAATAGGATAGGTGAATCCAACTTGTAACACTTTATGAAATTCCTCTTTCACTATTTCTTTCATCATAGGATTTACTCTTCTTTGTGGTTGTCTCACTGTTTTGATATGATCATAACTATAAATGTGGCGAATACATGTCTTTGGATGAATTCCCTCCATGTCTGTGTAATCCCAGGAAACATATTTTGAATATTTTTGTAAGAATGCTATTATCTCTTGTTATTATGGTGATTGTAAATTATTACAAATATTCAAATTCCTTCTCAAACTGGTTTCAATGGTTTTACTCTATGAATTGGAAATTGGGTTAACAATAAAAATATTTTAAAATGATTTTTTCAATGATTGAATAGTACAATTTTCCTGAAAGAATTGATTTAAAATATGGCTTGCAACTTCATATTGTGTTGGTCTAAGCTGCTCCAAAATATCAGGTTCTGAGACAAAAAGGTCTAATAGATCCTCATTTTCCTCATCTTCTCTAAAATTAAAGACTTGATTAATATTGAGAACAGATTGAGTTTCTTGTTGTTGTTGTTCATCAATTCATGATAATAAAGAAGGAGATTGTGTTGGAGGATAGAGTGTAACATGTTTCCTTTCATCCCCATGTGCTATGATCATACTTCCTTATCTGCATCCAGTGAAGACATCTATTGTGCCTAACCATGGTCTGCCTAGAATTAAAGGATGGCCTCCTAAATTTATTTTTGGCTGCAAGGTTAGAAAGTCTACAAGATATTCCCATGAATCCAAAGAAACGATGATATCTTCTAATATTCCTTCTAGTACAACTTTAGATCTATCTGCAAGCTCAAAAATTGTAGTAGTAGGTCGAATATTGGGGAATTTCAAGTATTCCATAGTTTCTGTGGTCATACAATTTATATTTGCTCCCAAATCTATTAAAGTATTTGGAACTAAAAAATTATTGATCGAAATGGTAACCATAGGGATCCCAGGGTCAACATATTTTTCAATTGTTGTTTTTGTAGTAGCCAATTTGCCAATGACCTGGATTGTGGGTGGACCTCTTTTCTTTCTGCCATTTTTCTTAATAAATAATTCATTTATTGTTTTTGCATAAATTGGTATACATTGTATAGCTTTCAACAAAGGAATTTTTACATAGGCATTATTCAACTCATCCAAAATATCAAATTCAGGAAGAGACATTAGAATTTTCTACTCTATTAACCTCTCTAGATAAGGTGGTGTTTGAGTCATAATAGCTTTTCCTTTTTTAATTTGATTTCCTAGATGACATTTTTCATTTTTTTCTCCTTGTTTAGTTTGTTCTTCTATGATTGGTGGAAAATATTTGTGTAACACTTTTCAAGACCTTAAGTGGACATCTTGTATGGGAAGAATAGAGCATGTAGAAAAATATGTTTCTTCTTCCACATTGTATGCTGGTTTATCCACTTTGTTACTTGGATTTGATACTGGCTAAGCTATTAATTGAGTTGGTCTAGGTGGAGGTTGATTAGAAGGCAACTGAAACTGTTGAGGTTGAGTTAGTAATTGCGCAATATTTTGTTATGGAAATGGCATTGGTTGAGGATGTTGCTGGAATTGTTGGTATTGCAATGGTTGTTGAGGATATGACTGTTGGTATGGCTGTTGATCGCTATTGGTATTGTTGAGGTGGCTGGTTTCCATAACTATATCCTCTCCAACCTTGTGCAGGTTGGTTTTGGTATTGTTGAGGAGGCCAAGCCTGCCATGGCAATGGAGTATTCCATGAATTCTAAGGAGGATACTGATAATTCTAGAGGTTCTGTTGAGGGAATTTTTGAGGAATACTTGGTTTCCAAGGTCTCCTTTGTGCCATATAGTAAATATAATATGTCCCTTATACTTCTTCCATTTGTAATTCTTTAAGTTTTGGACAGTTTTTAGTTACATGATTCTTTGAACAAAATCCACACACTTGCATACTATCCAAAGGAAATTCTCTAAGTGGGTGTTTATTCTTACACTTTGGACAAAATATTGATAATATTAGATATTGTTCTTATTTCTTCTTCTTTTCTTTTAAAACATCATTTTGTGTTCCTAAAGTGCTTAAAAGATCAATTTTAAAATTTTCTAGCAAACTTCCTATTTATGCTCTTGTTACTCCTCCTGTTGCAGAGTTTGAAGCTCTTGATGTGACATATTTTTTCCACTTTTTTCTCTTTCCACAGAATATTTTTGACATATTTCAACAATCTTATCAAATGGTATCGAGATTCAGAGAATGTTGTTTGGATTTTTGTAGATTTTAGAGAAATATTTCCAAGTAATCTTCCGAAATTTCATCTTCTTGTTGTGTCATTCTTAAAATATCTTATTTTGAGTCTCCAACCCTGCAATAGGCCTAAAAATTTTTGAGAAAAATTATCTTCATGTCATCGCAAGAAGAAATGGTATGTTATCCCAAACCCATAAACCATTTTAGTGTTGTTTCTTTCAAAGTGGCAAGAAAGAGACAAAGTTTATGTGTGTCATCTGTGTATCCATAAGTTCGACATAATATATCAAATTCAAACGTAAATGATTCAGGATGTTCTGTTGACATTCCATAAAAATTGGGCAAAATAGAAGGTGGAATGATTTTCATTTTCATTTCCTCTCCTAGTATTGCTCTTGTCTCTAATATTGGGAAGCCAAAGGTAACTTCCTGTTCATTGTCTTGTTCTATATCATCTTATCTTTTGTTATCATACAGTATTTTTGTTTCTTCCTCTCTTTTTCTCTGTCATTCCTTCTATTGTCTCTCATACTAAAGTGTTTTTTCTAGAGTCATAACTAGTATATTAGATCCTTCTCCTTCTCCAATAATTTCCTTTTCAGTTGTTTGTAGTGTTTCAATATGAGGCTAAATTGGTGTTTCCTCAAATATCTTAGTTCAAGAACTGGTTGCTCTAATTTTTTAGCAATTGGTTTCCTTGTTTATTTTAGTCTTTCTATGAAAGGCGTTTCTTTTGGTGTTTTCTTTATTTTTACCTCCCAGGCTAACAAATTTTTTCTTTCAATAAGAGTCAATCTTTGTCCTGATCTTTGTTTTTCTACTAATTCCTCTATAGTTGGTCTCCCAGCAACTTGTGTAGTTAGTCCCGAAGGTCTTTACCCTATGGATAGTTAAAATTTTGGGGGATTTTGTTTAATGAATATACCTTTATGATCTCTATCTCTAGGCATAAAGAAACATAATTTGAAAGAAAAACTTCTTTTTGGTTTTTGTTTTTGTTGTGTTTTTAATATATATATATATATATATATATATATATATATATATATATATATATATATATATATATATATATATATATATATATATATATATATATATATATATTATCCTCCTAATTGACTATGTTGATGTATGCTTCCTCTACAACGGCACCGAAAATGTTGGGTCAATTGACTGGGTAAAATAACACAAGTATTTACTTATCTATCTGGGTTTGTAAACTTGGAAGCATGTCCAAAATATATGGATCTCATATGTAGTAAATATTTTTAGAAGACAAATTGTTTAAACTAAAGGGAATGCATATTACAAATATAAAACCTAACTAAGTAATTTTTTATTCAATATGTAATAAATGAGGGAAGAGGCTCTTAACTTAGGAGATCCTGTTTGACCTTCCCACAATACTAATTTCATGAAGAGAGAGCAATTAACTGATGGAAAATAGCTTACGATGCATAAATAGTAATAGAAGAGGCTCCTAACTAAGGAGGTCCACATTTTCCTTCTTCACAATTGCATTCATCATTGTTACTATTGTATTTAAGACTAAAAATTCAGAAAATAGCTTTAAACAAGGAAAAGAAAATGAATTATAGTTATTGTTCTTATATCAGATAGAAGGAGAATTTAACTTGAACATTGGTTTTCCCCTTCATATGAAGATTAGAATTAAACCAAGATTCATTAACAAGCATAACTAAATAACTCAACAAGGAAAAATAAAGATGAATTCTAGTTATCTTTCTTGGATCAGATAGAAGGAGAGTTTAACTTAAACACTTGTTTGTCCCTTCATATTCAGATTAGAAGTAAACCAAGATTCATCAGAAAATATAATAAATCATCATTCATCTAATTAACTGAACAAATCTAAAGCAAAAATAGTTCATGAAAATTAAGCTAAATTAACCAAGAAGTGTACTTAGCTTGGTGTGGGGGCTCTCCACCCTTGCCTTGCACACTTGAAGAACTTATTAGCTACTTCAAACTCAGTTAATCATCCACAAAATTTAACAACAAAAAGGTGGAACTTGTTTCTCAAATTAACTCTCAAAGTTCAAAAATCTCAATATGAAATTATACAAATTCTTCTTGTTTCAATGGTTCATAAGCTTGGTATAAATAGATAAATGATAAAAAAAACTATGCTATAATGTCTCTAATAGCCATATATTATCCTAATCCCATCCATATAGGTCGAACTCATCCAATTAGTTACAGAAAATCTGGAAAAATCCAAAAAAAATACTATTTCTGCCCTATTTTCTAGGGATTCCTCAAAAACAGGTCATGTTTGACCAACGTTGATCGGGCCCATTTTAGCTCAGTTTGACCGAACCAATAGATGATTTTTCATCTGTGGTTCCAAATATTTCCAAATCCATGTTCATCTCATGCCCAGGTGTCCTGAATATATGAATTCTATGACGAAATTACGATAATTTTTAATTCCATCCAAAAATAATCTTAAAACCCAATTTTTACAAAAATATCTAAAAATTGAAAAAGATAATTTATTTACCTAAATATTCATAACAAGGTAAAAATAATGCATATGTGGATGATATAAAGTGGAAAATTATGGGAATTAGGTGTATTTTTAATAAGCAAATTTGACCAAAATTGAGGGCCAACATGGGGCATCAAACTACCTTGCATGGAAGAAAATAATTGACTTGACACTCACATAAAAAGAAGTAAAGGCATATGTTACTGGGAAATTAATTAATATGAGAAATACAAGGCACAATAACCAACAAAATACAATAAAGGGGAAGTAACGACAGAAAGTATCATAGTGGAATCCATTAAATAATCTCTTGTTCCTTTCAATGAAAATTTGAAGACTTCCAAGGACATGTATGCCAAGCTAGTGAATTTGAACATAGTAAGTACAACAAGAAAATATATTTCGTTGAGGAACAAGTCATATAGAATGAAGAAATAAAAGGATTAGGATGTGGCATCCTTTCTCATGAGAGCCTCTCAACTAAGAGACAACCTAAGAGCACTTGAGGGACCAATTATTAATTCTGGAGTAACCATCTGTGTACTAAATTCATTTCCACCATAATGCAAAAACTTTGCAAAAATAATCTACTCCAAAAAGGATTCAACTCCCTTTGATGATTTGTGGGATCAATCCATATTGGAAGAATCAAGGATGATATTGGATCAGATGGGAATCTCAAGCCTTTCTAGCTCCAGTTAAAAAGCTAAAGAAGGGAAATTTTAGTAAGTCCAACAAGAAATACATGTCCATGGTTCAATGCTTCAAGTGCAATGATTTTGGACACTTTCAGATGAAATATCAAAGCATGTAAAAGAATAAGAGAAATGAAAGGAGTGAATCTCATGTAGTTGAGGTAGTGGGTGAACCTAATAATAAGGAAAGGAAGGAAGAATTGAAGGATATTTAATACTAAGGAAGGTTCAATGACTGTCAGGTTCTTTGTAAAGATTAATATTTCTTTCAGGATAGTATGTTTTGCATAGTATCATAAAAAAACGCATATGATAGTAGCATATCTATAATTTACATGAGTAATTTTCTTTGTTAAAGTCATCTAGATAGATGAATAGATAAACCATTTTTCATATTAATCATGCAGACATTATTTAACGTTATGTTAGAGGTATTCATATTTCTTAGGTGGGTCATCACAATCCTGGAAGAACCATCATTATGGAAGGTTATTGAGAGAATAAGTATGACAAGGTTATTAAACATTCCATGTAATGTGGAGTCAATAGTGGTAAAGGGATGAAGGAATGAAATGGGTTAGGATGCAGATTCTTTGTGAGATATATGAATAGATAGATGATCTAATGAAAGCATAAGAATGCATGTTGAATATAAAACTTTGGATAAGATTCATATGTACAAGAATCTTATCGAAGAAAATTGGTTATAAAATTGTGCTTCAATATCTATGATGCTAGAGAAAGAATAAAATCAGACTTACTTAAGGATTTATAAAATATTAATACTTTCTCTAGAAAATATATAATAATGATTAACATCGATTATAGTCTTCGAAAGAAAATTTGTCTCTGAAATAAAATTTGTAACCTAGTAATAAAGTCTAATCCTTAGGCACTATGATCCATGATCGAAAAGTCATATAGAGATGGACCATGAGGATGTTGATGGAACGAGAAGGTCGTCATGATGAGGTAAGTTTGATTTTCATTATTTTTGTTTATATGGTTAACATATTAGTGTTTCTACCTCGAAGAATGTTGAATGAATATATGATGGTAGTTGAGGAAAGTTCAATTGTATTGATGAAGGATATTGAGGGAATTTCGATATCAGGTACCTAGAAACTATGAAGTCAAGATATGGACATCTTGGATTAAAAATTTCTCATTGCAAGAATATAACCTAGAGGTGAAAGGAAGATCACTTTCAAGAAGAATTTATGATCAGCTTGATGTTTGGAACATATCAATGTAATTCCTTCATATTAAAGAAGAAAGTGATGAGTAATAACATTGGCCTAGAACATGTCACAAGATTGAAGAGAAAAGGTGGCTCCATGATACTTTGAAAGAAATAAAGCTTGATAATGTAGAGAAAATAGGGAGCTAGGAAGATATGAAGAACTAGTATATGATACTCTTATGAAGACAATTTGTAAGGTTTGTGATGATAACTTCCCAGAAAAAAGGGAATTCTAGATATCCTCTCGTTTTGAGAGGGAGTAAAAGGGTCTCCTTGTATAGGAGAAATTTTCTATTCTCAATATTAAAGGATAATAGGGATGTCCTATCTGGTTGACAGGAAGTGATGTTGGACAACACATATTATTGGAACAGGGTCCCTAAAGCTACGAATTTTGTACAATTTTGTATATTTTTGGTATTATTTAGTCTAACGCAGGGGTTTTGGGGTGGGTCAAAGCCCAAAATGCATTGTAATGGGTCAAGGATAGACCAAGAGTTTGAAAACCACAGTTTGCGGACCATTGGAAGCGTAGGCTAAGTCGATATAAATAGATCGACATTTTGAGTCTCAAAGTAGGAAAGAATTAAGTCTGATGCTAAGTGTGAATTGTTAGATCTGTTGTTGGGTCATTTAGGTAAGGAATCCTATTGTCTATGTGCTCAGAGATCCTCAGTCTTGCTGTGTGCGGACCTTGCTAGCTGTGTGCGCAGGCTATGTTTGGATTGTACTGGGTTTTGGATGCTAATATATGCAGATATAGTTAAAGTATCTATGTGTTATCTTATGTAATGTGCTATTGTTGATGCGAACCTTTGGGGATCTATTGTAGCTAAGAATATAGTTGTGTTATCTGGTTATGTTGTGAATTTGTTTGTGTTATGGTATATCTATAATTTGTTAATGATTCGTTATGATATTGTGTGTTGATAAATAATGATACACACGTGGATGCAAAGGTATTGACTAGATCTGTGCATGATAAATAGCTTTGTATACTGCGGATTATAATGTTAACAACCTTGTGAATAGATCTGTCTTGTGCGAACCTCATAGGTTGCGAACGTGGATCTTCTTGACTTACCTACTATCTCTCAGGGTGCAGAAACCTGGTTCCAACACCCTCCCATACTGCTTCGGGTGAGACTTTAGCTTGCGCAAGCAAGTCACTGCCAAAAGGGCCAGTAGTATACGAATTTGTTGGCAAACCTTAACCTCCAAACCTGGGTCAGGACCCCTCAAGCCAAAAAATGGTTCTGCTGCTGGGACTGAGAGAATTTTGAGAGAGATATTGGGTAATGCTAAGAAAACATTGGAGACCTGAGAAGAAAGAAATTGAAGAGTGGTTTGAAAAACAAGTTTAGGAATTTGCGATGAAAGACAATCGCAGCACAAAGTTGACGGTGAAGAAGTGGAATTATAAGTATATTTTCACTGATATCTACGAGTATTCTTTGTAACAGTTGCAAACGAGCTTCAGGAGTGGTTGGCAAGGCTCGTAGATTTCTAGATGTGTTAGAAGGACGGGCGGGTCACGCAGTGGACTCCAGATTTGATCCATCAATTAGAAAGAATTGATAATACCATCACTCGTACGGTAGATCACTGGGTGGATAGTGTGTTAGGAGGATTTGTGACAAAATTCACAGTCGATCAATTAGTGTCCTATTCAGAGGTAGAGCAAAGTTTGTTCAAAGGGTTCTAAGGTAATTTCCTGTAAACACTACCCTTATTAATCAAAATTTTCTTATGCGAAAAAAGAATTCTATGCAGCCATACAAAGTGAATGAGCTCCAATTAGAGAGAGGGTACAAAACAAAGTGGTAAATACTACAGAAGTAATTGAGAAGGAGATAGATCTGTCTACAACCTAGTAAGGGGTTCAGCTATGCATAGCCCTCCAACTACACCATCTTCAACCCATCATAGGGGTAAAAACTCACTCATACCTCAACCCCCATCAGAAGATGGAATGGCCTCGCACATGAAGCTACCTACCTTCAAGGGCGTAGGGGATGAAGATATGGATCGGTTTTGGTTCATCGCAGAGTCAGTATGGATTGCACAGAATCTGGCCAGCGATGCTATGAAAAGGGTGCAATTATCCCTGGCCTTTGAAGGAAGATCCCTGGACTGGTATATGGGATACATAGCTTAGCATGTGAATGTGACCATTCCAGAGCTTAAGAATTCCCTAAAACAATAGTTTCCGAATCCTAAATCCTACTCTCAAATAGTGAATGACCTAAAATATTTTAGATAAGGACCCTTCGAGTCTATATGGGAGGCTGCCCAGTGGATAAAGAAGGTAATCAGGGAAGGGGAATTTCTGTATGGTGATAGATAGCAAAAGGAATGGTTCATTTCTATGTTATTGCCTCACCTGCGCAGACCTATGGGTTAGCAAGCCATTGAATCGCAGGAGAAAGCCTTGGAGATTGCTATGAAGTTGGAAACTATGCCAAGAGATGATACCCAGTTGGGAGTACAACAAATTCAAGGGTGGCTGGAGGCGATGCACATGGAGATCCGAAACCTGCGAAAGGACTGAGGGAAAGAAGCTAGCCTAGATGTATGGTGCATATGGTTTAGGGTATCTGGGCATACCAAGGATCAATTCCCACTACTGGCAGACTATATATAGGCGGGGGGGCCCAGTTCGTTGCTCCCGGGATCAAGTGGACTAGCATTATGGTGTGATGACTGTCACATAGCCGACATGCATGATACTAACCACTGTCCTCGTCTGGGTGCGTATGTCCCAGAATTGAAGTAACAATGGTGAATTTTTTGCCAATCAATAGGACATGATGACTAGAACTATTGAACTTATGATCTGATGATATAACAGGGAAACCTATATAGGGTGCAATCAGATCCCTATTTTCCAAGATCCCCCTCAGGCATAGGTGGCTCCCCAGCTAGGGGCAGGGGAGGGGGTCGAGGTGGAAGCGCAAGTAGGGGAAGAGGACAACTAATCTGCTATAACTACAGAGAGGTAGGGCACTTTGTGAGGGATTTTCTGAACCTTGCAAGGAAATATTGTAGGTACCATATATAGTTGGACCATGTGATTGAATACTATCTGATTCTAATCGAAAAGATGCAGGAAAAGCATTAGACACCTACGAAAAATGTACAAATGGTTAAGTTAGAACCTCGAGGAGAAATTTTCGGCATGGCCACTAGGGGAGCTGAGGAGAAAGCTGCGACTGAGCCACTTATCCGAAAAGAAGCCATGAGACAAGAAGGTTTGGACCTACAGAAGGAAAAGGAAACCTTTATCGCAGCTTGACAAGACTGTTCTAAAGTTGAGGCATCCACTTCTCAAGCCCTCGCAAACCCCAAAGTAGAGGACGAGGTCAAACCATTTTTGCAGGCATGTATGAATTTGTTGCGCAACCAATGAGCCATAGAAAACCTCCAAGCACTAATAGATAGCTATGCAGAAAGAACTAATCCACCTCTTAAAGTTAAGGATCTGTACAATTTGTACAAGAATAAGAAATGCACTGGTAGGGAAATGAGGCTAACAGTGCAAATTGGTGATTATGAAATGGATCAAGTTATTTTGGACCTCGAATCACATGTGAATGTACTACCCAAAAAAACGTGGCAGCAAATGGGAGAACCTAAGTTGGAATGGTCTACTATCCAGCTACGCATGGCCAATAAATAGAAGATCATACATTTGGGAAGACTGTCAAAGATCATGGTAGACATTGCAGGAGTTAAGGTCCGAGCTGACTTTGAGGTCATTCAGATTGTAGAAGATACGGACCCCTATCCTGTGCTCCTGGGATTGGACTGGGCCATAAATATGGGAGGTGTTATCAATTTGAAGAAAAGGAGCATGGTGTTCAAACATGAAGGTACGAGGGTAAAAGTACCATTAGACCCTGCAGAAGGAGAAAAATATACAGAGCCAGTGCACGAAGAAGAGGATGTTGATCATATTTATAATTTAACTATGTTGGATGAATATTGGATCAATCCCATAGCTGATGGAGTAGTTTTCTAGGGAAGGGATAGCGAATGTTTCTCTGACTCCAAGAGGGAGATGGAAAATTGGTAGAATCAGTTACATGATCTATCTGCGCTGCGATGTCTTAGGATCACAAAGGACTTCCGATGCATCCCCTCAAAGGTAAGAGAACTACCCTACTTTGATGGTCCTAGTAGTATTAAGGAGTTTTCGTGAACATTTGAAGCTGAGGTTCTAAGAGAGTGAAGGCTATGGGACTTTAATATAGCCATGCACGCAACACCTGCAAGGTGGTGGGACACACATAAGGGGGCACTCCAATATTGGGAAGAGTGTCGGGATATGATGATCTTGCGATTCGAACCTTCGACCCACTTGTGTGTAAAAACATTCCTTGGCCTAGTAGACCTTCGTGAGAAATTTTTTCTCTTGGATGGAAAAATGGTGTGACCAGACTACAAAAGAATGGGTTCACCTATTTATTCATTCCTTGGGACCAATTCCCATTGCATGGTACTTATATGCGGAGCTACATCAACAGAATTTCCACTGGGAAACATTAAAGGATGAATTTGTGGGAACATTTGGGCTAGCAGGGGGAACAAAGGCACTTGACGAAGCTCTGCAGCATATAGATACATTCGTATTTGATGAATCACGCCCTTACGCAACACTTGGGGAAACAACATGGGAAACACAGATGCAGGATATTTTCAACCACCGCAATATAGTAATAGAAGAATGCGATGAAGATCTGCACAATCTCTCCAACCCAGAATCGGAGGGGGAGCGCGTAGTTGCTGAACCCCCATTATAAACTGCCGATGTTACGAAGCCTCTGAGGCTGTGAGAGGTCAACATTGGCACAGAAGAGAAGTCTAAATTGGCTAAAATCGGGGATTACTGGGATGATGACACAGTAGGAAAAGTTGCAGAACTTCTCACAGAATATCAGGACTTATTCCCGGCGAATTTTTTCAAGCTTCAGGGGATCACAGGGGACCTAGGGGTCATTTTCATCACATTAAAACCAGATGTGCGCCCTGTGAAGTAGCTCCCTTATCGGCTGAATCCTAAGTATAAGAAAAAGGTTAAGGAAGAAGTCGATAAAATTCTCACCGCAAGTATTATCAAACCAGTCGAATAGTCGGACTAGGTAAGTCTGATGGTGGTTCAAGGGAAAAATATGAAGAGGGGAATATGAATCTATGTGGACTTACGCAAATTGAATGATGCCTAGTGCATGATCCATTTCCCACAAAATTCTCAGATGAAATCCTTGATAACATAGGAGGGCAGGAAGCGTACTCATTCACTGACAGGTTCTCAGGATACCATCAGATCAGAATCGCACCTAAACATCACAGCAAAACTAAGTTTTCTACTGAATGGGGATCCTTCCCGTATACGGTCATGGTGTTTGGACTTAAGAATGACCCTGGCATATTTTCATGAGTAGGAGTCACAGTCTTCAAGGAATTCATACACAAATTTTTGGAGGTTTATTTTGATGATTGGACTATCTTCGGCTTAGTAAAGAAGCACATTTCAAACCTGCGCATGATGTTATATGCCTGTAGAAACCACAATATTTCCCTGAATATCAAGAAGTGCATATTGTGTGTACCCTTCGAAATCTTTCTCAGACACATCATTTGCTGACAGGGGTTGATGGTTAACCTTGCGAAAGTCGCAGATATCATAAATTTGGCAATACCTACCATTGAGAAACAACTACGTTCGATCCTCGAACATACAAGCTACTACAGGAATTTTATTCAAGGGTACGCGCTGATCACAGGGCCTATGGAAAAGCTACTAAAGAAGGATGTTTCATTTTTTTGGGATGACGTATGTAAGAAGAACTTCGAGCTACTCAAGAAAAATATGGTCTCTACCCCTATTCTCATATTTCCTGATTGGACGAAGGTATTCCATGTTCACATAGATGCATCAGGAATCACCTTGGGAATGGTCCTCTCACAACTTGGAGATGGAGACATTGATCACCTGGTTGCATTTGCTAGTAGGAAACTCTCTGGTGTAGAGTGCAACTACTCCACCATGGAGCGAGAGGGATTGGCCATGGTCTATGTATTACAGAAGTATCGGCACTATCTTTTAGGAGGGCACTTCAAAATTTTTACAAATCATTCGGCTTTGAAATACCTGGTGAGTAAGCCTATGTGGGGGGCGAGGAATCTGCTGATGGCTTCTACTGTTTCAGGAATATAACTTTGAGATCATTGTCAAGCCGTGGAAGTTGAATGTTGGGCCGAATCACTTGTGCCGAATTGGGAGTGGTGAGGAACCGACCAACCTGGAAGAAGGATTTCCTAAAGCGCGAATGTTTTATATTAAGATAGTTGATGAGCACTTCACTGACATCATTTAGTTCCTAACTATAGTCCTGGCACCTGCAAAGTATTCGGTACAACAAAAGAAATCACTGGTAAACTGCACTGCAGATTTTACCATCATCAGAGGTCATCTATACAAGATGGGGGTTGATGAAGTGTTGTGGAGGTATGTCTTAGAGCATGAACGGCATGCTATCATGGCAGAATCCCATGATGGGGTAGCAGGAGGTCACTATGCAGGGAAAACAATGAAGAAAAAGATCTTAAGAGCTATACTATGGTGGCCTACCCTGCATAATGACTCTTGCGACTATTGTAAAGCCTATGATACATGCCAATGAACAGGATGGTCATCACGTAGACATGAAATTCCCCTTCAACCACAAATGGCCCTATAAGAATTTGAAAAATGAGCCATTGATTTTGTAGGACCTATCAACCCACCCAGAAAGAAGACAGGTGTGCGTTACATCATAACTGGCACTGATTATGTAACCAGGTGGGCCGAAGCACAAGCGATGAAGGATTGCACTGCAGATACCACTACGCACTTCATCTTTGAGAAGATTCTGACCAGATTTAGATGTCCGAAAATCTTGATGAGTGATAGAGGTATGCATTTTGTTAATAAGACAATACAGGC